>CAIGQZ010034999.1:15561752-15587564 GCA_903798205.1 Danio tinwini | reverse complement strand
TGTGTGTGTGTGTGTGTGTGTGTGTGTGTGTGTGTGTGTGCAGAAATACACAGAGGGGCTTATTTTGAGTTTCTCAGACATAGCAAGGTAATTCTGTAAAGATCTCTCTCATACACAATAGCGCACACACACACACACATGCGCGCTATACTCCATATAAAAGCCAAAAACCTAGCTTTTTTTGCAATGCAATTATTGATCAACAGTAGAAATTAAACTGTGGTTGAGTTGTGGTTTATTTTTGCAAAAATACCTCAGCATTATCGCCCCAGCCTTGTGCTGTTCCCATAATTTTTCTGATGAGGGTTTCTGGAATCTACACGCTTACAACGGGGGATTCGTCGGATGTTTGTTAAAGGAAGGATCAGAAAAGACTATTGATGTGTTGGACTTTGTCAGAGCTTGACAGGAACTTTACCTGCTCCTCCATTTCACAAGTGTAAGTGCGATTAAAACAGCTGCCTCATTGTTTTTTCTTGCTTGCAAATTATCTATTTAATTGTAGCTCTTTACAACAGGGAAAACCAGCAACAATCAAGAACACATGATTATATGCTGTCATGGCTTTGCAATCAAAAAATGACATTATAACGGAAGTCAATGGGGCAAAAACAGCACTAACATAACCAAAGAAGAGTCAATCTGCCAAGACTGTATTGTTGAGTTTTTTTACATTTCATATTTTCCCAAAATCAGATTTGTCAGCAAAAAATATCCCATTTGCTGAAACACAGAGAAAGTTGTGGCCAAATTAAGCCTCAAAATCAGCCCAGAGTGGATGTAAACCATTTACCTAAATGAATATCAACATCCCATATTTGTTTGCCTTTGTCTGTCATTATATGGAGCTCAAAGTCCTCTTCTGCATCTTTAATGTTTACATCAAAGAAGTTTGCTCTGCAGGGGTTCAGCGTCATTCCCTGCAATGAAATGCACATTTTAGAGAGACAAAGCAGTAAAAGTTGCATTTGAATCAAAAACGGTGTATGTACCTTAGGTTTGATACTGGACTCACAAGACGCTGTGAGTGTGTAGCATTTGCGAATATTCAGAGCTTCATCTGGCGATGGCTTGTGGATATGGATGCTGCCTTCCTCCTCCTCTTTCACATCCTGACAAGCATACGATTAGATATACAATTACTTACACACATAAGTAGTAAAATGCATAAAAATGAAATTTAAAACCTGTTGTGCAGTGATACACATTTTAACTGAATGAAAAAAATATATATCAAATAAACAGCTTACGATATATGCATTTTACCTTCTTAAGTTTTCGATCTCTCACAATCAGGTATACATGAAGGTTCAGGTGAGGAGACCTGCTGCGGTAAATCAAAGTTTCGCAGTGAAATTTCATGGTAAGGTTCTGTATTTTTGCAATCATTCCCCACAGGGAGAAGGTGGGATTTAGAAGCTTGGCATGAAATCTGCTTAATTCACATGTCTCCAATGAAACCACACCATCCTTCATGTGAAAAGCTTTCACTTCAGCATGTGAGGAAGATACAGAATCTGTGGACAGCAATGCAGGTTTATGTGACCGTCTTCAGAACGGGAGCCCACTGTTGAATTCAAAGGGACTCATTCATAAAACATGGGCAGATTGATTCTCTCTCTAATTTGCTTGTGGAGCTTTACCTAATGTCTTCATGGACGTTTTTATATTTTCTAAATGTTAGTTGGTACGAAAGAAATGCTTACATCTAGTAGAAGGCAGAGGAAGGCTTCATGAAACACTGAAACAGTCTAAAGAGGGTTGCACACCGGATGCGTCGCCCTGCTACAACTCAGAACACTGTTTATATTTCTGCCGTGCCACAGAGCGCCATCTGAAATATTTAATTTTATATAACATGTAAATGTGCGTGTCCGGTCTGCGTTACTTCCAACTGGCATGTACGCAACGCAGAGTGGCACATTCGGTCTGCGACCCGCTTAAGCAAAGCTTCAAAGTGAAGTTTATTAATAAAGTAATTTCGAGAGGATCACGTGCTTATGATTGACCACAGCTGGTCCAGCATTAGCAAACACATAATTCCCCAATCAGACGATTCCTATCTCACTATAATTAACCTGAGTTTTATACCACAGTTAACTTCGTTTTGAAGACCCCCCACCCTGTACTCCTCCTTTTCTCCCTTTTTCTAAATAGGGCAGCACAGCGACCCAGTGGATAGCACTGTTGCTTTACAGCAAGAATGTCACTGATTCAAGTCCTCACCAGGCCAGTCGACATTTCTGTGTGGAGTTTACATGTTCTCCCTGTGCTCCTGTGGGTTTCCCCTGGGTTCTCTGGTTGCCTCCCATCCTCCAAAGACATGCAACATAAGTGAATTGACTAATCCAAAGTGGCATCAGCAGTATATCTCTTGGAATTGTTAATTTGTCTTCAGCCATAAACAGCAGGGGAATTCTCAAGATCTACCTGAGCTCAAACTCCCTTCTCGCCCTGCAAACGGCAGTGAGCTCTGGGCTCGAGGATCTTATAAGCTCAGAGCTCTCTCTTGGGACAGCATGCCAAACACGCTTATAATCAATCATCAGCTAAGTATGAACTCTTGAAGCATTATGATAGATCAAAATCCCCATTAAATCTGCTTCCGAAAGCAAAATCCCCACAAGCGTTTATTTTGTTGGGTTCTCCCTGTTTCAATGACAAACAGACAGCGATGGAATTTAAAACTTTTTCAAGATCATGTACATCAGGCATGTTAACCTACACTGGACTTGATGATGCTTTTCATCTACTGTTCTTTTAATTTTATCTGGTCAAAGAAAACACGCTTTTTGAATGCATCAAACTAACTGCAGGAGCATTTACAGCAAATAAACAACACTGTATATTACCTAATGTCTCATGAATTAGGGCCAGAATGTGAGATACGACCTACCTACACAGATGAAGTGAGGTAGATGAATTTCCTCAAGCGTGCCAGAGGTTACAATGATGTCCATCAGAGGTCCGCATGGCTCGTAGTCCATCTCCTTGAGAGCCTTTTGAGATTTCCAGTCAACAAAGTGATACTCCAAGCTGACCGCACTGACGCAGCGCCAACGGAGACCAGTCTCTGAACATTCATACATCCCTGCAGTGGAGCTGACACTGAGAAACACAAACATAGCTCTGATATTGACAAACTAGGCTCACTGATAAAATGTATCTCTACCTGAATCCAGAAATGTTCATGTACCTACCGTTCACTTCATTTGAAATGAATACCAGGGGCAGTAAAACACCAGCAATGTTTATGGATTACTTACAAGCAGTATTTGTTTGCCCAGGACGGATCTGTAAACTAATAGATTTGGAATTTCGCATTACATTACATGAGCTACATATTGGCTTTCATCATTTACCAAGAATTAGTTTGATTATATTACGATATGCTATAAGATAACTTTAAGCAAATTTGCACATTGTTATTATATGAATTATTAACCATTTATGAATGCACAGTTACATTTTTTGTCCATCATTAACAAATCACTTGTAAATGACTTACCAAAACATGAAAAATACACAGAAGTGGCATTGCCACCATGAAACCAGGATCATGCAAAATGGGCTGCCCCTGGGGAAAACCACTTGGTCCTGTGCTAGCATGGCAAGAGTCTCATGTATAACAGCCCATAAGGCATCCCGATGAACATTGCTAGCATCAGACCCATCAGTTTCTTAACCGTCCTATTTTATAATTATGTAAACATCGTTTGTCAATGAGCTGTCATCCCCTCATCAGTGTGCAGTATTCATCAGTGTGTACTCAGTGGACAACACTCGCTTCATAACAGTCAAAGCAGCAGATTTGTACTCGTATTGCACTGCAGTAATGACACGTTTCCACTAGGATGTTGCGATCGCAACTTAACAAGCGCTTTCAATTCATTGTTAATGGAAGTTAAGTGTAAATGGTCATTCAGTGCAATGTGGGATTGAAAGCAGCATGGAAAAAAAGTGTTGAGGGTGCCAGAAAGGTTGGGCATTTCTTGACTTTATGGAAATGTCAAGCTAAAACAGCCAGGCAACAAGCAATCTCTGTGAAAAGTAGGCAAGGCGAGATGTTTGCGATCACTGTGCTGAAATCACTTACTTTGAGGATGTATTCCTTCACACTTTCAGTTTACACAAACATCCTTAACCATATATGTCTGTGTGCTTATGCATTGATCATGTCTTGCATGTGTGATAAACATGTAAATATGCAGGCATCCTCGGCCCTAAAATTTGACACCCCGCAGAGCAGTGGCACTGTAGCGTGGCCAGCAGCAGCACTGAGTGCAGAATTAATGCTGTAGTGGAAACCCACCATAAGACTTGAAAGCTTTGTCGCAAAATGGGTTGCCCCCAGTGCTTAATTTGTGAATTGCAAGTCCTGGAACAGATCGGGGTAAGGGATCCGGCATGTTACCCAAGGATGTAGAGGTGCCGAGGATAATAGTGAAAAGCAAGGGGGAGGGGGTGGTTATCGCAGACGAAAGTGAAAAGGGCTGGGAAGTCGCGAAAGAAAGCGAAAGTGAACAGCGGATGGCGTAGGAGGGAGGTTGAGGAGGGGAATCGGTAAAATGAGGTGCCGGATCAGATTTCAGAGGTGCCGGATCCGTCGTGTTCCAGCACAAATTAAGCCCTGGTTGCCCCTCAGGACCACCACTCCAAGGGTCTCATGTATAACCATCAAAAAGGTATCTCACATCACACCCAGTCTGACTGCGACGAACTGGCCTAGCTTTACTTGTTCTTGACTGAGAAGACTGACCATGCGTACAGAGACTTGCATTACAAGTCATGCATGCATCATAGTCAAATCTTAAATGATGCAGAGAAAGTGGTTATCTGAGCTGGGTACGAGACCAGTTTAGATATTTCTCAACTTCCAAATTAAAAAAAGCAAGTAAAATATGAAGCAAGGTAAAATACCATACAGATTCGTCACTGTACCTGTACTTCACATTTGCACCTGATGTGTCCTCCGAGGGTATTTTGAGTTTCCAGTAAGAAGATTCCTGAAAAATAAGAGGAAAAAAATAACTGGCTGAATGCTGCAATGTCTTGAAGTCTCCAGCAGCAGAGCTCAACCTAGCGGTGCCGTGTAGTCTATGGCACCATTGCCCAGTTCTTAGTGTCTCACTGTCTTTCTGTCCTTCAGAATAAATTCAACAGGTTGTGCTGTTGTACCTTTAAGACTTAAACGTAAACAAAGAACGTTGCAGACTTATAAAGACGACCAAACAGGTGTTACCATGTGCCACGACTGAACAATTCTAAGAACTATCAGGTATGGTTTCAGTTGTGTTGCAGCACAATTACAAACCATTATCAGCTTACAATTCTGAGCTGTGCTGGTAGAGCACATGTGTGTGCGTGTGTGTGTGCGTGATGTCACCACTCTCTTGCCTGGCAGATAAAATGTCCGTAAATAATTGTCCATATCACTGTTTACATAACACTTGCATGAACAAGGCAATACCTGATGCATTCATATTTCATTCTAGAAAGCTTCATTTTTATTGTATTAAAGAGCCCCTATTATGGGTTTTTAAAAATGATCTTCATGTGATCTTCGTGTTTAAAACTATTGATTCATCTATAAAAGAGTCGACTCATAGTAGTTCAAATGAATCGTCTTGATAAGGAGTCTTTAGCCATTATGGCGTGACATCGATACAAAACATAAGACCCGGTAAAATTGAAACCCCTGGCCACAAACCGTGTAGCAAAGAAAAAGAGGACAGACAAACACTTTAGCAGATGCCGGTTGAATCAAGTCATGAAGACGCTGTGCTTAGCTGGATATTACTGGAAGTGTGAGGGGAAAGTTAGTTTTACTTTCTCTACCCTAAGATGAAACTGTGAAGAGTCAGTGATTGAGGTTTATTTTTGCAAAAATACCTCAGCATTATAACCCAGCCTTGTGCTGTTAAAGTGCTTCTGGAATCTACACGCTTACAATGGAGAATTCATCACCGTTTGTTAAAGAAAGGATCAGAAAAGACTATTGATGTGTTGGACTTTGTCAGAGCTCGACAGGAACTTTACAGTACACAGTTCATGGTTCAGTTTCTTCCTCCTTTTCACAAGTGTAAGTAAGTGAGATTAAAATGGCTGCCCCCTTGTTTTCTCTAGCTTGCAAACGCTGTATTTAATTGTGTTTTGTTACTTGTAACAGCTTGTACTGTATCTGGTTAACTCTTTATATTCTCATATCGCGTCTAAAACCACGTTGAAAATGCGACACGTGCTGCTTTGTTTACGGATTTAAATGCGCTTGTGAGCTCGAGGTTGACAGGTATGCTCACACATACACTATGCACTCTGACTACTTCAATATTGTTGATAAGCCATGATGGGCATTTCACTTAGGCTGTGTCCGAAATCGCATACTTCCATACTATACAGTACGCTAAAATCAGTATGCGAGCCGAGTAGTATGTCCGAATTCATAGAATTAGAAAATCAGTATGCGAGAAGTACCTGGATGACCTACTACTTCCGGCGAGATTCTGAAGTGCGCATCCCAAGCACGCTGCGCTATCCTATGATGCTCCATGAGAGAATTCATGATGGGAGTGAAGCGACGCAACTGATGCAGGTAGGTCACGTGACCATGACAAAATGGCGGATGTAGTATGTCCAAATTCATGCTTCTCACATTCATACTGTATAGAACTTTTCTAACGGCCGAGTAGAACGTTTACATTCAAATGCAGTACCTACTGAGGAGTAGGTGATTTTGGACGCAGCCACAGTCTCGCGCTGAATGATTAGCATCGCGATAAGGAGGGGTTTGGGAACAAATGCATCTCTGAACAAATCATATAAGAGTTGCTGGGATAATGAGGTAAAAATAAATTCATATTATAAGACCATGAAAGTGTTTTTTGACCTTGCATGCAGATCAGCCTGTTGTTGGAGACCCCCAATACCAAAATATGACCCTTTATAATGTAAATTAGGGGCTGTTTAACTAAAGTGAAAAATGAAGCCGTATCTGTGCTGACTGAGTCAGATTGGTACAGAATTAAATGGTTAACGGTTAACTAATGGTTAGTGGAAAAGCAAGCAAAGTGAGCAACAAGACAGTTTTAATAAAGCAGATTACTCACCTTTAATTCAGCACAGGTCTTGCAAACTGTAAAGATAGCCAATAAAAAAGATGAAATTAATTAATCAAGAAAACAAACAATTCCACATGGTAAGCATGGACACCATTACCAACTCATTATTCATTTTCCTTCATCTTAGTCCCTTTATTCATCAGGAGTCGCCACAGCGGAATGAACCGCCAACTATTCCAGCATATGTTTTACACAGCGGATGCCCTTCCAGCTGCAACCCAGTACTGGGAAACACCAATACACACTCATTCACGCACACACTCATACACTACAGCCAGTTTCAGTTCATCAATTTACCAAGTTTATTTGCATAGCACTTTTCACAATGATTATTAATTTACAAAAGGTTACATTACTGCATTACAATCAACAAGTCAAGGTTATTATTTACCATAACTTCATTAGTTACTAATAACTTTAATTAATTAACTAGTAACTAATAGCTTTGAACAGTTAATGCTATTATAAATTGATGGATTCAAATTTCTGACCTCCAATCCGTCAACGCTTATCCTTATTCTCATTACTTTAATAATATGATTATTTGAATCCGTTTTTACCTTTGAAATGATTTTGACTAATGAATAAAGTTAAAGACATTGTTTAATATGTGCATTTATCTGTCTATTTTAACTAAATTTTCTAGAGCCACCAAACTAGGTCAGAGGTCATGGAGACCTCGAGTGGAACTGGATGATTGAAAACAACTGTTTTCCTATTTGTGTAATTATGTGTTAATACTGTCTAAAGTGATTTTGATATTAATATCATAATTATGTGTTATTCTGTTTAAAGTGATTTTCCTTTTTATTCAAGACAGCTGAGAGTACGCAGAAACAACCTTGGGTTTTTATAACAGATTGTCTCTTGCGTGTGCATATGCATCCGATGGGTCAGTTCTACAGGTCTAAGACCATCTCCTTATTGTCTACGGGCGGCCTAACCTAAGCCTCCTGTCGCCATCCCTATCTGGATTCAGATACGACCCCGCATTGACGTACATATTTAGAATTGTCTATCTTTCTTTTAACCAATCGGAACCTGTTACCTGAATCACACCCTTTCTGGTCTTGTGTTGAGAGTATAATTGCTATTGATTTGTGATTGTAAGCAGAGCAGCCTATAGGAACTCACTGCGAGTGTTGAAGCTGGCTTCTGCTAATGAAACTGCAAACTATCTTCAGTAAACTTTATTTATTTGAATATCTGACTTCGGCTTTTCTCCATCTGACAGACTGCCCATTCTTTGGGTTCAAACTGTAAATTATCCCTACAATATAAACATAGTTAATAGTTGTATAGTATATAGGTGATGTCTATGTGTACATGTACAAGTGTATTTGTGTAGAAATAGTAATGTAACTTCAAAAAACTGTATTTTCCTTTACAGATTATAAGCTTTTCTCTATTCTGAACAACGTTTTTAAACAGCAAATAGAGGTGCAGAGTAGCAAATAAGTTACTAGTAAAATTATTCATCTGTATTGCTGCTTTTGTCACAGTAGAACATATTAAAACATGCTCTTATATATGGTTAAAAGTAGAATATTATACGGAAATCTGATTTGTCATTAAGTTTATTCACTAATAGAGTTCTTGCTTTAATTCTTGACATTAAAATCAGATTTTCCAGTGACTTCAGATTGATTTTAAGATGATAACAAAATGCAAATCTTTAATATTAGGAACCTACCTTTAGTATAAATACTGATGATTTCCTTGTAAATTATCTTTGTGTTATTAACCATCTCTCCCAGTTCCTGGCTCACAGCAGATGTTTTCTTGCACATTTTCAGATCTTTTATGATTCCCATCATCTTCCGCTCATGCTGAATCACCTCTAGAAGAAGAATACAAGTTCAGTGTGAAACAATTAAATCATATATCATTTATTTGGGTCATTGTTTTGTGTATTTCACAGTATTTACCAGGCCAAAGACTCTTCCTCTCCTCATCACGCAGAACTCTGGGCATTACTGAAACAGCCGTATATTGGTTTAGTGGTTATTGAATAATCATCTGCCATTAAATATTAGAAATACTACTGTGGCAATTAGAAGAAAACATATTGTAGTGTAATTATTTTGTTGAAATAAATCCCTTATACTGTAACTGTGGGGCCATGTTTTTTCTTAAATGCATTATTATTATTATTATTATTTTATTAAAAAACTAAATACAAAACACAGGAGAGTTCATTGAATAGCCATGGCTCAAATTGACTATGTTTCATTAACAGCGTGTTATTACACTGTATAATCTTTTATAAAAACTAATGTTTTTATTTATATATTTATTGTGCATTGACTTGTATATTGGTGAAGTAAATCCTATGACCTGTTTTATTTTACAAAGAAAGTAGCAGCATATTGATGAGCTTTATCTGCGTTCTGTGGTCATCTGTGAATTAACACATTTTCACATTAACTACAATTAAAATGTTGTGTCCTGATGTGTATCCAAGTACGAAGTCAGATTTATTAGCCCCCCTGTTTATTTTTTCCCCAATTTCTGTTTAACGGAGAGATTTTTTCAGCACATTTCTAATCATAATGGTTTTAATAACTCATCTCTAATATCTGATTTATTTCATCTTTGTCATGATGACAGTAAATAATATTAGACTAGATATTCTTCAAGACACTTCTATACAGCTTAAAGTGACATTTAAAGGCTTAACTAGGTTAATTAGGGTAACTAGGCAGGTTAGGGTAATTAGGCAAGTTACTGTATAACGATGGTTTGTTCTGTAGACTATCAGAAAAAATATATAGCTTAAAGGGGCTAATAATTTTGACCTTAAAATGGTGTTTAAAAATAAGAACTGCTTTTATTCTAGCCGAAATAAAACAAATAAGACTTTCTCCAGAAGAAAAAATATTATCAGACATACTGTGAACATTTCCTTGCTCTGTTAAACATCATTTAGGAAATATTTAAAAAAAGAAATTAAAAAGGGGGTTAATAATTCTGACTTCAACTCTACTCCACGCTAACAAAACAAATCCATTTCTTCATGGATTTTGATTCTCGTCACTTCACAGGATTGTTCCACAGCATTAATTCACAAAATTATGTTTTTAACAATTTTTTAATTATTATTATGCTTCAATGCTTATTTGGTGGCATTTTGACTTTCAGAACAAAACATAATCATGGCATTTTTACTGCAACGAGTGTTCCAGTATTTCTAAAAAGGTCCCGTGATCATCTATTTATGGCAATTCACCAGTAATATTCTGGAAAATATTACTAAAACATCTTTATATTTAGTGGAGTAACTTGCACAGATAAGAACTTCAGACTAACAATATACTTTTGCAAAATAAACACTGTGTACACGGCAAAAAAATTTTGTTTTTTTTGTTTCTAGTCCAAATATCTACAAATACTTAAATCAAGAAGTATTTTCTGGACAACCATAAAATAATGAGTCAAAATGAAGAGAGTTTTTACATAAACAAGTAAAATAATCTGACAGTGCAGTAAACAAAACAATATTTCAACGTGAAATCAAGTATTTTTCTTCCCCCATTGTCAGATTATTTTGGTTGTTTTAAGTACAAACTCACTTTCTTTTGACTCGTTATTTCTGAAAACAACACTATATATTTTGCGTGTCTGTTAAATGCTTATTGGTTAAAGAATTTGTAGACATTTGGACTAGAGAGAAGACAAAAACTCCAAGTAAGAAAAGCATTTTTGCTGTGTAAGTTTGACTTGCTGTGATTTAGGCTTGAGGAGGACTCACCGATGGTTGAACACGGCTGAACAGGATCAGAATCGGTTTCCAGTAGCTGAATTGTTCTCTTTATTATTTGTACTCCTGATTCTATGATATCGTATAGAGATGTGAAATCAAAATATGGATCTTCTTTGTTCAGATCTCGTGCCACAGCCCTTATTCCCATTTTTTGGACCTCGTTCCTTAATGTAGCAAGAGAAAAATCGAAATGGTTTGACACAGCAACATTTGCTTCACAGAGAAATAAAAAAGAAAAGCTGGAATATAGTGTATAAAGTTTTACCTTTTCGGACTTATGTTGTAAAGACTATAGAGCTTATCTATTCCGTCTGCATATTCACTCAGAAGAGCATCCAGTTCTTCAAAGCTTTTTTCTTAACAGAAATAGAAGCAGAATGAGAAATAAACAATAAATCCAACAAGTAAATAAATAACAGCATGCATGTAGAGGCCTTGATTCAGAGCAAAATCCAACTTGAAAGGAATACTTCACCCAAAAATGTGCAAAAATGTGTCCTAATTATTAACCCGAACCCATAGAATAGATCAACCAAAACACATATGACATTCTGAATTTCAGAAGAAATAATGTGTAATAGACAGGTGGCAAGTAAAACAAAATGAGGAAATCCATCCCCTGAAAATAGAATTGCTAAATTCATAAAATTCAAGTGTCCTAGTGTTATTTCACAGGGCTATTATCAACATGTCATTAGGGCTGGGCGAAAAACACATATGAAATTGAGTGCTGTATAGCAGCAGTAAGGAGATTGTTAATAGAAAAGGATGTAAGGATGTCTCCAGTGTGGCTTTTTGGTTTCTTTTCTTGTGCATCCAGCCAATAGCTCGCCATCTGAAAGAGTTTTTAGCGTAGGGGTAATGTAGTCATCCAACTTCACTATCTGTCATGCTGCAGTGTGTACTTAAATAATGATGGTTAGTTCCTTTACTTGAAAGCTCAGATTTGATTATCACAATTTGTGTTGTTTACAGAGTTTATCATTATTTTTCACACCTTACAGATGTTGTCACACTTTACCATTGCACACACTTCGTAACATTTTATTTATCACGTTAAAGAGTCTCTTTAACACTTATGCTTATTTTATTATAAAGAGATCAGATATTTAGTTTAAATATTTTTGGTTTTGACTATTAATACTATCTGCCTTAGTAACGGTGCCTTGGTAAATTAAAATAAAGTGGTTAAAAAAATAAATATAATTATAAATATAGAAGTATAAATATATGAACGTAAACTTTTGGATCTCATACAGCTGTCCAACCCACTTTTAAAAAAGTCTGCTACACCCCTGCCTGGAGCATTATTACAATAGGAATGAAACGTTGTAAGGAAGTTATAAATGATGTCAGTAATAACAATGTGATGTAAAATAAATAAATAAATAAAAGTAAGCACATCCCAAATGTGTCAACTAGGTGCAAGATCAAAAACAAGCCATCATAAATACGAAAATATTCTTTTGACATAATAATAATAATAATAATAATAATAATAATGGTAATAATAATAATAATAACAACAACAATAATAATAATAATGGTAATAATAATAATAATAATAATGCTAATAATGGTAATAGTGCAATGTCTAAAATACTGGACATTTTAAATGTTGTGAGAACATTAAAATATATTGTTTTTATGACTTAATAGGAACAATATATCATATACGGGAACCTTTTATAATGGTATGACCGATTAAAACGGCTCTAGAGATGGTGATGAATTATTTACAGCACTGTACCATGTCCTACAGTCAATAATTGCCATGTTTCATGCTAAGGGGTTAAACACTCACGTGAAGGTTTTGCCATCTCTTTAAGCAGATTCAGTAGGGTTTCTTAAATACCTGAACATTAAAAGACATTTACAACACATGGAGAGAATATTACACTTCAATATAAAAACACGAAGGTTTTAAATACTTACTTAAATGGGTTCCGAGTCCGACGCGAAAAACAGGTTTACCATGTACGAAACACAAATGCTAAAAATGAAAGCTCTATTGGTGTCATGCGCATGCGCACTATTCACAGGTAGGTCTTACCTGAAAGAATGCGCTTGCGCACATCAGTTGAACTTTCGTTTTTAGCATTAGCGCACTACTCATGTTTTCAGACTGACGTATAGGATCAAATGTCAGGACGTCCTGTTCAAACTCTTGTAGTTTATATTTTGCCATTATTTTGTCCACACGAGGGCAGTGTATGAAACCCAAAACGCACTCATATCCAATGCAGCTCACATGAAAACATTTACCCTAAAGTTCTGTCCATTCCGAGTTTAATCTTCAATACATTACTCCAGTATCACCTGCTCTTTCAGAAATCCTTCTGATATGACGTGTTGATCGAGATATTGGTGCAATATTGAAAAAGTATACAAGTAAAATAATAAGTTTTTCAGCACACACGCATTACATGTGATGTTAATTAATATTCCTCAACAAAAGAATGCCCTCCTGGAAGCCCAAATAAACATTATTTCATTGCCGTTAATTCAATGTATTTGTGTTGTTGTGCATAACATTATCAAAACAGCAGAGTGTTGTGGAAAAAATCATTTCCATCACAAACTTTATTTCAGAGTAAAAAAAAAACACTTGCTTACACATGGGTAGGTTAGCAAATATATTTTAATATATAATATAATATTTATATATTCATTTAAGCACAATGACAAAACGGCATCATTTCAGTTTAGCCTAATTCACTCCAATAGAGAAGCCACATCTGTATGAATATTTAACACACACATATTCCCACAGGAGTGTCCATCACACCGCTAAACAAAAAGACAGAAGTCAAACAAGAGATGCACATCGCCGAAGGAGGAGGTTTAACATTTAATGTCAGAGGAGGAAAACGAGACGAAACATGGCCAAAAAAACACATCTTTAAAGAGGATCCAAGTGAAGCTGAAGCAAGGCAATGCTGACTGTGAGAAAAGAAAACAGAAACGGCAGCATATCAATAAATAAACGCAATAATAAACTAAAGGAAAGCAAAAGCAGAAGTCTGTCAATGACACACTAAAAATGCTGGGTTGAACAACATTGAGTTCATTTTCTTCCATTAAATGTTCATTTAAATGTCCTTTATGTACTGTAAAAATGTTGAGTTACACACTGTAAAAATTGATTAGTTGACGTTACTTAAAAAATGTAGTAAATCCATTGCCTTAAAATAATTAAGTAGATGAATATGTGCATAATTATATTAAGAGAACTTAATTACAACAGAAATACCTACATTTCCTTAAGTAAAATCAACTTATCACTCTTCAGGCAATGGGTTTACTCACCTTTACTGAAGTAATCACTTTCTACAGTGCACACATTTCCCTTCATACCGCCTCAACACAAATCAATTAAGTTAGCTTTATTGTTTTTACAAATTTTAAGTGGATTGAACATAAAAAAAAAAAAATTTCCCCCCCCCCCAAAACCCCCTCAAGAGTGGTGTTATTTCAGCTCTCTTTAAATAAGTAGTTTGAACAAGCAGCAAAAGTCATTGTTAGTGTATTTTTATTATTAATTTCATTACTGATGATTATTCTCTACAGCACATTAATTAGTGTTAGTTGTGCTTTATAAATACATTGAAATTGAAAAATTGAAATGACACTTCTTAACCCAAGAGTGAGGGTGGCACTGTGGCGCAGTGGTTAGCACTGTGGCCTCACAGCAAGAAGGTCGCCGGTTTGAGTCCTGGCTAGGTCAATTACAGTGTGGATTTTGCATGTTCTCCCCGTGTTGGTGTGGGTTTCCTCCGGGTGCTCCGGTTTCACGTGTGCTATAGGGGAATTGATGAACTAAATTGGCTGTAGTGTGTGAATGAGTGTGTATGGGTGTTTCCTAGTACTGCGTTGCTGCTGGAAGAGCATCCGCTGTGTAAAGCATATGCTGGAATAGTTGGTGGTTCATTCCTCTGTGGCGACTCCTGATAAATAAAAGGACTAAGCCGAAGGAAAATGAATAAATGAACCCAATGCATGTCCATATTTGACCCAAAGTTGGACTCAAAAAATGACATTTGCTGTTTGTTCAAACTACTTATTACTTAAACTGAGTTGAAACAACACAATTCTTGAGGTTTTATTTTTGGGACAGCTTAATTGTTTTACAATCCACTTAAATTTGTTAAAAAAAAATAGTAAGCTTACTTCATTCCTTCATTTTGACCCAACACAAATCGATTGTGTGGAACCCAAGATTTTTTTTACAGTGTAGGTTAAAACAACCCAGCACACTGATAAAAAAGTTGACTCAACTTAAATCTGTAAGCCAAATAATTTGAGTTGACTCAACTTTTAACACAAGTGTGTATGGAGCCAACATTTCACAAAAAAGATGCTGTGCAAAAATCACAAACAAACCCCTTAATAATCATCACACGTTGTGTTTTACAAATATAATCATATTTCATAAATAATTACAGTCCAAACATGTCTAATTTATTTAGTTACGTCATTTATTTGGGGGTTTGCATGTTTGTTTTAGCATATTTCTTTGCAAAATGCTGGATTTGTTTGTGAAATATTGGCACAGATTTTACTCCATACAAGTGCTGCACTTGACTTGATTTGAATCAATAAATAAAATAGCCCCACAATTTTAAGTTGAGTCACCTTATTATTTTTTTTAGCATGAAGAGTCTAAGCCCGACCATGTACACTATTAATTACAATAATCCTCAACCTGACTTCACCACTGCAAACCCACTTCAGATTACAATCACCGCATCTGCAAAACAAGCGTCTACTGCACATGAAGAACTCTGCATATTAAAGAGTCAAGCGCCCGAACACACAGAAATCCAGCTGGCACTTTGTCATACTTTAAATCTCAGTGTAAATGTGATTATTACACTAACAGCTCTCAATCATGTCACATATATACTTTAGACTCGAATGCATCTCCAGCTACAATAAAACTATGATATGTCTCTCCATTTGTCTCTCTAAAAACATCCCATTTCTGCAGTACCATCCTCCTGTCATCAGCTCAAAACGTTCTCTACAAGGTCTCAGTGTTTCCTTCTAAACATCTTAAGGAGTGTAAGGACAAGAACATGTTAAAAAGTGGTCACAATGAAACCTACAGTATTAATGCAGCTGCTGATGAATCTCAGCGAAGAAATAGTCAAGAACACGCCACATTCATTCATTTTCCTTCAGCTTAGCCCCTTTATTCATCAGGGGTCGCCACAGCGGAATGAATTGCCAACTATTCCAGCATATGCTTTACACAGCGGATGCCCTTCCAGACGCAACCCAGTACTGGGAAACACCCATACACACTCACACTCATACACTAGGGCCAGTTTAATTTATCAATTCCCCTATAGTGCATGTGTTTGGACTGTGGGGGAAACCGGAGCACCCGGAGGAAACCCACGCCAACACGGGGAGAACATGCAAACTCCACACAGAAACAGCCAGGACTCGAATCAGCGATCTTCTTGGTGTGAGGCCACAGTAATCACTGAGCCACCGTGTCACCCAAGCCATATTTCATCCCAAAATAAATTAAATGCACAATTAACTGGATGGATAACTAAAATATATTAGCCAACAACGCAATTAAAGACCATTCTATTGATGACATAGTGGACGAACGTTTATTCAACACTGTCAGAACATCGTGAGAACGTTTCCAAAGTATTTATGCAATATTTATGGTCATAAATAACTTATTCAGGTTAAACGGGGCGGCACGCTGGCTCAGTGGTTAGCACTGTGAGCTCACAGCAAGAAGGTCACTGGTTTAAGTCCTGGCTGTTTCTGTGTGGAGTTTGCATGTTCTCCCCGTGTTGGCGTGGGTTTCCTCAGAGTGCTCTGGTTTCCCCCACAGTCCAAACACATGCGCTATAGGGGAATTGATGAACTCAACTGACCTGTAGTGTATGAGTGTGTGTGTGAATGAGTGTGTATGGGTGTTTCCCAGTGCTGGGTTGCAGCTGGAAGGGCATCCGCTGCGTAAAACGTGCTGGAATAGTTGGCGGTTCATTCCGCTGTTGTGACCACTGATAAATAAAGGGACTAAGTTGAATGAAAATGAATGAATGAATGATTTTCAGGTTAAATATGGCCTTCACCACTTTCACCTTGCAAAGGTTATTCAACACATTTCACTTTCATCACGCCTTAAAGGGGCAGTTCACCCAAAAATGTCAATTTCATCCTCCTCATCCTCCACTTGGATAAAATATCCATTGACATCCATAGTATTTCACTCCTACTATGCAAGTCGACACCTGCTGTTTTCCAGCATTCAAGTTTTCATTTCCTGGGTGAACTGTCTCTTTAAATCATCTCAATCCACTCCTATATTTCCAAAAGCCCACCACATCCCGCTGCAGTTCCTCCACATCTCAGACTCGCTCGCACAAGATCCGTAAAGGTTTTCTTGCATTTTTTTCCCATCCAGCGGACTCTCATACACGCTTCACGACATGACTGTACGACAGCACGCTCATATAAAGCATCACTTAGAAAGAGAAGAAGCATTTGGAGAAGCACAACAAAAACAAAACAAAGAAAAATGCTGTAAAGTTATTAAAACAGAAGATTATAGGGGGGAAACACATATATTGAGCTCAGAGCCGAACGCTAAACCTGATAGAGGTTTAACAGATAACAGTTATGAGCAGTTCTGACGCCCCCCGTGTGTCCAGTTAGTAGACATATCCCAATACACCAAAACGACATACAGTTGCATTAAATAAATTAATGATAAACACTTTTATAAATCCACACAAAAAGGAAATGTATGTACAACTTGAGAACAGCCCATCAATCAGAAGTCAAACAGGAAAGAGAGCGGTGTGTTATATTCAGCTGTTTGCATTGCGGTGTTATTTTCTGTGATGTTATGGTAAAGCAAAGAACAAATAAATGCATTACGGTAATGACGATGAACATAACAGCACACAATAATACGCTTCATTTCCTCTTCAGTCCATTCTGAAGTGGACTTTTCTTGGCAAGTGTTTGTTCATTTTCAGATTCTGTGGCTCGTGAGAGACTAAAAACTTGACTTATTCTGTTACGCCAATAGTGATGCATCTTCAGCATTATTAAGCTTCTGCACCATTATTGAGGCTGATATGTTTTATTACGGTGATGATTATTATGCATCTATGGCTGTTAGTTCATACGACGGCATTTGGCCCAACACATGATTATAATACTCTATGTAGTGGATATTTTTAATAAATGCGCTTCACCTTGACGCATGTGCACAGTGCCCAATATATTATCTGCATAGAGGAAAGCAAGTGGTAATAAAGTAGAGCAAGTGAACAGATGGTATAGAGTGTGTTAGTGCTGCTGCTTCTGGAAGTATTTCGCCATTCATTCTCGCCATTATGATTAAAATAACGTCTTTAAAGCTTTTAGGGTTCGAACCAAACCACAATGCAACATGGAGAAGCACTTATACATTACAAACTTTGAACTGAATTAACAGCATTAATGAGGAAATCAGCTGTATAAAGATGCTGGGTTGTTGTAAAGCAATGTTTAGTCAAATATGGACCCATATTTGAGTGTAAATTGTCTTAATTAAATTTAAATTGTAAAATTTTTACCCCAACGGTTGGGTTTGACTTTTATTATTATTATTATTATTATTATTATTATTATTATTATTATTATTATTTAAATCTATAGATTAAATTTTCTCAAAATTTAAATGACACTTTTTTTAACCCAATGGTTGGGTTCCTTTATTTTTGGCTCAACCTTGGGTCAAATATTGAAGCATATTTGAGTCAAAATGTTCTTAGTTAAATTAAAGTTTTCACATTTTAACCCAATGGTTGGGTTTTATTATCTTTATTTTATAAGATTAAAGTTTCTCAATTGAATTTAAATGACACTTTTTAGCCCAATGGTTGGGTTCCTTTATTTTTTGTTCAACGTTGGGTCAAATATGGAACCACATTTGGGTCAAAATTTTCTTGGTTAAATTAAAATGTTCACATTTTTAACCCAATGGTTGGGTTTTATCATCTATATTTTATAGATTAAATTTTCTCAATTAAATTTTGTTTGTTTTTGACTCAATGTTGGGTCAAATTTGGAACCATATTTGGGTCAAAATGTTCTTGGTTAAATTAAAATGTTCACATTTTTAACCCAATGGTTTGGGTTTTATTATCTATATTTTATAGATTAAATTTTCTCGATTAAATTGTGTTTGTTTTTGACTCAATGTTGGGTCAAATTTAGAACCATATTTGGGTCAAAATGTTCTTGGTTAAATTAAAATTTTCACATTTTTAAACCAAAGGTTGGGTTTTATTATCTATATTTTATAGGTAAAATTTTCTCAATTAAATGACTCAAAATATTCTTAGCAAAATTAAAATATTCACATCTTTAACCCAGTGGTTAGGGGTGGCTACTTTTGTATTATTATTTTATAGAGTAAATCTTCTCAGTTCATTTCAAATTACATTTTTTAACCCAGTGGTTGGGTTCCTTTATTTTTGGCTCAACGTTGGGTCAAATATGAAACCCCATTTGGGTCAAAATTTTCTTTGGTTAAATAAAAAAAAAAATGTAACCCAATAATTGGATTTGTTTATTTTATTATCTTTATTTTATATATTTAATTTAATTTAAATGACACTTTTTACCCCAATGGTTGAGTTCCTTTGTTTTTGGCTCAAGGTTGGGTCAAATATGGACAACCCAACACTTTATAGCGTGTATAAAAGTATTTATGAAATTAATGTAAGTACTTACTGAGACTGAATTACAGTATTTCATGGAAGTGGGCGGAGCTAAATGTTAACTGTCTCTGATTGGTAAAATTCCTTCAGAGCATCATGGGTAATGTAGTGTTTACCTATAAATAAATTTTTTAAGCAAAATAAAGGCTAATTTACACTGTGGCGTAGCTACGTCTCCAAAAAATAACTTTATATCACAATGACATACAGATTTCCGGGGTAAACCCAAAATGCTAGCAAAGAAATTTGACACAGCGGAACATAGAAACACTACCGCCACCTAGTGTGTTGGATGTGTTATTGCAGGGCAACTCAAAACGCAAAATTTGCATTTAATAAGTATAAGTTTAATTTCATTTGCAAGTATAAATTGGCTTTAAAGTTGAAATAATGCTAAAAGATGGCTTCAACAAGAGCATATATTGTCAGTTTGCAACCAGGTTTGTCTTCGTAAAGCTTTTATTAAAGTATAATTTAAAGTAAAATTCGCTATGGAGAAAATGAATGGCGTTTTTCACTTACATCACTTCCTGCTGGAAGAGGAAATTAATCTAAATACCTCTAATGTTTATTAAGAAAACATGGAAAAGAGTGAGCGATAATAATAATAGTATGGCTTTTCCGATGTTCTCCAGTTGAGGCGCTGTGTTTTTCAAAATACAAGCGAATACAGCAATGAGAAGCACTGCAAATGACGTGTGGACATCTCAAGCCCTTGGTTGCTGGTCTGGGGACGTTAAAAAGTTCTTGGTTGGTAAAACTAGCGTAAGCATATAGAGAGCTGATCTAGAATCAGGTATCACAGACGATTCAGTCCACAGATAATGAAAGTAAAGATGCAAACCAACAAAACCCAATCACAACATCGCTAAACAACTCGAACAAACAAATGATTTGAGACGCCGTACGATGAGACTGATTCTAGCGCAGTGTCTGGAGAGACACCAGACAGGGAACATCATCACAGTCACAATGTCACACACCGGTAAAGTCACAAGATGATATTGTTGATATACACAATACAATACAACAACAACGACGACAACAACAACAACAACGTAAAAAATCTAATAAATAGAATAATGTACAATCGGTTTTTGAAGGGATCGTGTGTGACTCGTCGCATATATCTGGATTATAAACTGATATCATCAACAAAAATTCATATTCTGTGAACATTTATATTCGCCCTTAAATCTGCACGAGTTTTATGAGAATTTTTGCATACAACGAAAAGAGAATGAGACTCGAATCTGTCAAACTAGTTTTAGTTTGAGAAACAGATTCAATTGAAGACATTACACACTAAGCTTCAAATAATAAAACAATGTATTTTGCATGTGCATTGATTTTCAAATATAGAGCCACGGACATATTTCTGTTGGTCACATGCAAAGCACCTCATTTAAATATGCAAATGAGAGACAGCTTGTGCCGTAAAAATAAAAAAGCAAAAAAAAATGTTAATTGTGGCCACAGAAATAAAACAAAAAGCTTTTTATTTCACAACTCGTCACCAACTTAGACTTTTAAGAATTGCAAAATGCTTTTTTTTTCCTCAGAAAATTATGAGACATTTAGAAATATCTCATAATTTTGAGATTTAAACTATAAAATTCAGTCTAGTGCCCAGGCTGTCATCCCTTTCATTGTATGAAAAATATCATTTTTACGACCAAACACATCTATTTGCGCATAAAAAAAGCAATGGCTTTTAATAAATACACAGTCGTCCTTCTCATTTAGTTAGTCAGCGGCAGAAATAAAATGTACAAGTTCACTGTACATCATAAGAGATCTACAGCAGTCATCAGAAAAGGGGCCACGATTGTTCATGGCCATGAACCAGCCAGACTTTGTAGTTTACAGACCGAATGTAAGGTTAAGCTGAGGATTCAACAAAATCACGATCTGAAAAAAGCCTGAATCATGCGTGGGCGGACGAGCAGATGCATGAAAGCACACATGCCGTGTCCTCCAAAACCACTAAAGCTGCGTATTTATTCATGCCAATATGAAAACAACAGTCTGCAATGATGCACAGTGATCGAGCAAATTTAGAGTCGCGTTTAAACAGTCGTACAGCGGATGGTGCGGTTAATACAAAGACTTTAGTCTGTTAAAAGGGTCATGAACTGAGAAATTAAAATTGCCTTGATCTTTCCACATTTAAGAGCTGACGGTTCTATAAAAACATCCTGTAAGTTTCAGAACTCAGAACTTCGTCGTTCTTGCGAAAAGTGCATATGTTGAAAGTAGCTTGACAAAACCACAGATTCTGGAATGTTACACGCTATGATGTAATAGAGAGGATAAGCCCCGCCCCCCACAGAAGATCAACACCCACTTTTAAAACACTGCTTGTTTAGCTTTGTTCAGAGCTGTGGGCGTTTACTTCTGAATCTGCAATTGACCACGCCCCCACATTCTAATGAGGGTCAAAAATAATACAGATTCTGGAATGTTTTACCTTATGATGTAATACAGAGGATAAGCCCCACCCCCCACAAAAGATCAACACTAACTTTTATGACATTGCTTCTTTAGTTTTGTTAATGTGCAAAACTGTTAGCCAATCAGAGCAGTGTGTGTTTACTTCTGAGTCTACAATTGGCCACGCCCACTCATTCATATTAATGACAGTCAAATATAACAGATTCTGGGATGTTTTACTTTATGATGTAATACAGAGGATAAGCCCCGCCCTCACCGAAGATCAACACCCTCTTTTACTACACTGCTTCTTTAGCTTTGTTAATATCCAAAACTATTAGCCAATCAAGGCAGTGGGCATTTACATCTACAATTGGCCATGCCCACTCATTCATTCTATTGAGGCTCAAAAATAACACAGAAAACAGTCAATTATATTTTACTTTATGACGTTTTTTTGAAGTAAAATCTTATTATAAGTGGAACCTGAGATAGTTCATGACCCCTTTAATGTGCTGTGTGTGTGACGAAGTGTGCGTATATGTGTATATGCCCAATCGTAAACTTTTAATCAATACAAAAGTATGCGAAAGTACAAATGAAAGTAAACGCAGCTAAAAACATGCGCTGTTTGGATCTGTCACACGTGATCTGATCCATACAGACTTTTGGCCACAGAGCGCTGCAGTTTGTGTACATTTATTTACCGTTTTGTTAATATTTATTAGTCTTTTTTAACACACCCTTGATGTAAATATCCCTGTTTTAGTCGCAGACCCCTCCCCCCATCAGTAAATAAATTATCAACTGAAAATAAATGTGATCTCATCTTAATGTGTTCACATAATGGTAGAGCGAGGCATCTGAATAAATAATTCACAGTATAAGTAGTCAAATTGAACAATTTAAAGTTTTAACAAAAATATATGCCTTCTATTTCCTGATGCAAATACTGCAGAAATGGAGCTAAATCGTTACTAAACACGCACGTATAGAATTCTCATATACATTTATATATTTATTTTGTCATATATTTTGTGTTCTACCATGTGGTCTGGTGTGTTTTTAGGCTTTAACAGTATAGGAGGTACATCTCTAATTGTGTCCCCCAGCACTACGTCTTCATAAGACTGCTGTCGTTTGATAAGAAACGATGATTATTATTATATAAGTGATCATTTAATAAACTATAATTCCTAAAAGTATGATATACAGAAATATAAAAAGCAATATTAATGCTCTACTAGGTAATTGCATACCCTGCAATAATGCATTTCGTCTCTAAAGAAGGCAAATATTGGCTTTCTAAGTGGCAAATCACACAAATTCATGAGATCTGTTGTCTGTAACTAGTTTTAAATGTCGATATGACTTTTGTTTTTAAAGGGAATGTACCGACCTCAAGTCTACCCACATTACGGTCACTACAAGGTTTCGTTAGTTAATGCTACTTAATGTACTTACTAATACTTACAGCATTTATTAATCAGTGTTAATGCTAGAGTTATTAAAATAATCCAAGTTGTGCTTAGTAAGGAAGGAGGACAGGCTGTTGAATTAATAGAAATGTGCATTGTTTTCTAATAATTAAACAGACCAGAGTGCATTATTCAGATTATACCACAGTTCCCACATCTTTGATGTGATATCTGACTGTTGTAGCTGTGAAACTGTTCAGCGTAGTGATATAATGCGCACAAAACCTGCCGGAACTACTTTAGCTGTGCGTTTATCTCAATGTAACTAAAATGCTTATCAGTCAATCAGAATCAAGCATTCAACAGCACTGTAGTATAACATTAGTAAATGCACAGTGAGCTAATGAGAACTAGCAGCTGTATTTTCATATATTTAAAATGACGAATAAATACTGTGGTAAATTTATAGTTTGTTGTTTTTTTCTCGTAAGTAAATACATTAACTAGCATAAACTAACAGAACCTCACTGTAAAGTGTGACCTACGTTACTAACTCGGGAATAAATGTGTCTACATGAACAGTGATGCAGTGGTTCGACAAGTTTCACTGCTAGGTGGCGCTGTGGCGCATTAAGACATCGACTGTGAAATCCCAGTTTCACTGGTCTGACTGACTGTCAAGGGTCTGAATGAACTCTCTCTATCGCTTTCTCTCACGCACAGAATGATTGTTTCCCTTTCCGACACCTACGACTCGTTTACTTCGTAATTGCTAGCATCCTCTGGTCGCTGTCGTTTGGTCCATTTCTTTGTCTTTCCCTCAGTTTTCCCATGCATTCAGTGGCATGGGCGTGGCTGTAAAGCATCTTGGCGATCTGATTGGCTGTTTGGTGGGAGGGGCGGGACAGGTGGGCGTGGCTTGTGATGATGATGAAGAGCGGAGATCAAGTACTTTGACCTCATGCTTTTTTGGGCGGCGGAGCCAGTTTGATGATCTCATCTTCAGACGGCTGGCGAATGATGTCTGCAACATACAGCAAAGAAGTTGATTTAATGTGTGTGTTTTTAATATGAATCTGAATGCTCGGTTTTATTTAGAGGCTCAAACAGAACAAAAATATCTAGTTTTTGTGCAGATTCTTGTATTTACAATGTGAAAAATATTAAATTGTATTATATTTTATAGTAGTACTGCAATTAGCAACACAAAGTTATATACAGTATATATCATTTCTCTATTATATATATATATATATATGATCTACATTATCTGTTGTTTACTAAACTGTGTATAAAAACCTCCACAGAGATTGTTAAAGGGAAGAGATTGTACCCTTGTATTTCTTTGCAGATGGGATGCGTGTGAGTTTGGTGTCGATCTCGTCGTCTTCAGAAATCTTCAATACAGTCGTGCGGTACTCGATGACCCGGGTCAACAGGTCGGGTCGCCGCGAGATCTCGAAGATGTGCTCGATGTAGGAAAGGTTATCTGAGTGAGAGAGAGCCAGAATCACAAATCATATAATGCTCAATAAAAGCACACCTGCATGATAACCATAATCATCACTCATAAGATAGAATATTATTCATTCATTCATTCATTTATTCATTTTCTTTTTGGCTTAATCCCCTTATTAATCCGGGGTCGCCACAGCGGAATGAACCTCCAACTTATCCAGCATGTTTTTATGCAGCTTTTCCAGCTGCAACCCATCACTGGGAAAGTCATAGAATATTAAATTCAGAAAAAAGCATATTCTTTAATTTTTACTGATATTAGGCGATAAACTAAGTGCATTTATAGGTTACACTTTCAATTTAGGGTTTAGTGTGTTTGAAAAAGACTATTTTAATGCATGTTTGAGTTTTTGTTGTAAATACATAATTGTGGCCAGCAGGTGTCGTCAGAGTTTCATAGAGTTATAAAACATTATTTGTGTGGTATTTGGAGCTGAAACTTCACACACACTACAGAGACATCAGAGACACATTTTACATCTTGTCCATAGGGGCAGAATAGGTCTCTTTTAACATAATGGAACTCAAACTGGTTTGGAACAAGAGAGTAAATGATGACCGAATTTTCAATTTGTGTGAACAGTCCCTTAAACCAATCCGTACAGCTTTAGTAAAATCTTTTTTAGTGTGCATGCTCTCTCTGGTGTGTTTTAGGGTTTTTAGTGTGCATGCACTCTCTACTGTGTGTATTGGGGTGTTTTTGTGTGTATGCACTCTTTCTAATGTGTGTATTGTGTGTTTTTAGTGCGTATGCTCTCTTTAGTGTGAAATAGTTTTTTTAGTTTGCATGCTCTCTAATGTGTGTATTAGGGTTT
>CAIGQZ010034999.1:15480844-15491101 GCA_903798205.1 Danio tinwini | reverse complement strand
TCATACACTACGGCCAATTTAGTTAATCAATTCTCCTATAGTGCATGTGTTTGGACTGTGGGGGAAACTGGAGCACCCGGAGGAAACCCACTCCACACAGAAACGACCACTGGCTCAGCTGAGACTCAAACCAGCAACTTTCCTACTGTGAGGCCACAGTGATACCCATGCCACCCTGTATGTTCATTTATATTTATATGTTCATTCATTCATTTTCTTTTCTGCTTAGTCCCTTCATTATCATGGGTCGCCACAGCGGAATGAACCACCAACTTATCCAGCATATGTTTTATGCAGCGGATCCAGTTTCCAGCTGCAACCCAACACTGGAAAACATCCATACACACTCACTCACAACATGCAACATGCCAACTCCACACAGAAATGCCAACTGACCCAGCAGAGGCTTGAACCAGCAACCTTCTTGCTGTGAGGTGATTGTGCTACGCAATGCGCCACCGTGACGCCCATATATTTAGATGTCAAATATGCAAATTATATATTAATGTAAATATCTATGTGACAAAAAAGATTTAAATAGTTTTATTTGTATGTATGGGTGACGCAGTGGCGCAGTAGGTAGTGCTGTCGCCTCACAGCAAGAAGGTTGCTGGTTCAAGCCTCAGCTGGGTTAGTTGGTGTTTCTGTGTGGAGCTTGCATGTTCTCCCTGCATTCGCGTGGGTTTCCTCCGGGTGCTTCGGTTTCCCCCACAGTCCAAACACATGTGGTACAGGTGAATTGGGTAGGCTAAATTGTCCGTAGTGTATGTAAGTGAATGGATGTTTCCCAGAAATGGGTTGCAGCTGGAAGGGCATCCGCTGCGTAAAACATGTGCTGGATAAGTTGGCGGTTCATTCCGCTGTGGCGACCCCGGATTAATATAGGGACTAAGCTGAAAAGAAAATGAATGAATGAATGAATTTGTATGTATGTATGTGTGTGTGTCACATCAATTATTCCTGAACTCCTAATGGAGTTTTATTATGAAGTATGCCACATTATCCTTGACCGACTGTATTTCTGTCATCATAAATGCATCAAATCATCTCTAACTAATGCATAAAAAAAGTAAAACACACATCCTCCATGACAGAAGGCTGATAGGAGGTGTTTGGCGGCTATAAAGACAGCCTGTAGTTCCTGCATTAATAACTCATGTGTGCCGCCAAGCACACAATTATTATTATGTAAGACTCCACCGGGCGGCCATGAAACATTCACACAGCTAGTCTATATTTGAGCTGAAGGAGAGCAACATGATGAGCTCAGGACATGAATGAAGGAGGATTTATGCTATTTTGGAGGAGAAAATACTGTCGTTTCATCATTGAGTCTAATGATAAAGTGCTCTTTTGGTATTCGCAAACTGAAAACAGCGTATAATGACTGAACTTCTTAATGTTGGTGAAGTAATGCTCTATCATGTGAGGATATTTAAAGATAGGCTAGTGAATTATTAGAAATTAACTCAGTATATGTTAGTATATCAGGGTGCTTTATTTTTTTAGCATAATGTACCTGTTTAGATGTTGTATTTGAGACATTTGTCTGGTTTTTGTCACTTTGATTGACATTCTCCCTTTGTACGTGTCATCAGAGGGTGAAAGCCATGCCCACTAGTGACCATCTCTCCCTCATTAGCATAAACAGCAGCCCTGAGTCATTTTGAATCTGCAACTACGCTGACACATCCGTAGCTCCGCCCTCTTTTAAAAAGAGCCCAATCTTATTTGAATTTAAAGGGACAGTCACCGAAACGCCACAATGTGGGGGACAACAAACATAAAACTTCTCAATTTTTGAAGGGGACACAAAAAATACACTCAAAATGTACATAAATGAATGTACTTATATACGTCCATTAATTAAGACACTTAAGAACAGATTAGAAATTGATTATACAAAAAACAAAAGTGTCAGCGATGTTCGGACGCAGCACAGTGCTCATTTAGTAAATGCACAGCTAAACAATATGCTAATTGTGGCCGTTATTGTTAACATAATGCCAGGTCGTCACAAATAAAACAATGCATGGGAAGCGCCTTTGGAGTGTTAGTTGCAGTGCACTATGCAACAAGCTTTTTAAAGCTAATGTTAACCAGATAAGGTTATCATATTAGGAGTTTAATCGCTAATATGGCACATTCATAGAAAATTACAACAGTAACTGATGCAACTAATTTATAAATGAGTCTGCACCAACTACATTCAAAAGAATCCCTTCGTTTACGGTAATGAAAATTGAGCCACAGCCGCACACCTGACGGACTGGGAAAGCAGGCAGTGGGCCAAACCAATGTGGGGAAGGGGAGGGGGAACTCAACTGTTTCTAAATGCTTTTTTAGCTTCTTTTTTCTACTTACACAAATATTTTAGGTATACATACATATGTTTTTCACAATTTTTTTTTTGGTGGAGACTACCCTCAGATGGGGTGGGGGGTGGGGGGACGGGTGTTGTGGAGTTATCCCCTCTGTCTCCGGATGATGACAGTACATAATATCTGACTAGATACTCTTCAAGACACTAGTAATCAGCTTAAAGTGACATTTAAAGGCTTAAGTAGGTTAATTAGGCAAGTTAGGATCATCTGGCAAGTAATTGTATATTTTGCTTAAGGGGGCTAATAATATCCCACATTGCAAAGAATTGAAGAGGGGTCTGAGCTGCATCCAACGCTTTTTAATGTGCTCACCTAACCCCACCCCTAACTCTACCCCTCACAGTGACCTCACTAGCTCCATTGAGTGCATTGTGTCCGAGATTGCATCTCTGGTCTTGGATCATAAAGGCTGCATCTAGATAGTATTAATGAATTCTGGCCCAGATTTGGCATAAATCTGTCCCAGCAGGCATTCATCCGGCACTGGCATACAGCATGTGGGCCAAACATGGCCCGGGTTTAGCAGAGGTGGCACCATCTTTAGGGCGGCAGAGACTACTTTGGCCAGATGTACAATGTAGTATTTGGTTGATATTTGATTAATATTTATTATTTGTTAATAATTGATATGTGGACCAAAGTTTGGTCTTTCCTGACCCACATTTAAAATACATTTTTATTATTTTCAAATAAAGAAAAAAATTCTAGCAATAAGGTCTTAAATCAGGCCCAGTTCAGGCTCAGTTATGGGTGATTAACTTGGCTGAGACTTGGCCCAGATATAGTCCATGTTTGGCCCTTGTCTAGAAGCCAGACTTGTTCCAGTCATGTACCGTAATTCACTGCGGCATGGCCAAGCAAAAGCTGATTGTGTAGGCCAGAGCTGGTCCAGAGCTATTTTGCTATGTGGGATTGACCTTAAAATGGGTTTAAAACAATTAAAAACTGCTTTTATTCTAGCTGAAATAAAACAAATAAGACTTTCTCCAGAAGAACAAATATTAGAGGAAATACTGTATGAAATTCCTGAATCTGTTCAACATTATTTGGGAAACATTTTAATATATTGACAGGTGGGCGAATAATTCTGACTTCAATTGCATATCTAAGAAGATAAATCAGCTGAATTCCGGATGCTTATATAATTCCCCTGTCATTTTCATAGATATAGAGGACAAACTATACAAAGCCAGTATAATTCCAGCTCACGTCCGCATGCGAGTCTTTATATTCCTCCAAACAGATGAAGCAGATGCATCTCAGCCCCACAGAGGCTCGATGAATGAGCAATCAGTTATGAAGAGCCGCTTCACATGCTTCATTATGTGCATTTCTCTCTCTGTTTGCCATCATTGCTGCTCCGGGCTGAAGCCTGAGCGCTCCGTGTTCATTTATGAGTTCATATTACAGCTGAATCACACTCACAAGAGCACTTGCGTCTCTCTGCTGTTGACTCCAGTCCAGATTTACTGCCGTCTGTGGTCTGAAACTCAGTGCCGTCAGCCTGACATTTGGCAACATGACGTAGAAAGCAGCTCAATGTGAGTGATATGAGTATAAAGCGATGAAAAGCGTCATGATGTGCATTGTTATATAGACAAAGTACAAGTATCTCATACATTTTGAAATAAACTCTCGAGGATAAAAACAAAGCCTTGTTTCCATTGTGGTCATTCATTCATTTTCTTTTGGCTTAGGGTGCTTTCACATCTGTGGTCCGCTTCATTTGGTCCAGATCAAGGGCAACAAATGATGCATTGTAGCATTTTTCTGCTGTTTTTGGGCCCTTGTCACACCACGCTGACGGCTTGCCTTGCGCGTTGCCGTGTATTTATACTTCTGCATGCTCCTGAAAACTCCAGCTGGAAGTGAGGTTTTTATATTCCTCTGTGTCGAGTTTCTTCGCTGGTGTTTTTCTGAACGCTACCTTAATGTGCAAGTATCTCAAACTCGCTCATTTTGAGTCGGAAACTGGCACACGTACAACAACTTTAATCATGAGGTAAACACAAAACAACAGTCTCCATCTAGAGCTCCTTCACGGGACTCCACACTTGTAAACACTCGCTCCAACGGGCTCGCGCGGCTCTCACCCCCGCCCACACTAGTCAGCGATACCAAGTCAACCAATCACAGAGCTTGCGCTACGCATTGTTGCAACGTGTAGATACAATTTTAAGGGGGAATGGGTAATATGAACACTAGGGGGCAATCATTTGTTCCTTTTCACACTATCGATGTTTTATTGACATTTCAGTAATATATTATGGACATGTTATCGAGGAATAAAGCATTACTTTCATGCAGTATTTTGCACAAAACTAACATTAATGCATTAATAAAATCCAGAGTTGTATTAGTTACTGCACTGGTAGATAGCAACTAACTAATATTAACAATGCATTGTTTATTATTCATTCATGTTAGTAAACACAATGTAATGTGTATTTATATAGCACATTTATTGTGTATGGCCATACGCTCCAAGCGCTTCACAATCATGTGGGGGGGTAGTCTCTCCACACCACCACCAGTGTGCAGCATCCACTTGGAATATGCGACGGCAGCCACAGGACAACGTCGCCAGTACCCTCACCACACACCAGATACTGGTGGAGTGGAGAGACAGTAATAGAGCCAACTTGGTGGATGGGGGTGATTGGGAGGCCATAATCGTGAGGGCTGATTGAGGGACTTTGGCCAGGACACCGGGGTTACACCCCTACTCTTTACAAGAAGTGCCATGGGATTTTTAATGACCACAGAGAGTGAGGACCTCAGTTTAACGTCTCATCCGAAAGACGGCGCCCACTGACAATGTTTTGTCCCCTTTACTATACAGGGGCATTAGGACTCACACAGACCACAGGTTGAGCCCCCTGCTGACCACTTCCAACAGCACCCTAGTTTTCCCATGTGGTCTCCCATCCAGGTACTGACCAGACTCAGCCCTGCTTAGCTTCAGAGAGTAACCTGTCTTGGGCTGCAGGGTGATATGGCTGTGGTGGCCAATAACTAATGGACCCTTATTGTAAAGTGTGACCAGGAAGTATTTGACTAATGTGATGACAATGTTAACAACTGTAAAGTGCTACTATATCTTTTATATCATGCATTAAATCAAATTAATTATAAACGATATGAACAGGAGAGCATCTGCTGTGATAATAATGTGCTCTTCATTTCTGACTGACCGAGGAGCATGAGAAAGTGAAGAGGGTTTGTGTTTCGTTTGATAGTCTTCAGGACTGTAGTTATGATTTTTAATGTGTCTTTGGCTTGAATCATCATATTTCCCTGGCGATATAGTAAAATGGCAGGATTCACTGAATTGATTATAGCTTTTGGGTTCCCTGAATTAAAAGCATCAGTCTTTTTTTGCTGGCTGCTTTGAGGTCTCTTATCAGTCTGTTTTATTGGGTGCTGTACTGTGGGATGATTTTGTGTGTGTTGGAGACAGAAACCCGCGCTGCCGTTTAGTGAGTCAGATCTGTTGTGAAGCTTCAAATGAGTCACTGAAGCCACTGAATCACTCTTTCACACTAAACCAGCAGCCAAAACAAGACTCTTAAGAAAGTACAGGACAACAGAGAATCAGTAGCTATCCAAAGATGTGAATTAGACTTATGGAATATTATTATACCTGGAATATTAATATGTGAATAAATTAAGATTTGTAAAGCATTTCAAATAATTTTTATGGATTTTACAGATTGAAAGTAATAGTCAACCCTTACATATTTTACCATTTTATCCCATTTATATATGTTTTCCTGTATTTTTAATCCCCCTACACTGTAAAAAAACTATTACTTAGAGTTTTAGTCTTCTTTCTAGTCCAAATATCTAAAAACTCTTAAATCAAGAAGCATTTTGTATAGTTGAGCAAAAATGTTTTATTTTCAGAAACAACGAGTCAAAATTAAATGAGTTTTTCCTTGAAACAATCTAAATAATCTGCCAATGGGGTAAGCAAAATAATCATTTGTCAACGCTAAAGCTAGATTACTTCGTGTACCCTATTTGGCAGATTATTTTGCTTGTTTTAAGAAATAAACTCACTTATTTTTTGCAGTGTATACCACCTGGGGGCGCTCTTGCTGTCAGACGTGATACGTTTATAATCCTGAGTTCACACCAGACACGGAACGTGCAAATAAATCACGCTATTCTCGCGTAAATAGACATTTTGAGTTTACTCGCTTCATTTGCATGTCAAATTCACTTCGTTCGTGCATCAAATTCACTGAGCAATAGATGCATATTGGCGTCATGGGTGGTGCTTTTGTCTGCTCTGTGACTCTAGCTTCGTTGCTAAATGGCTAACATGGATTTTATTGAGAGAATAGCTCTAAAGTTCACATTTTCCAACTCAAACGATTAGCGCGAAATGCGTAATACGCACATTAAATGTGTCAATTGTGCAATACGATGTATCGTGCTGCAGGATGTCTATTCGCATCTGTGCATTGACTTAACCATGTAAATCACTTGCGCTTGACGATTCATCCGCGTTGGTGTGAATGCAGCATAAGAGCTGTTCAAGAGCATTATGCTTACAAATTTAAAAACTGCTTTTATTACAGCTAAATTATAAAAAAAAGACTTTCCCCAGAAGAAGAAATATATTATAGGAAATACTATTGTGTTCTAACGATTTGTAATTAAAAAAACATCCTAAGCTACTCACTGTTTCAACTCTGTATATTTACAATGAAACTGCTCTGAATGAACAGATTTAGGAGTTTGCGATTTTGGGATTTAACGCAACCGGGGAACTTAGTGCAAGTATCTTTACAAATTACAGAAGGATTATCCATATGTAAACCTAAGCAACACAGAGCTTTTTTCCATCCTAATGTTGACAGGTTATGTGTTGAAATGTCACTTGTTAGCAAAACCAGGTGAGCAGTACTGCGCTGCTTTGTATTTCAACGCTATCTCACGGCATTTCGTAACTTTTTTATTTAGTGGCTATTTTGTATGAATGTGTACGATCTCATTCATACAATTTAGTTCAATTTGCTCATTCCTTAATGATGGTTTTGTTTGGGGGCAGGGTTTGGTGCCACGCCTACTGGTGGTAATTCTATAGTTGCTATGGTAACACAACAGCTATAGTAATGAACCAGTTTTGTTGATTCTATAGTTGCTATGGTAACACAACAGGTATAGTAATATATCTGTTGTGTTGATTCTATAGTTGCTATGGTAACACAACAGCTATAGTAATATAAATAAATTTCCCAATACTGTAGTTTTTTATGACTATAGGGTATGTTATATTACAATACATGTTAATTAGTTATTCATGAAGAACAAAATAAATGTCCATAAACAACGCAATTTGTAACTTTTCAATTTAGTAGCTAATTTGTATAAATTTATGCAATGCATTCATACATTTTAGTATAATTTGCTTATCCCCCAATGATGGTTGCGTTTAGGGGCGGGGTTTGATGCCGCGCCTACTTTACAAAATTGTGCATTTTCATATGACAGAATTTGTACGAATTAGCCACTAAACTGACAAAATGTGAAATAGTTACATTTCCTCGTGAGATCAGGCTGGTTATTCACTAAGAACAAAAAATAAATCTCCAAATTTGTATTTCAACGCTATCTCATGCCAATTCGTAACATTTTTATTTAGTAGCTTATTTATATGTATTTATACGATCTAATTCATACATTTAGTACGATTTGCTTATTCCCCAACAGTTGGGTTTGGGGGCAGGGTTTGGTGCTACTCCTACTGGTGGTAATTCTATAGTTGCTATAGTAAAACAACAGCTATAGTAATGAATCTGTTGTGTTGATTCGACAGTTGCTATGGTAACACAACAACTATAGTAATATAAATAAATGACCCAATACTGTAGTTTTTTATGACTATAGGGTATGTTATATTACAATACATGTTACTTCATTATTCACGAAGAACAAAACAAATGTCAAAAACAATGAAATCTCACGACAATTTGTAACTTTCCGATTTAGTAGCTAATTCGTATGAATTTATGCAATCTCATTCATACATTTTAGTACGATTTGCTTATTCCTCAATGATGGTTGGGTTTAGGGGTGGGGTTTGATGCCACGCCTACTTTTAAAAAATCGTGCATTTTCATATGACAGAACTTGTACGAATAAAATAATGAATAATATATGAATAAACACACAAAATGTAAAATAGTTACATTTCCTCGTGAGATCAGGCTGGTTATTCACTAAAAACAAAAAAGAAATCTCCAAATTTGTATTTTAACGCTATCTTATTCCAATTGCTATTATTTTTATTTAGTAGCTTATTCATATGTATGTATACAATCTAATTCATACATTGGTGCCACGCCTACTTTTAAAAAATCGTGCATTTTTATATGACAGAACTTGTATGAATTTGTACAAATTAGCCACTAAACACACAAAACGTAAAATAGTTACATTTCTTCATGAGATCGAGTTGGTTACTCACTAAGAACAAGGAAAAAATATCTCTAAAAAAACATCATGCTACTGTTTGTTACTTGTTAACGCATCGATTGCAAAATGACCTCTGAACCCGGAGGTCAAGGACTGAATTGATTTCCCTGGTGCAGATTTGTCTAATTATGGGAACTGTTTTCTCATTGTTTTGTGACTTCCTGAGCCCAATGACTTCTAAACTAAAGGTCAGATGTCTAACATCACAAGCAACACGAATAAAACATTTTCAATGGGGAAATTAGTCCTCCTCACTATCTAAAACACAGTGATTTGAATATGACCTTTCAGTCCTTTCCCACGAAACAATTATCAAAAGTGATTCTGCTGGAACAAATGTTATTTTTCCCTCGGTTTATAAGCTTCTGTCTCTGTCTGAACACATGCTGTCAGATGTGAATCATAGCTGACTCATTTCAGCTGTCATCTTCTCACATTTCTCAAATCAACAGTCTGCTGTAACATACACAGAGCAGCGTCAACTTTTCTCAGCAGGTATACACACATTTAATGGTTATAATGTGCCTTTAGATACACTTAATAACAGCAGATCATTTACCCTTCTCCTTGCTACTGTATGTCTAAAGTTTTCATTATCAGCGTTATATTGTAATTTCTGAGAGCTTCGTATTAAAAAGGCAATGATGTACAAGGTGAGCTAACATGCAAGTTTACTATGTCAGACACATATAAAGCTGTATAGATCCTGTAGTTGCTATGGTAACACAACGACCACAGTAATTGATCTGATGTGGTAGTTCTAAAGTTGCTATAGTTACACAACGACTACAGTAATTGATCTGATGAGGTAATCCTGTAGTTGCTATGGTAGCACAACGACCACAGTAATTGATCTGAGGTGGTAATTCTATAGTTGCTATAGTAACACAACAACTGCAGTAATTGATATGATGTGGTAAATCTGTAGGTGCTATAGTAACAACGACTACAGTAATTGATCTGACGTGGTAAATCTGTAGTTGCTATGGTAACACAACGACTACAGTAATTGATCTGATGTGGTATTTCTATAGTTGCTATGGTAACATAACGACTACAGTAATGGATCTGATGTGGTAATTCGTTAATTGCTATGGTAACACAACAACTACAGTAATTGATATGATGTGGTAATTCTATAGTTGCTATGGTAACAACAACTACAGTAATGGATCTGATGTAGTAATTCTGTAATTGCTATGGTAACACAACGACTACAGTAATTGATATGATGTGGTAATTATATAGTTGCTATGGTAACAACGACTACAGTAATTGATCTTATCTGGTAATTCTGTAGTTGCTATGATAACACATTGTCTATAGTAATTGATATGATGTGGTAATTCGATAGTTGCTATGGTAACTGAACAACTATCATAAGGAT
>CAIGQZ010034999.1:15445773-15470626 GCA_903798205.1 Danio tinwini | reverse complement strand
AACACAACAACCATAGTAATTGATATGTTGTGGTGATTCTACAGTTGCTATGGTAACCAAAAATATAGAAATTGATCTGTTGTGGTGATTCTACAGTTGCTATGGTTACACAGCTATAATAATTAATGTGTTGTGGTCATTCTACAGTTGCTATGGTAACAATTGATATAGTAATCAATTTGTTGTGGAAATTTTACAGTCGCTATGGTAGCACAACAACCATAGTAATTGATATGTTGTGGTGATTCTACAGTTACTATGGTAACAACAAATATAGCAATTGATCTGTTGTGGTGATCCTACAGTTGCTATGGTTACACAGCTATATTAATGTGTTGTGGTCTTTCTAAAGTTGCTATGGTAACAATTAATATAGTAACCGATTTGTTGTGGAAATTTTACAGTCGCTATGGTAACACAACAACCATAGTAATTGATATGTTGTGGTGATTCTACAGTTGTTATGGTAACAGCAAATATAGAAATTGATCTGTTGTGATGAATCTACGGTGGCTATAACACAATGATTATAATAATATAAACAAATGACCCAATACTGTAGTTTTCTTCAACTTTAGGGTATATCATACTACAATACACCACAGTTTACTGTAGTAAAAGCTAAAGTATACTACAGTATTTTTTACAGTTTGTCATTATAGGTAATACTGCAGTATGCTAGAGCATTCCTTAACAAGTGTTGCAAATACTACAACATTTACAAAATAATACACTTTTCTATAGCATGTACTATAAATTACTATAGTATGTTTTTATGTGTAATGTAGTGAACATGTACCTGTATGCAAGGACTGGGCTATTCAGTGATAGATTTAGGGGTAATGCATAGTTATTAATCTACTGTTAAGTTAATGTAATACAACTATGAAAAGTACATAGTGTGAAAGTGTGAAAAAAAACTGTAAAATAAACTCAATCTATGTAAACAAATACTTCTAATATGTAGATTGGATGGTCAATAAAACATAAAAAAAACAAATACATCTTTTTGAATCAAGTATCTGTAATGTCCTATTTTCATAATTCATTTAATCACATATATTAGACCGTATCGGCTTAATTGGTAAAAAAATATGCTGTTAAAAGTCCATGCACATCTACTGAGTCATCTGTGTTTAGCTGCTGCCCTCTGCAGGACAAAAATGACCACTGTAGGAGTTACTCTAACCTCCCTTACAGCCAGGAATAAATAAATAAAAACACACACACACACACACACACACACACACATATATATATATATATATATATTTATCTATTAGATTTTTTTATACAGTGCTGCAGAGTCATTTGTGTTATATTATGACACAAGTTGTAGCACACGTCACTGATATGTGAGCCAAAGTTTGACCTTGGACTTCTGTGACCCTCAGATGGTGCCGTACTGGGAGAAGACCTTCAGCATTGACCTCTCATCTCCTCAGATTGGCGTGGTGGATGTCGAAAATGTAAGAACACTGTTTTCTTGTCGAGTCTCTAAAGCCAGAGTATCAGCAGGGTAAATCATGATAGTTCAATTTAGATTTTACTTTACTTTTATTAAAGGGTTTCTAGCCTTGAAGAACCGTTTTGTTTTCCCAGATAACTTATTTTTAATTAAGTAGGGGCGGGACAATAATAATTTAGTCCACCCAATTCCTCTATAGCGCATGTGTTTGGACTGTTGGGGAAACCTTGAGGAAACCCACACCAACACGGGGAGAACATGCAAACTCCATACAGAAACACCAACTGAGCCACCGTGCCACCTAAAGACAATCAATATACAATTACGCAGTTTTTTTGTCTTAATATCCTCTGTCTGGGAGAAATGTAGTATAAAGAGTCACTGACTGTATCAATGCAGTCTCAGAATATGGTGTTAGTTCACCCGCCGGTGTTCCTCACTTTCCGGAACAGACCGCTGATGACCATTCACAATGTTCCATGAAAACCCATCAACAATGACAGTGTAGACCAGGGCTGCTCAACCCTGTTCCTGGAGATCTACCTTCCTGGAGAGTTCAGCTCCAACCCTGATCAAACACACCAGAACAGCACTTGATAATTACAGACAGGTGTGTTTGATAGGGGGTTGCAACTGAAACCTGCAGGACGGTAGATCTCCAGGAGCTAGGTTGAGCAGCCCTGGTGTAGTCCAATGACAGTATACATTACACAATCACCATCTATAGAAACCTCCAGGGCAACAGGTCCTGTCTACATGAGAAATAAACATTCGCCAAATCACTACTAAAACACATTCAACACTCAGTCAATACTCACATTTGAGCAGCTTCAATAATGTTCTCAAGATACCAGAGTGGGCTGGTAGCTTTAGCTTACCATGCTGTTCCCTCCACCAAACACAACTCACTCAATCTATGGTCGCCTGGAATATATCAGGTTATCACTTCTCTCTAGCGCACCCTAGTGGCTCTCAGTGTCATTACAACCACTGTTTATCACACCACAAGGAACCAAAATTCATTCATTCATTGATTTCCCTTCGGCTTACTCTCTATTTCAGAGGTCTCCACAGTGTTTTTACACAATGGATGACCTTCCATCTGCAACCCAGTACTGGGAAACACCCATACACACTCATTCACACACTCATACACTACAACCAATTTAGTTGATCAGTTCCCCTATAGCGCATGTGTTTGGACTGTGGGGGAAACCGGAGCACCTGGAGGAAACCCACACCAACATGGGGAGAACATGCAAACTCCACATAGAATCGCCAACTGACCCAACCGGGACTTGAACCAGGGACCTTCTTGCTGTGAGGTGACAGTGCTAACCACTGAGCCATAATTTTTGCACATAAAAAAAATATTTGAGCTCTATTATATTGACACACTGCCTCCAAATCTTTCGTCCGTCAATTTCTTGCATCCAGAAAGGCGTTTTAAGAGGTGTTTTGACAATTCAGATCCAAAATGGAGTCTGAAACTTAATCTGCTTGGTCTTGGAACATAAAGCGCTTTATGATAAGCAAAGTATGGAATATAAAGTATATTATAAAGCTTAAGTGTCTGCTAAATGATTAAATATAGAAGTCCATAAAATGATAAATGTCTCCTCTGTGAGTATTTTGTGGCCTAATGTGCGTGTGTGTGTGTGTGTGTGTGTGTGTGTGTGTGACCGTCAGGCGGACAGTGTGTGGATGGAGATGGATGATGAAGAGCATATGCCCACCGCAGACCAGCTCGACGCCTGGATAGAAGACGTGATGACTGGAAACATCAACCCTAATGATGAAAATCAGTATCATGATGATGACGATGATGAAGAGGAGGATGACAACGATGATGATGATGAAGAGGATGACGATGATGATGAGGAAGATGATGATGAAGATGAATAAATTCTTCTCTCTCATTCTTCATCTCATCATCATTCGGTCATGCTTGTGACTTTATGAACTCGTCATGTTCGTGTGATCGCAGACTGAGCTTTTCTCCTATGCCATCTGGAGGACGCTGTAATCATTTTATCTTATCTCATTGTTCAAAAGCTCATTCTAATGAATAATAAAGATCCTATTTCAGGATCACTGCAATAAATCAGAAAAAAACTGTACTGACATTTGTTGATCAGCTTTCCACTCACAGCCTGTTATTTATGGACTTTTTATTGCAGGATAAATGACGCTCAATGAACCATCCATCGTCTGGAATGTCTCAAATAAAATTAAAAGGACAATAAAATAATCCCTGTTTCTGGTTCATTGTAATGCAACGAGAAGAGAAAAATGATTAAACTTTCTCTCTGTGTGTGTGTGTGTGTGTGTGTGTGTTTTCTCTTCCTTGTAGAAAGACAGATCATTTTAAGTGGTTTATGGCTGTTGAATTCCATATAGACAACAGACTTCAACATGTAACCCAGGCTCATTGTGGATACGTACTCCTGTCTACATTTCTGGAGACTGCAAAATACTCAGGTTACTCAGAGGTTTGTCTCCTTGCAGTTTTTGTTGTCATGAATCCACCAGAGGCCGCTGTGTGCACGTTTTGATGATCTCAAATGTCTCTCGCGTGTTCCATTTGCGAGTCCTCTTCTCGCGTAAATCCATCAGAGGACACAACAACACACTGTTTAGCCAATAAGCTTGCTGTCGACTGACTGACTGACTGACCCACCTACCCCCTTCCCGAAACCCAACCAATATTGTTTTCAAAAGCTAATCTAGAAAAATTAAAGTCGTCGCACAAATTGACCATGTTTTTTAGATTTGACCACGATCTCAGCATGTTATTCAATACAAGCTCACTGTTGATACGTACCCCCGGTCAACATTTCTGGAGACCACAAACTAGTACTCAGAGGTACGTCTGGCTGAATTTTATCTGTAAAAATGATCATTATGTGTCGGTAAGACGCCACCGACAGCTTCTGTTTCTTTTTGCGCTCCCGCTGACCCTTATAGTAAAGGCTAGTATGTATGTTAATAAATGCTTTATTAACTCAACTTCATGCAGTTTTGTGACCTAATCTAAAGTGAGGACTATTTATGCTTTATAAATCCCTTATAAATGACAATTAAAGGCTTGGTATCAAATGAACAATAATATTTGCAATTTTATCTAAAAAGTAAAATTACTGTAAAGTTGAATCATTGCTGAATAACAGGAGTGTCAAAATACAACATACAATTGACTAAAACAACAATATGATAATTTAACAATATAATAGGATGCAATGTTTAAACTGCACAGTAATTTTATTTCGGATGAAGTTGCAAAGATTTATTTTTCATTTGACACAGTTTGATTTCTGTATCTTCAAATGAATAGAAATAAATAATGTCCTTTATGTTCATTTTTCCTGTTTAGAATTTAACTGAGCATTTAATTGTCATTTATAAGGGATTTATGAAGCATAAATAGTCCTCTCTCTAGATTAGGTCACAAAACATGAAGTTGAGTTAATAAAGCATTTATTAACATACTAATTAACTATTAGCATATGCCTTTGAATTGTTTATTAATCGTTTACTAAGTCATTCTGAATGATCTTAAAAAAACACCAACTGTGCTTAAATAAATGGTTTGTAAATAATGCGAAACTTAATTTAGTAATGACGAATAAATCATTAACGATGTATGAAAGTACAGTTATTAGGCACTTTATAAATGTGCTTATACAGCATTTGTAGCTGCAGTTATAAACTGCTTATTAACTCTTATTAATGGGGAGTTAATGCTTAAAAGATAATGAATTCACTAGATGCTTATGCTTAATAAATGCTTCACAGTGTGTAGTTATTATAAAGTGTTACCAAGTTTTTTTGCAGTGTATTAACATTTATTCTTTATTCATATATTCACTAGATATTCTTTAATCTATACTATCTTTATTCACTTATATCCTTGCTTTTCTTGTTTGGAAGTATGACAATCGCTATAGTTTGTTGCAGGATTTAAAAAGTAAGCTCATTTTGAATTGAAACTTGTACTATTTAGTTATTAGATGTATTAAATAATGATCAGAAATGATTCACCCTCCTGTGAAATGTACTTTCTTTACATCAACTTTCCCTACATTGTTTCATGCATTGTAATAATACTGTAAATTTGAGATGAAAACGTGAAGGGTTTTGTTTAGGGATGTTACCATCTTTGAACTGAGAAATCAATGCCTAAACAGCCAATGCCTATTTCTTTGTCAATATATCGTAAAGTATACTGTTTAATAATCAATTTAAATTATTCAATCATTTATTTTATTTTCGGCTTATTCCCTTTATTAATCAAGGGTCACCACAGTGTAATGAACCGTAACCTTATCAAGCATATGTTTTACGCAGCGGGTGCCCTTTTTAGCTGCAACCCATTACTGGAAAACACCCATACACACACACTACAGCCAATTTAGTTGATCAGTTCCCCTATAGCGCATGTGTTTGGACTGTGGGGGAAACCGGAGCACCCGGAGGAAACCCACACCAACACGGAGGAACATGCAAACTCCACACAGAAACACACACTGACCCAGTCGGGACTCAAACCAGTGACTTTCTTGCTGTTAGACGATTGTGCTACTCACTGCTCCACCGTGCTTCCCTAACAGGAACAGTTGATGTTTCATTCCGCTGTGGCGACCCCTGATGAATAAAGGGATTAAGCTGAAGGAAAATAAACGAATGAATAATGCAAAAGGCATAAACATTTGATTGTTAATTGTTTTTGATTGTTAAAACAGTCTTTAAGTTAATATTTATTAGCTTTAATAGACAAAATGTCTCTAAAAACACATACAAACATTATTTTTAGCTTAACCTGATATAATTTGTGCTGTTATTCAAAGGTGTTTCATTATAACTATTGTTTCTGGGAAAGAAATACAAGCTCATCATTCCCACTTATTATCTATACATTGACACCAGCGATTATTACTAACACTGAGAGTGAATCGTCTGGAAGAGCTCAAGATCTTTGAGTCGTCCTCCATGTACATCATGCAGGTGAAGGATTTAAATATGCAAATCCACCGAGTGTGTTTGCTTTGATTAGCGCAGGGTGCTGAGTGTCATAACCACTTTTATTTCTGACTCAGTCGTTTTCTGCAGCGTGTGCTCCAGTCTGAATGGGGAAGAAAATGTGTGCCGGGTCTGATATAACTCCTGAGGAAACTCCCGACAATGAGATGAAAATGTTTGAAGCGTCAGTAAAGTCCTCAAAACGCAGAAGAGCTCCTGAAATGAGGAGTCAGACACTGTTGAACACTCAAAACACACACAAAAGAAAATATACCTGCACTGCAATAAATGCTTTTCTCACTTCAAGTTTGTGTCTTGTTTCTTGTCCAAATATCTAAAGAGTCGTAAATCAAGAAGCATTTCTGTATGACATTAAAACATTAAAAGTTAGTATTTTCTGTTGTGTATAATATTACTTATAGTAATAGCTTGATAATCATCATAATAATAATAATAATAGTTTTTATTATCATTATTATTATTATAGTTTGTGGAAACAGATGTGATAAACACACTTACACTGCTTTACATGTTTATTTCAACATTCAGTTCTACACATACAAGTACAAATGCATAAATGTGGATAATAATAGTTGTTTTTTTTTTTTTTTTGCGTGTGCTGGCAGTTTGTGGCCAAGCAGTCAAAACCGAGAGCATTATTATGTGGAAATATCAGAAAAACATTCAATAAAGAAAGCAGCCTGCATAAAAAAATACTACAGTAATTCATAGTAAATACTAATATTGTTTTTTAACTATACTATATAAAATGATATAGTGTTTACAACTCTTGGTTATTGAATACTTCAGCATACTGTAGTAATATCTATAGTGAGTTCATAAACTGTAGTAGTATACTTTAGATTTTACTACAATTAACTGTATTGTAGTATAATACACCCTACAGTAGCCTATTAGGTCAATTGTTAATATTACTATAATTACTGTGTTACCATAGCAACTGTAGAATCACCACTACAGATCAGTAACTATAGTTGTTGTGTTACCATGGTAACTATAGAATCACCACATCAGATCAATTACTGTAGTTGTGTTACCATAGCAACTGTAGAATCACCACCACAGATCAATTACTGTAGTTGTGTTACCATAGAAACTATAGAATCACAACAGATCAATTACTGTAGTTGTTGTGTTACCATAGCAGCTGTAGAATCACCGCAACAGATCAGTTACTATAGTTGTTGTGTTACCATGGCAACTGTAGAATAACCACAACATATCAGTTACTATAGTTGTTGTGTTACCATAGCAATTGCAGAACCAATACAACAGTTAAATTACTATAGATATTATGTTACCATAGCAACTGCAGAATTATCACAACAGAACCTTATCATGGCTTTTTTTTTTCCAGACATTAAAAGTCAAGGACGTTTAATGTTTGTTTGTTCGTTTTTGTCCAAGTCATGGACTATTAGAAATTAAATTTTATTTAATTAAAATGTTTTTTTTTTCTGTGTGATATTTTTATGTTGCACTCTTTCACAATTATTGTTATTGTATGCTATTTTCAGCTCCAGTTTATTTCTTTATGCTCATCAAACAGCAGTCACTGAAGGAATAATAATTCTGCCAATAATTCTGACTTCAACTCTATATTACTACAGTATTTAAATCTGCGGGAGTATTCAGCACTGTTTAGTATGCGGCGTCTCCTGAACGGGGCAGATGATCATGGTATCGGAGGCTTTATCGCAGCAGTACAGGTAGAAAAACGGAAAGAGCTTCTCTTTAAACGTGTCCATGAAGGTGTAGATGTGACTCTTGTTCTGCACATCATAAAATGACACCTGTCCTTCCTCGTAGTCCACATAGACGCCTACTCTCTTTAGTTTGGGTTCGACAGACAGCAGCAGCGGCGGAGAGGACGAGACCCTGTACTCCTGACCCTTCTTCATCGCCAGAGCCCAGTAACCCTGAGTCGTACTCACCGAGATCCTGCCCTTTCTATTGACTGACCCCCGGGCGACCCCCAGGTACCAGTCGTCTTTCTCGCCCACCTGAACCTCCCAGTAGCGGCGGCCAGAGCAGAAGCCCTGCCGGCCCAGAGCGATCACCACTGTATCGAACCGCTCCGAAACATCCCGCAGGTCCTGCCACGAGCCCAGGTGACGAATCTGATGACCATCCTCTGACAGCTGGAGCCAAGGGTTCGCCGTGTCCGGGTCAAAGGTCACATCCACTACATAGAAAAATATCATTCATGAGTCAGACCGAGGGGAAAGTCTAGAAGGGATACAGCTGTGGATACTTGTGTCAATATAGCACTGTTCAATAGTTACTGTTTTTACAAGCGTAGGCTCATTCTGAAAATGTCCCCCTATATACAATTCTGAAGATCGCAAATTATGTAGCCAGATGTATGACTGCATTTCGTCTTTAAAACTAACGCTATTGGGTGGTATGATGTTGTTCTTTTTTGCGCTACCAGCTGACCGCTTACCTCCATATAAATAGCTTTCCCACTGTTACCAGTTTGTCCAGCAGCTCACCATGTACGTCGGCGGACTTGCAGAGCGGAGCAGAGTTGATTGCAACGACAGGGATCGAGTCAGGCAAAGAACGCTTTCAGAAAACCGGTAAAACAATTTCATAAGCCAAAAGATAAAATAAACAAGTAAATAACAGGGTGAGAATGTGGTAAAATCAGAAAAATCAGGTGAGGGCTTTTTTTTTTTTGGATTGCTTTTTAAAACACAGTTGGCTGGGTTTAGGGAAGGGGCAGACGGGTCAATCAGTGCTTTTTAAAACACTATTGGTTGGGTTTCGGGAAGGGGGAGGGTGGGGATATCAGCCGATTGGTCAGTTGACAGTGGCCTCTGGTGCATTTACATGAGAACAGCAGGCGTGAATGGCACTCGCAAGAGAAATTTGAGATCTGAAAAAGCGTACACAGCGGCCTCTGGTGGATTTGTAAAAAACAAAAACTGCAAAAAAGGTAGGTACTGGGACATATTTGGTGCTCTCCACAAATGTATATAGGGGTACGTTTTCAGAATGAGCCTGGGTTGGTTTTTAACGCTACTATAGGTTTAGGGTTGGGGTATTCAACAAGAGAGGCAATACACACAACAAGTGTGCAGTAGTGCCCAGAGAAGTAAGAGGGGCGGCTGGTTTTATTCATAGGGGTTCAGGTGATTCCAGAAGAAATGGGTTTTAATTGTCAGCTTTTATATTATTTTAGTAATGTTATTAAATAATATTCAAACGTTTACATGACTTCTTTACAGTTTAATGTGTTTACATGACTTATTTACAGTTTTATTATACAGTTTGTAAAGTAATATTTTCTGTAATTTTGATTTATTATATGAGAGACTTGCTTTGTTTACCAAACATGTGGATCTAATTGGATGTGCACTGTAAGCCTGAACTGTAAAAGTTAAACAGTTATTTTTTTATTTCATGTTTTAAGTTTTGAGCTACCACACACCCAAAGTCACATAAATCTGCAGATTTATGCCTATTATTATTATTTTTTTTACAAATTTCTGCAGAGAAATAGCAAAAAAAAAATGTCTATAGATTCTGTCTGGCGCTAGCAATGGATAACTCAATCAACAATATATCTAATTCCTAGTTTTATTACCGAGCAGACACAAATACATAAAAAAGTGGCTTAGTGATATTTGAAAGATCAAAAGTAGAAGAAATCTTTACCTGAGTACTTCTGAACCCTCCTCAGCTCTGTGGAGAATAACAGAAATACATACACTGTAAAAAAATATTACCTGGTTAACTGTGAGTAATTTCCTATATACAGTGAATAAATGTAAATTGACTTTTCCAGAATAAATTAAAGAAATACAGGGGTTTTCCTTCCTGTATACAGCAAATAACCATAAATGAATTACCTGTATGATACATTTGGTTGAATTACTATTCCCTTTAATTCTTAATTCTTCATTATAAATCTGTGTCTCAATTTATTTCAGCCACTTACTGAAGAAATATTATTTCTAAGTTGCATTTAGTCTAACGGAATGTGCTGAACTAAAAATGACAATATATATATGAGCAATATCACACAAGTAGCAGTGTAATATGGCTGTATATCAGCACTGGTGGGAGGCGTGCTTTGGCTCGAGGCTGCAGACCGAGTGCCTTAGTGTTCCACTAGTGATGATCTACAGCCATATTGCACTGCTACTGGTGTGATATTGCGTTTATACAACAGTTTGACTGTATAATCCTGTATATAAGATAGAAAATCAAACATGGAGAGTCTCAAAAATCCTTTTATAAGAGGAACTACTTTCTTCTGCCATTCATTCACATCTGCAGCTGACCTCAGAACAGCAGAAACCATTGCTACTTCACCAACGTCACTTTAGAGCTGGTGTTTAAATGATTCTCTAGCGTAATGTCTAAAGTGATGACAAAACAGATGATTTTGTTGACATTTCAAGATTATAAGGCTGAATGGCATGAAATGACATCAGTCTACAGAGATTTCCCAGTATTTCTTTCTTGCAATCAGGAGATCACAATACTTAACCCCGGAAAAACCAAAGCAAAGCAGACACTGGCAGATTACTATAGTATAAATACAGAACTACAACATACGAAAGAGAAAGATTGGCTAAATGTGTCACTTACCTGATTTAAAATAATTTGATCAGCTGTAATTTGAAATTTACGCTGAATTTTTCTGCCCTAAGGACTTATTATGCTGTCTTTGCTTATCCTTATAAATAAACTGCAGAGTTGCAATCTAAACAACTACATTCTCGCATGAAAAAGCCTCAAAAGTACACTATGTTGTCCAGCAGCTGCAATATTTGTCAAATAGTTTATTGATCTGCTGTCACTCTATGTGGGCGGAGTAATACACAAGGGTGGAGAGACTGTACGAGTGCTGTTATTGCAGAATGCCGCACGGCTATTAGTCAATCAGATTCGAGAACCAGACAGAAATATTGTATATTGTATATATATTAGGGTTGGGCGATGACATCGCACGATGTCTAATGTGAAACATCTCGATGGATGATGGCATCAGTGAATAAATTATTTATAAGTAATTAATTAATTCATAGCGCATTAATTATTTGTAGCCTACCTGACCCGCATAATCTTTGTTTTACCCATAACCAAATCATAAATAAATGAAGATAAGTTGCACACAAATTACCACCTGTCCATCACTTTTTCCACAGGACTCTGGCATGAATAGGCGGAGTGATCTGTGTCGGTATAATGGCGTCCACAAACTTGGTTGGTAAAAAGGTGCACAACCAACAGCAACCAACCAACAGTATCTGAGGTTTACACTAAAATGACTAATTACAAGCGTGAAAGCAAAGGACTGAAGCAGTGTACTGACGCTGTGACACGTAACCTGATAGATTCAAAATTGTGACTTAATTTGGATTTAATATTTCTGAAAACAAGACCTGGATTTAAGAATGTTTATATATTTTGACTAGAAACAAGACAAATTCTCTAAGTAGGAAAGCATGTTTGTCAGTGTAATCCAACACATTATATATAGTTGATGTTAATATAATATTATTATTCATTCATTATTCATTCATTCATTTTCTTTTCAGCTTAGTCCTTTTATTAATCTGGGGTCACCACAGCATAAGGAACCGCCAACTTAAGGCAAGGCAAGTCAAGGCAAGGCAAGTTTATTTATATAGCACATTTCATACACAGTGGCAATTGAAAGTGCTTTACATAAACAGGAATAAAAAGACAAGTGTAAGAAAAAAAATAATAAAACTGATCATAAAAAACAGATAAAAACAGATAAAATATGTTAAAACAAGTTGTAAAAGAATAGAAAAGAAGAGAAAAACATAGTAGTGCGATCTGTCGGCCGTAGCACAGTGCTCATTCAGTAAAGGCTCAGCTAAACAGATGAGTGTTCAATGCGCCTAATGCTGGAGCACATCTGATCATTTCTGGAAGCTGATTCCAGCAGCAGGGGGTGCTGTTAGTAGCTGAAGGCCGATTCACCCTGCTTTGACTGAACTCTTGGAGTTTCTAGTTTACGTGATGCTAGAGATCTGAGTGATCTGTTAGGTTTGTATTCAGTGAGCATATCTGTAATGTATTGAGCTCCTAGACCATTTAGTGATTTATAGACAAGTAATAATACTTTAAAATCTATTCTGAATGTAACTGGGAGCCAGTGTAAAGACCTGAGGACAGGTGTGATGTGCTCTGATTTTCTGCTTCTGGTCAGAATCCTGGTCGCAGTGTTCTGGATGAGCTGCAACTGTCTGACTGTTTTTTTGGGAAGGCCCGTGAGGAGGCCGTTACAGTAATCCACCCTGCTGCTGATAAAAGCATCAACAAGTCCAGCATTTGTTTTACACAACAGATGCCCTTCCAGCCGCAACCTATCTCTGGGAAACATCCATGAACACTCATTCACATACATACACTACGGACAATTTGACCTACCCAATTCACCTGTACTGCATGTGTTTGGACTGTGGGGGAAACCAGAGCACCCGGAGAAAAAACCCACGCGAACACAGGGAGAACATGCTAACTCTACACAGAAACACCAACTGACCCAGCCGAGGCTTGAACCAGCAACCTTCTTGCTGTAAGGCAACAGCACTACCTACTGCGCCGCCTATTATTATTATTATTACTATTATTATACTAAGTGCCATATTTCCCGCAGAGATGCTGAAATCTCCCGCTTCTGATAGTGTGCATTAGTAAAACACACATATTGAATGTGTTATAAATCACAGCAGTTTGTACCTGCTTCTGCGAGTTTCTCCACTTCTTCAGTCAGAGACTCCTCCAGTTTAAGCACTGCTCTCCTGATGGTGCCGACACACGGATCCGCATGTACACAGATCTCAGACCAGTCTTTAGTGTGTGGGTGAGCCATCAACGAGGGAAAGTTCTAGATGAGACGACAGGCATAAAACACAAGTGTGAATGGTGAAGACCACAACTCCCATGATTCCACCCTCAGTCATCAACACACCTTTGTTTATTGTAAATAGGGTTGTTCATACTGGTACACTAGTATGGGAAACGGCACGGTGGCTCAGTGGTTAGCACTGTGGCCTTACAGCAAAAAGGTCGCTAGTTTGAGTACCGGCTGGGTCAGTGTGTGTTTCTGTGTGGAGTTTGCATGTTCTCCCGTGTTGGCATGGGTTTCCTCTGGGTGCCCCAGTTTCCCCCACAGTCCAAACACATGCGCTATAGGGGTGTGTGTGAATGAGTGTGTATGGGTGTTTCCCAGTACTGGGTTGCAGCAAGAAGAGCATCCGCTGCATAAAACATATGCTGGAATAGTTGTCGGTTCATTCCACTGTGGCGACCCCTGATATATAAGGGACTAAGCTGAAGGAAAATGAATGAATAGTATCAGAAACAGTTGCTGATACTGTAAAAAATTCTGGCATTGACACCATAAGCTGTGCCGCCCCGTGAAGACTTATTAGTATGCAGTTATTAATAATGGTGTGAATCCTGTGCATGTTGAATCTGCCTCACCTGCAGGAAGTGTATGTGGTCTTCAGTGTGTGACAGATACTCTAACTCCTCATTCCTGGTCTTCAGCACTTGGATCTCCTGCTCCAGCTCCTGGATTTGTTCATTAGCTCTGCTCTCGGTTTTCCTCTGCTTCTCCTCGATGTCCAGCACCAGCTCGGCCTGAGCCTTCTGTAGCGCTCGGATCAGGTCTGAAAACACCTGCATGCTGTCCTCCACCTCCCGCTGAGCGCCGCTCTGTGTTCAGGAGGACAATTACACTGATCAGAACAGGAAAAAAATCAATAGTACTGGATGCAGCCTTTATGATGCAAGCTGAGATTGCATCATTCAGCGATGCAGTGTCAGACACAATGCACTCAATGGAGTGAGTGACGTCACTGTGAGGGGTAGGGTTAGAGATGGGGTTAGTTCAGCGCATTAAAAAGCATTGGATGCAGCTCAGATTGCACTGCACCAAGTCTGCAGCCAGACCCCTCTCGAAAAAAATGCTAATATTTGGGTGAAACTGCTTGTGCGACTTCCGATTTTGACTGCCAATGTATGGAAACATTTTAGTAGCAAGATTCATTGGTCCCACTTTATGTTAGGTGGCCTCAACTAATATGGACGTGCATCAAAAAACATAAAAAACACAATGTACTTACTGTGTTCATAATGTATTGCAGAACACTACTGATGTGGGGATAGGGACAGGTCTGGTGGTATGGGTGGGTTTAAGGCTGGGTTAAGGTGTGAGGGAAGATCAGCAATACTCAATGTATCTAAATGTAATTACATAAATCAATTACAGATGTAATTACATGCAGGTATTTAATCCATCTTAAGTGAAATGTAAACGTATGTATTTACACAACAAGTACATTGTAACAAATTATTAATTTCAGCGTACCCACAAATTAGTTAAGGCCAGTTAATAAAAAGTGAGACCATTTGTTTTGAAATGTAATATGCATAATGACAGTGCAATGTTTAACATGGCGATATATTTCTTTATTTAACTTTGCATCAAAAAACAAAGACATCAAAAAACACGTCAAAAATGCAAGTCGATTTGAGTTCAATTGACTACCTTAATGTCAAGGGACTCAGTGGCCTCACAGCAAGAAGGTTGCTGGTTCGAGTCTCGACTGGGTCAGTTGGTGTTTCTGTGAGTTTGCATGTTCTCCCCGTGTTGGTGTGGGTTTCCTCTGGGTGCTCCGGGTTCCCACACAGTCCAAACACTTGCACATAGTCCAACAAATTGGCTGTAGTGTATGAGTGTGTGTGAATGAGTGTGTATGGGTGTTTCCCAGTACTGGGTTGCAGCTGGAAGGGCATTCACTGTGTAAAACATATGCTGGAATAGTTGGCGGTTCATTGCGCTGTAGTGACTACTGATGAATAAAGGGACTAAGCTGAAGGAAAATAAATGAAGAAACCAAAATGTCAAAACCACGTCAAATTGACATCTAACACATGTCAGGAACATCAAAAACACGTCGAAAATTTATCACAGGACTGTCTTGTTATTGATTGACGTGATTTTTATACCAATGTTAGATCAAATTAGTAGAAAAAAAATACATCAAATTGAAATCTAATATTGGTGTCCGCTCTGAAATTCCTGCTGCTTGTCAAGGACACCTGTTGGACTCTACAGGCTTACACACACACACACACACATACACAGCTACAGATAAGACTTTCACTACCGAGCCCCTTATCCAATGCCTTCGTGTGCTTTCACCCACTGGAGGGGGTAGGTGGGTCTGTGACCAGCACTTCTTTCAGCTGCAGGACGGATGGCTGCCCGCCCTTACCGGACTATATCCACATCCCCTGTTCCAATTCCCTGTTGCGATGTTTTGTCTTGTCTATGTGTTTATGTGCTTGACTGCCAAGGCTTTTTTGATCCCTGGTCTCACTCTGCCCTAATTTAAGAGCAGGGTGAGAGGGAGTTTTTTTGCCTATCTTTCCTTATGTATCTTGCTTCCTTTTTCTACATAATACCTCCCGCTGACTTGTCTTCCCCTGAAATGTTTGTGTATGGTCGGGGGGGGGACGTTATGCTTTTCGTTATTTGTCAGTATATGTGAATACATGGAAGTATATGTGACAAAAAAATAGCAAATCATCATCATCACATCCTCAAATATACGTCAGAAATCAATTACAAGACTGTTGACGTTTTTTTGACGCCAGAATCATTTTGATGTTGTTTTGACATCAAGGTAGTTTACATGCATTAGGCAGTGTTGGGGAAAGTTACTTTTGAAAGGAATGCATTACAATATTAAGTTACTCTCCAAAAAACGAGTTAACTAGTCGCGTTTCTTAGTTACTTTTTATGGCAAGTAATGCATTGACTTTTTCATACCTGCCTGAGGCTTGATCTCTTTCAGAACTTGCAGGGTATCTTTTTAAATAGAGTTCTGCATTTAATGACACTCTATAACCTACACCTTCATTTACCTTTAAAAAATAACTTGTTATACCTTCTGAGAACTTCCTGACGCTATACATGCTGTATATGCAGATTAATGAAAGTTGAAAGCAATGTGTTTCCTTCTTTTGCTACTTGCTACTTTTTCTCTGCATCTCTCACATGGTCACCCACTGAAGCCAAGCAGGGCTGCGCCGGGCCAGTACCTGGATGGGATACCATATGGGAAAGGTAAGTTTCTGCTAAAAGTGGTCTTAGTGAGACCAGCAGGGGGCGCTCAACCTGTGGTCTGTGTGGGTACTAATAGCCCAGTATAGTGACAGGGACTCTGGACGCTCAGTGAGCGCCGTCTTTCAGATGAGACGTTAAACCGAGGCCTGCTGTGTCTGGCAAGGCGTTTTTCCTAATGTTTGGTCATAGTGGCCTTAAAATAAATGTTGGAAACGTGACTTTGGCTTCCCCCCCTTTTTTTCTTGTTTCGCCTCGAAGGCGAAACAAATCCCAGGATGTCCTTGGAAAAAGAGTAGGGTTTTAACCCCGGTATCCTGGCCAAAATGCAATCTAGGCTCATTCTGAAAACGTAGTCCCGTGGACGTTTCTGGAGACCGTGAAATACGTCCCGGGAGGTACGTATTTTTGGAGTTTTTGTTTTCTCGAATCCGCCAGAGGCAGCTGCGTGTGCGTTTTCATATCTCAAATTTCTCTTACGAGTGCTGTTTGCGCCCGCTGTTGTCGCGTAAACCCACCAGAGGCCGCTGTCAGCAGATTATCTGTCTGACTGAATGGCCGACCGGCCAATCGACTGACTGACCCACCCTCCTCCGTCCCTAAACCCAACCAATTTTATCGATTGACCCACCCGTCCACTTAAAGTCAACCAACGGTTTACAAAAGCCGTCCAGAAAAAGAAAAGCCCTCGTCTGATTTTTACCATGTTTTCTGATTTTACCGCATTCTCACCCTGTTATTTACCTGTTCATGTTATTTTTTGGATTCTGTTTTTGTCTTACCTGATTTCTGGAACCGCTCTTCCCCGGACTCGAATCCCATCACCGTCGTCGTTGTAGTCAACTCCTCTCTGCGCCTCAAGTCCACCAACGTAACATGACGAGCTAACGGGACAAACTGGTTGCGGCTTGAAAACCCTCCACACGGAGGTAATCAGTCAGCTGGTGAGCGCGAAAAGGAACGGCGTCATACCGCCCCGTAGCGTTCGTTTAAACAAACAAAATGAAGCCATACGTACCTCCGGCTACATAATTCGCGGTCTCCAATAACGTCCACGGGACTACGTTTTCAGAATGAGCCTGTGGTGCAAATTTGCCCACTGGCCTCTGTTCATCAGGCATCCTAACCATCCACATATTGGCTTCATCACTCTGTCCCCTCTCCTCCAATCAGCCTGTGTGTGGTGTGCGGTCTGGCGCAATATGGCTGCTGTCATGTCATCCAGCTGGATGCTGCACACTGGTGGTGGATGAGGAGATTCCCCCCAATGTGTAAAGCGCGTTGAGTGTTTAGAAAAGCGCTATATAAATGTAAAGAATTGTTAATATTATTACTTTAGTTTTTTTTGTCTTATTAGTATAGTAAAATCAGTGTCTATTGAGAGCATAATGGCCTTTACTTCCATGTGTTCAAAATAATGAGAATTTTCCATCACAGAAACGTAAGCCGTCTTGGTTTCTGTCTGTTCCCGCAGGGAGCTCATTCTCAGCGTGATTATACTTATTGTAATTCTGCAAACTATTTTTAAAAGCATAATAATTTATCTAAAAAGTAACTTGAGTTACATTTCTAAAAAAGTAACTCAAATATTATTATTTACTTTTTAAAAGTAATGCGTTACTTTACACGTGACTTGTGAGAAAGGTAGTATTATTGTAATGCGTTCCCCCAACACTGATTGTAGGGATACAAAATCTAGTGCAAATTAGTAATTGCAGCATTCAGATTAATTAAAATGTTCTCATAATACTTTTTGTATAGTTATTTGGGCGGTCAAAAGGGCATCAATGTGTGGAAGTTAATTAGGCGTCAGACATCAAATCGATTACCATTTTTGGCCTATTTCTTAATGTCTTGTTGGCATCTGGGATGAATAAGTGCTATTGAGAAGTGTTCAGACTTTCAACCAGCATGACAAAAAGGACCATTTAAAGTGCCTTTAACTCCACCACCTTATTAAACACTCAAACACACATAAAGACTTCAACTTACTTTGTTCAGCTCTATGGAGTGTTTGATATCATCAACTTTCTTCAGTCTGGCCTGGATCATCTGCTGGACTTCACATTCAGTCTTCCTCAGTAATGCCTGTCAATACATAATACAGATGTGAGAGCAAGGTGCTTTTAATCCGCTTATCCTTATTAGAGTCAATGTTAATCAATATTTACAATGTTTATGTTGCTAGTGGACATTGTTATTCCTTAGGTGAACAATTAATCAGTGCGTTTATCCACTAAAAACAAACTGTTTTGGTAATCTTCAATCAAAATCTGAGCATCTGCTTCAGTCTGATGCCATATTCAGTGGTTGCTAGATGGGATACAGTTCAGTTAACAAGGAATTACTGATACTATCGATCAAGCTACTCATTACATTGTGTTTTAATAACATCTACACCTACGCCAACCCTAAGCCTACCTCTCTCATTAGTGTAAACGCAGTAATTCTTGTTGTACAGTGTCACAAAAATCACGCTCTATAGTCTTGACATGCGCATGCACAGATATCTACAGCTGTATCCCTTCTAGACTTTACCACAATATTATTAGCTAAGCCCTTCTTACTGTTAGTTTGCTAAAGAAGGCCATGTGAGTAATGGCAGTAAAAAATAAATAAATAACCACAAGTCTTAAGGAATAATGTGAATAATGGAAATTGCATTCAAGAGTATTGCTCCTGACATTTATTATTTATTGCATTTGTGTATTGTTATCATTCATGTGCATGTAAATGTAGTAACTGCATGCTCACCTTCTTCTCGGCCCACTCTCGCTCGACGGGGATAGTGTAATGTGCCCTGTGCTCCATCTCTGTGCACAACACACACACTATAGTCTGATCTTTCTTACAGAAGAGCTCCAGCAGCCGCTCGTGCTTCTTACACATGCGGTCCTCCAGATTCTGCACGGGCTCGATCAGCTTGTGTTTGGTGAAGCGTACGGTGTGGGTCTTCAGATGCTCCTCACAGTACGACGTCAAACAAACCAAGCAGGACTTCACGGCTCGTCTCTGAGGGCCAGTGCACACATCGCAGGACACCTCCTGAGCCCACAGTGCGTTCGGAGGAATCAATTCAGGCATTTCAATGGGGAGTTCCACAGGGCTCGCTATTGGGTCCGCTTGAGTTGCGTTTTGTAGATTTACAATTGGATTTCTTTTCATTTCCTTGAACTTCTCAGCAATTTCTCGGAGCACTGTGTTGATGCTGATGTCGGGCTGCTTGAAGAAGGTCTTTTTGCACATCGGGCACATGAAAAGAGCACTGGATTTCCAGTAGCTTCCAATGCAGGCCATGCAGAAGTTATGTCCGCATGGGATGGAGACGGGGTTGGTAAACACATCCAGACAGATTGAACAGTGCACCTGCTCCTCCGCCAACATGCTGCTGGGAGATGCCATTCCTACATAGACACGGGGGGAATCATGGACAGCTGTACAATGCTTTAATCTTTTGAAAGTGCATGCTTGTTGATTATGGTTAGCCAGAAATTGATACAGTGGGGAAAATTTGTATTGAACATGTCATCATTTTCCTAAGAAATTATATTCCTAAAGGTGCTGTTGACTCAAAATTTTCACAGGATGTTGCAACAATCAAATAAATCCATAAATGCACAGAAAACAAAACTAATTAGTTTACAAATGAAGTTCTGTGTAATAAACTGAGGCCCAGACAGCAGCTGAAATCTCTCAGTAGTTCTTCAGCAAGCCTCTGCCCTTCCTAAGTGTAAATGAATATCAGCTGCTTCAGTCTAACATCTACAGTAGCAGAAGATGACACCAGGGTGGACATTTCAGCAAGACAATGACCCAAAACACAGCCAAAGAAACTCTCAGATGCTTTCAGAGAAAGAAAATCAAGCGGTAGAATGGCCCAGTCAATCACCTGATCCAAATCCAATAGAGAATACAAAATAAAGCTCAGATTTGATAGACGAGACCCACAGAACCATCAAGATTTACACATTGAAGTCTGTGAGAAACTCACGCCTGAGCAGTGCATGTGCCTTCATTCTCCATATGAGAGGCGTCTTTAAGTTAACAGCACCAAAAAAGCTTTTTTATATGAAGTATTAAATACATTTCAGGACTTTCTCCTTCTGTCATTCCACTGTTATTACACACAACTCATTTCTCAGATTTATTTTTGTTTGAATTGTTTGGGGGTTTTACCAAAATCTGCTTCAATTCCACGTCAGCAGCTCCTTTACAAATATTATTCCCAGGAAAAGCATGACATGGTGTTCAATACTTATTTCCCACACTATATATGATAAAGTCAGCCTGATCTCACGAGGAAACGTACAAATTTTACGTTTTGTCAGTTTAGTGGCTAATTCGAGCGAGTTGAGTCGTATGAATGTACGATTTTAAAAAGGAGGCGTGGCACCTAACCCCACCCCTAAACCCAACCGTCATTGGGTGATGAGTAGGCCCACATGGAATCTGCGCGCAAATTTCTCAGCAGAAATAGCAAAAAACGTCCGCAGATTCCGTCTGGCCCTGGTGATGAGTAAATCGTTCTAAATTGTACGAATTAGATCATACGAATTAGCCACTAAATTAAAAAAGTTACGAATTGTAGTGAGATATCGATGGATAAGTTCGAAAGCTCTGCTTTTCTGGAAATGAGGCATTGCATTGTCAAAGTTGGATTTGTGGCTTTATATATGGTCAGACACTTTGATATGTTATTAATTTATTAATGAACTGTAATGAAGCTCAAATCAAGTTTATAATATCTATATGTGGCCTTCATTTGACATAAAAGCACATGTTATAAACGATGAAGTCCAGACACAGGCTATTTAAACACTCCTGGCTATGAATAGATGGCAAATACTAGAGCAAGACCCTCTTCCCTGTTCCTCAAATACATAAAACCTTAGACTTCATTATAGGTATAGTATTTCTTAAGCACTTCTTCAAACTGATAAGACTTTGCTCACTTTGCTCATTTGAGGAGTAATGAAGTTTACTTTAAGAGTTCACCCTTAGCTGATGATTGATTATAAGCATGTTTGGCTTGCTGTCTCGGGAGAGAGCCCTGAGCTCATATGATCCTCGAGCCCATGGCTTCCTCCCCTTTTGCAGGACAAGACGGGAGTTTGAGCTCAGGTAGATCTCGTGAACTCCCCTACTTGTTATGGTTAATGAATTGGGAATTGCTGTGAGAGTTAGCTGATTAAGAGTTCGTCTATGATGCCACTTTGGATTAGTCAATTCACTTATGCAGTATGTCTTTGGACGGTGGGGGAAACCCAGGGAAAACCCACGCAAGCACAGGGAAAACACGCAGACTTCGCACAGAAATGCCAACTGGCCTGGTAAGGACTCGAACCAGTGACGTTCTTGCTGTGCCACTGAGCCACCGTGCCACCCTATCCGGAAAAGGGCGGAGGAAGGGTGGAAGGAGGAATTCTTTAAGATGAAGATGACTGAGGTGAGAAGCTCATAAACATGTGATTCTCTTGAAATTAGTTTATAAATAAAGCACATACTGAGGACCCACAAATGTTAGGAACAAACTGCACTGTAAAAAATCTGTGATTTTACGGTTTACTTCTCGCAGCGAGGGTGAGGGAAAAAAACGTAAAAATAAAGCTGTTAAATTATTTACAGTAAAATAACGGACATTAAATTGCAGTAATTTCCTTAAATTACAATTTCTGGTAAATTTCTGTATTCAAGCGCTGTTATTTTACAGTAAATTTCTGTAATTTAACGGCTGTTTTTTTTTAGGTGTTTTTTTTCAGCTCCTCATCTTATTATAATCAATACTTTTATATTCAAACAATGACTTTGTTTAGTTTTTTCTTGCAAACCAAATAAAACTGTCTGATTTAAGATTGAGCTTTATTTTTGCCAATAAATTGAAAATTGACTTTTGTACAATCAAACTACCAATGCTTTTTAACACTCTAGTAAGAACTTCACAGTATGAATCATCTATTGAGCATTACCAAATAGTTAATTCCTTATTTGTTAAGCATTACATTAATAGACGTTAGTAAGCAGTTTATAAATACAGCTACACACTGTAAAAAATGCAGGGTTCCACACAATTTATTCATGTTGTCCTAACACAAATTGATTAAGTTAACTTGACACTTTTAACAAATTTATGTAGATTGAACATAAAAAAATTAAGCTGTCTCAATGAAATCTCAAGAATTGTGTTGATTCAGCTTATTTAAAAAAAGTAGTTTGACCAAGCAAAATATATATTTTTGATTGCATGCTTGACTTATAAGCACGTTTAATAATTGCATTCTCAAACTTTGTTAATGATTCATTTTTAATTACTAAATTAAGCATTGCATTATTTATGAAGCAATTATTATATAAAAAAATGTTTTTTTAAGAATGATAGTATGCATAAGTAAATGATTAATAAACTACTCAAATTAACATTTATACATCTGATTATTCAGGAATTAGGTAATAGTTATTCTGCTTTATATATGCTTTATTATTAACACAAATTCATGTGCGCGCGCACACACACACACACACACACACACACACACACACACACTGGTTGCCTTAAATCTTTAAGCTGAATCAAACTAACCTTATAAGTCATTTGGGCGACACTTTAGTTTAGCTCACAATTCATTCTGTGTCCCTAATCCTATTCAAAATCCAAACCCAACTTTAATCTTACTATCTATTAATAAACAGCTAATGAAAGTTTATTAAGTCAGTAATGTTAGTTAATGGTTTGTTAATAACGTGCATTGTGACCTAAAGTGTTATTTGTCATTTAAACGTATATTATATTAGACCGACTCAAAACAGCTTGATTAACTCATAAAATTAAGCTGGAACATGATTAACTTAGTTTAGCAAGTTATAATTAACATTATAAATCATATATGCACATATGTTGTTATGACCTACTGATCATATAACTTTTTACAGTGCAGCTCTGTGACCAAATCCAAATCGAGGAGTATTTATTCTTTGTAAATCCCTTACAAATGAATTATTAATGTATAATTAATGCTTAACAAATAATGAATGAACTGAATCCTAATGCTTAAAAAATGATGCATATTGTGCATTATTATTAAATGATGCATTATTGACAGTACATATATATATATATAGACAGTATGCTAAATATACATAGTCACTTGGATTTGATTAGCGCTCCGGCTGTTGGTTTGTGCTCTTAGCGACACACACTGACACAGAAAGACTTGAGGAATATGTCAAGCCTGGCTATTCATAGAGCCACAGATTATCTTTAGTCTAAAAGTACCGGGCTTCCCAGACTCACAAACAGCACCTGCATGCAACTCATTTAATGCATATTACTTGTACAGACTGATTATTACACTCAAAAGAGTTATTAATTTATATTCACTGGTAATATTTTGGGACAAATGAGTTTATATTTGTTTTAAGATCAATATTTGATTCTTATTATGATACATATATAACTATATTTAAGCAGATGGCATGAAACTGTCCACTTGTACAAAGAGAAAGAGGAAAAAAATGAGTGGAATAGCTTGGAATAGTATTGCACCATCAAGCGAACAAACGCATACAATTTATTTGAACAATAATTTGGCCTACAATTTTTTAAGACTCATGTTAGAACCGTAACACCACTTATTTGTAATGAATAATTATTAAACTCAGGAGTATATATAAATATATCCATTTATATTCACTGCTAATATTTGGGAACGCATGCGTTACATGGTCAAAGACAGTCATTTTCAACACGTTTTGGCTGTTTGACACACAGATCATGCAGTTTCTCAGCTCATCTTCATTCAAGCGTTGCGGATTTTTAAGTGAGACTCACCAGCAGTGTGTTGTAGTTAAATCCCACTGAGCCCACTGTCTGACCTGCTCTGGACAGCAGTGACATGTGGCACAGCTGACGCTCCTGTTCTCCTGAAATATCCCCTGCCCTCCCCCTTAGCCTAGTTTCACTTTGACAGCACAGTCACCAGACCCTGCTCAGACCGTCAGACTGTCCTGATCAGGGCTGCATGTCTTTAGTAATTGATCAGACTAGCAACAACATGACCAAAACTGATAAAACACAGCGGAAACAACGAAGCTTTAGACGACTTCAGAATCAATTAATCAATCAATCAATCAATCAATCAATCAATCTGTCTATCCATCCGTCTATCAATCTATATATCCATCCATCTATCTATGTATCTATCAGTCCGTCCATCCATCCGTCC
>CAIGQZ010034999.1:15398113-15418301 GCA_903798205.1 Danio tinwini | reverse complement strand
GAGCACCTTTGGGATGTGGTGGAACGGGAGATTGGCATCATGGATGTGCAGCCGACAAATCTGCAGCAACTGCGTGATGCTATCATGTCAATATGGAGCAAAATCTCTGAGGAATATTTCCAGTAGCTTGCTGAATCTCTGCCATGAAGAATTAAGGCAGCTCTAAAGTGGGTCCAACCCGGTACTAGTAAGGTGTACCTAATAAAGTGGTCGGCGAGTGAACATTGTATGCAACCACTTACCTTAAAAAAATAATTTTTTCAGTGTACAATTGGTTGATATTGTAGAGCAAAACACCCATTTTGAAATGACAGATGCTTCAGAATGATTCTCTTCTGCCGTTTTCAGCATGTTTTATACGTCTATGTTCATTTAACAAAGTGTTTTCTGCTGATCTGCTCACTGTAGTCTGTGTTTTCCAGATTCCCTCTCGTCTTCTCTTCTGTGCCTCAATCATTGTGTTTCCTCTCAGGGTTATTATTAGATGCTCTGTTCTCTCTCTCTCTCTCTTATTTTCTCCCTCTGTCTCTCCACCCCCGTGTTACAGCACTTTACGAGCACACACACACCTGATATGTCTCATACACACACTCTTCCCCTCAGATGTGGATGTATTCTTTAGGTGTTCACTTACACACACAGCCCATTATGTCACCTCATCTCTCCTCCTGCACCCTCTTTCCCTCTCTCATTTTCTCTCCCACCCACAATGAGCCCAGAAAAGCACAAACACACACACGCGCACGCACATCATCACATCATGCTGAATCACACACTCGCTCTCAACTGTACAGAAAACATGCAGTTAAAAAGAGGGATTTCCAAAGATCTCACACTCTTTTTTAAGGCCAAACCTGCATCTCTCCAGGAAAAACGATGGAGAATTTGGAGACATGCTATAGTTTATAAGTGAAGACCACCAACAAACCCAAACACACACACTTAATTACACTGCATGAATTAATACAGATAGCCATCCATTAATCATAACGAGACCCACGGGGAATCCCGTAGGGTTTTAGCCCAACATTGAGTCTATTCATTCATTCATTCGGCTTAGTCCCTTATTTATCAGTGGTCACCACAGCGGAATGAACTGACAACTATTCCAGCATATGTTTTAAGCAGCAGATGCCCTTCCAGCTGCAACCCAGTATTGGGAAACATCCATACACACTCATACTCATACACTTGGCCAATTGAGTTCATCAATTCCCCTATAGCGCATGTGTTTGGACTGTGGGGGAAACCGGAGCACCCGGAGGAAACCCATGCCAACACGAGGAGAACATGCTAACTCCACACAGAAACGCCAACTGGCCCAGCCGGGACTCGAACCAGTGACTTTCTTGCTGTAAGGCAACAGCGCTAACCACTGTGCCGCCCACTTCCAAAATCATTCATTTTCTTTTCAGCCTAGTGCCTTTATTATTCCGGGGTGGCCACAGCGGAATGAACCGCCAACTTATCCAGCATACGTTTTAAGCAGCGGATGCCCTTCCAGCTGCAACCCATCTCTGGGAAACATGCATACACTAAGAACAATTTAGCTAAACCAATTCACCTGTACCACATGTCTTTGGACTTGTGTGGATAACCTGAGCACCCGGAGGAAACCCACACAAACACGAGGAGAACATGCAAACTCCACGCAGAAATGCCAACTCACCCAGCCGAGGCTCGAACCAGCGACCTTCTTGCTGTGAGGCGACAGCACTACCTACTGCGCCACCGCATCGCCACACTTCCAAAATCATTCTATAATAATATAATTCTGTGCAGAAAAGCCCAAAGGTCCACAGATTCTGTCATATCATAATCATATCAGATCATAAGTACACCATTATCAGGCCAAACATCTGTCTTCATCCTCAAGGAGGTGTTGGTTCAGTATGCATTTGCTCTCACAAATAAAGGTACAAATGCTGTCATTAGGGTATATAAACACACTTTTATTGGTTTATTTATTTATAAATGAATACCTCAAGGGTGCATATTCAACACAGGTTCATTCTGATTATGTACCCTTGTATACATTTCTGGAGAGAGCAAAATACAAAGAGAGCTACGCTTTTTTTTGCAGTTTTGGTTTTCGGGAATCCACCAGCTGTCGACTGACTGACTTACTGACTGACCAATCAACTGATAGCCCCACCCAGTGCTTAATTTGTGAATTGCGATATCCCGGAACAGATCGGGGTAACGTACCCGAGAATGAAGAGGTGTCGCGGAGGAAAGTGAAGAGGGTTGGGGAGTTGCAGAAGAAAGTGAACAGCGGACAGGGGAAGAGGGTGGTTGAGGAGGGGGATCGGTAAAACGAGTACAAATTAAGCCCTGCCCCCGCCCTTTCCCTTTCCTAAACCCAACCGATAGTGTTTTACAAAGCACCGATTAACCCCGCACATCCCCTTCCCTAAACCCAAGAGACAGTGTTTTGAAAAGCAATAAAAGGACAGCCCTCGCCAGATTTTATTTTTTGACCACATTCTCACTCTGTTATTTACTTGTTTGTTTTATTTTTTTCTTCTGTTTCTGTCTTACCTGCTTTCTGGAACAGTTCTTCGCCAGATTCGAACCTTGTTGTCACAGTCAACTCTGCTCTGCGTCTCAAGTCTGCCAACATACACGTCGAGCCACTGGACAAACTTGTACAGCGCAAAAAGCCGTCCATGCTGAGGTAAGCGGTCAGCTGGTAAGCAAGAAAAGAAACGGCATCATACCGCCCTGTAGCATTCGTTTTAAAGACGAAATGCAGCTACACGTACCTGTGGCTACATAATCTGCGTTATCCAGAAACGTATATAGGGCTACATTTTCAGAATGAGCCTATGTTGTGCATATTAGAACTTATAAATTTGAACAAACGTAACTTTTTTATAACTATTTATAACTATGTGCCGTGAAATCCATCGCCATGTGGATGAGTCCTGAGCGTTTATTGTGTTTCGTCTTCTGAGATCGTCATCTTCCACAGCAAACTCCATATACAGCGGAGTTCAATAAGTATTGAACACAATGTCACGCTTTTCCTGGGAATAATATTTCTATAATATTTTACAATATTTTGGTAAAAATAAAACAATACAAACATAAAAAAACATAATAAATCTGAAAATGAGTTGTGTGTAATAACAATGAAATGACAGAAGGAGAAAGAGCTGAACTACTGAAAAGTATTTAATACCTAATAGTATTTAATTCTTAATAAAAGCTTTATCAGCTTAAAGACGCCTCTCATATGGAGAATGAAGACTCATGCATTGCTCAGGTGTAAGTTTCTCACAGACTTCAACAGAGTGTGTAATTCTTGATGGTTCTGTGGGTCTCGTCTATCAAATCTGAGCTTTATTTTGTTTTCTCTATTGGATTCGGGTCAGGTGATTGGCTGGGCCATTCTACCGCTTGATTTTCTTTCTTTGAAAGCATATGAGAGGCTGTGTTTTGGATCATTGTCTTGCTGAAATGTCCACCCTGGGTTTATCTTCTGCTAATGTAGATGTTAGACTGAAGCAGCTGATATGCATTTACACTGAGGAAGGGCAGAGGCTTGCTGAAGAACTACTGAGAGATTTCAGCTGCTGTCTGGGCTTTCACTGCGCAACTACACCTCCCTTTCTTCATGTGTTCAATACTGCTTCCCTTTGTCATTTCATTTTATTTCATTTCATTTCTAACTTAATTTCTAAACTAATTAGATTTATTTTCTTTGCATATATGGATTTCTTTGATTGTTACCAACATCTGGTGGAAAATTTCAAGTCAACAGCATCTTTAGGATCATGTTTTCTGAAAAAAATAACATGTTCAATACTTATTTTCTCTGCTGTATGTTATAATATATAGATATTTGGTGCCAGTTTACCAGGAATTGACAGTTTCGCACTGGATGAAACCATATCTAAAGATTGTTTATCACAGAGTATCCAGCCGATGAGAAAATCAGCAACTGAAGCTCTTTTCAAGCCTTTAAAATAAATCCTAGAGTTCATTTGCACATCTGTGTCCGTTTTCTCGCTGATCACAGTAGCGTAAACACTGGGCAGTGCTCCATCAGAGCTCCATGTGCTAACCGTACCTTATTTTACCTTTCAAACAGTGTGTGGATGCAGTTCTGTCTCTTCACACCTCGAGTGAACGCTGTATGAGCAGCTCCGGGGATATTTCTGAGCCGATATGGTGTTACGGCACGTTTAATTTCAGCACGACAGCTGTAAGGGCCGTCTGCAGAGCTCTCATGGCGCATTTTATTGCATCATCATTTTGATGAATGTTTTCCCTTTAGGGAGACTCACTCAAAACACTAGTATATGTTTAACCGGAGCTGCCCTCCACTGATATCTCCTTAAAGGTCCCGTGAAACGAAAATACTACATTGTAGATGTTAGTTTCAGTCTTAGTTTTAAGGACGTACGCATATTAGCTATAGTGAAAAAGAATCGCAAATCACAATGTCGCAATATCTGTCAAAAAAAATCACAATTAGATGTTTTCCCTAAATCGTTCAGTCGTACCTTAAAGGAAAACTTCACTTTTTTTTGGAAACAGGCTCATTTTACAGGTCGCCTAGTGGTAAACAGTTCAGTTTTACCATTTTTAAATCCATTTTAGCCGACCTCTGGGTCTTTTGTAGCTTAGCTTAGCATAGATCATTAAATCAGATTAGACCATTAGCATCTCACATAAAAAAATCAATAGTTTTATTATTTTCCTTAAAGGGCACATAGGTTACCACTTTTTCCAGATTTAATATAAGTCTTTTGTGTCTCCAGAATGTGTCTGTAAAGTTTCATCTCAAAACACCCATCAGATTTTTTATTATACCTGTCATAAGTTTCTTTTTTGTAGCATTTAGCAGAAGCTAGCTGTTTTTGTGTACTGCGCCTTAAGGCTAGTCCTTCACGCCCACCGTTTCCACCTGGCAGCGGCTCCCTCGGCTGCGTCAGACAACAGACAAACGCGAAGGAATAAGATCTCACATAACGCTTGTGAGGAAAAACTAGTCAAAACTTTACCAGTGAGTATTTGATGCATGTTGTGGAGTTGCAGGATGAGTCACACACAATGTCGTTACAAAGTTCACGCACACACACACACACACACACAGCGCTGACAGGCGCACACACAGACAGCACGCATTTAGCTTTGCACTGTTTTTGCACGCAAATGTGACAGAATATATGGATGTCTGTAATGCTAATGTACAAAATAAACCTGATTTAACGTCCTCAAACCGGGATTGAAGCGTCTTTTATGATTGTTCAGACACGCGGCTGTGCTGATGAAGTAATTCATTACACACATGCTCTGTTTTAAAACATTTTACACTTGTAAAACTCACTCTTGATCACATTTGATGCTGATTGATGATTCTAGCAAACTGAACAGACCTTTTATTTATGATTGCTTAGTTTGCTCACGTCCTGGTGCTGTGTCTGTTTGATGGAGACATGTTAATATGCAGCTGTCAATCAATTCGGTGGGCGGGGGGACCGCACTCCTATGTCAAGTTGCGGTCGGTCTGAAAACCGCTCCAATTGGTCCACCGTTTTTATGTTGTTAAATTGAAAAAAAAAAGGACTGAGTGTGTTAATATCAGCCCAATATGACGCTCTATACACTATACCTACACACATGTCTGTCCAAACAGCTTGAACAGTAGATTTTTCACCATAGGTGCCCTTTAAAGTCTAGTGCTATTTTGGGATTTTGCCTACCCAAATTTAAAAGCTTCCCAAATCCACATGCAGAGGTGTAAATGCAAAAATTTGGTATCATTTTAAAGAAAACCCTTTGAATTTTCATAAAACACTATTGAAAGTATTTAAAATAACTGTATGTGTTGTCTGTGTTATAAAAAACACCTAAAAAAAGAGCCGCTTTTTGTATTTTTTTTTATAAACTCAAATTTGAAAGTGGACCTTTTAGGTTCTGTGTGGTCTGTGTTGCTGTAAATAATTTTGGTGGTTCCTGCACATGTGTGTAATCAGAGGAAAAAAGACAAATGTCTCTACCATAATCTATGCAGAAGTTATTGTATTCCAACTGATGAGAGGTGCTATACCATCTTTTTAGTGTATTTTCCACCTACCAAATTTTGAAAGCCTTCCATATCCAAATGCATTGCTATAAATGAACAATTCCAGTGTAATTGAATAGAAAACCCTTTGAATTTACATAAGAAACTGCTGAAAGTAATAAATAATATTTTAATATTTTTTGTGTTTTATTATGAACCACTTCAATATTGGGCGATTTTTAATTTTGTTTTCTAAAATGCTTTTTTGAAAGGGTGTAGATTATCTGTTTAGAGGTTTTAGCTTATCCAGACAGTTCTGCTTGAAACCAGCAGAGGGCAGCAAACACTAGTAAAAAGAATTTTATCTCTATCATGTGAAATGGCCAAACAGTTTCAGTTCATCTGAATACTGGGAAAATAACTTTGCTCATTCATATTAAATAGGACATATTTGCTTCTGCTTAGTTTTAGATGATAATAACTATAGGAACATGAGTTTACATTACTTATTTGATCTCCTTTCCATTTTAGGCATCATAGCATTATATTAAAATTAGTCAATGACTATAAGAAATGAAAATAATGTTCAATACCCAGCTCGGGTACCCAGTATACTGTGTATTAAAGTGTAAATAACTTTTGTACAGTAAAAAACCCCCGAAGTGATGCATATGTGCATAAAATATAGCTTCTACACTCTCAAACGGAGCCACTTCCAGGGTGTTGCGCAACCCGCTGCCTTTAAAAATTAAAGGGGAAGTCAATGACGTCACCGGACCCACCACCGTGTCCGCAGAGTTTGACTGGTTAAAGCTTAAGTCTGCAAAGCTTAACTCTAGTTACCTTGTGTAATAGTGATACGCTGATGGCGGTTATATCTGCGGGGTGCTGCGGATAATCCGTGGGTCGGTCGGGTAATAAAAAAACAAATTATGATTAATTGCGGGTGTGTCGCGGGTCATAGCAGTTGACCAGCAAAAAAGCAGAGAGTGGACTTCACATTATGTGAAGATGAGACGCCCAAAATAATGGATAAAGTGCAAGAGTACTGTGCAAACTTTCAGTTAGAGGAGTCAACAAGATCGCTTATTTACACGACTGCAGCGCCTTGTGCATTCCTGCAACAAGCAGTGGCAACGAACGCTCATTTAGTGCAGCTGACTGTGGAGGCGAGGCGTAATCGCCTAAATCCAGGCACAGTAGATGCTATTCTGTTTCTGCACAGTTCAAAGAAAAAGGCCAAGTAAACAGAACATAGCTGCCGTTTCGGCTGAAGTGACACGGATTTTGTTCTCTTCTCCTGTATATTCACGGTGACCTATCATCATGCTTAAAACAAAGAATTTGAATTATTAAAGTGTCGAACGGGTGCAGATATATACATCAGATAAAATAATATGTGTGGGCGGGTGGATGATTAATGAAGGAGCGGATTCGGGTAACATTTCAGCTGATCCGCGCATCTCTATTGTGTACAGACTGACGGAAAATGAAGAGTTAATATTGTCTACACTGATATGGCTAGGAGGAACTATACTCTTATGGTTATACCATGGCTTCAGCAGGCACATTGATATTACACAGTGCTGTTACTCATTTACTAATAGGGCACTATTTTTAGTCACCGCGTAAATAGTTGTGTTGATGCAGCAAATGTCCTTAATTATTACACCAGAAAAAGAGTATGTTTTAATTCAGAGCAAGATGCTAATGATCTAATCCCGTTCAATGATTTATGCTAAAAGTTCCCCCACACAGACCTGTAGATTGGTTTAAGTGGATGTAAAAATGGTAAAAGTTAACAGTTTAAGGCCCTGTCCTCACGAACATGGGTATTTTCCACATGTTTGTCCACACGAAAATCGGGTGACAAAGACCAAAACTTTCTAAAAAAACTCCAGCTTCAGAAACTCTGGGTACAGCGTGGGCATGTGGATGCTGCATGCGGAGATTTTGCCCCACAACGCCTTTTTTGTTAAATGAAAATAAAGAATTTTAGATGCTAGTTTCAGTCTGTTGGTTTAAGGAGTATATTAGCTAGTGAAAATGTGGCGCGAATGTCCGCAGAAGTTCAGATTTTCCAACTCAAGCAATTCGCGTAAAACATGCGTTCAGTGCGTCAATCGTGCTAAATGCTCAACTCGCGCCGCATCATTTGCGCCGCCTCATTCGGGCATGTCTATTCGCATCTTTGCACTGACTTAACATGTAAATCACTCGCGCTTGACGCTTCTTTTGCATCTGGTGTGAAAGCAGCATAACAGGGCTGTGCTTATTCTCTTAATGAGTTCTGGCTGTGTTTTGAGCATAACCTGCATTAAACCAATCAGAGTCTCATACCCCATTCCCTTTAAGAGTCAGTTGAGTCACGCTATGGAGCATTTGCTATTTACATGGCGACTCTGTAGGTGTAAAAACTGAACGCTTCACTATTGAGAAAACAGTTAAACAGAGCATCTGCAGCGCGAGGATAAAGAACGAGCCTCCTCCATTCAGCCTCTTTACTTTCTCTTTACTTTACTCTTTACTCCTTTACTTTGGTGGAGTGAGGAAACGCTGGAAACTCACTCCTCTGAACACATCCATTAACCCACATGTTTAATTTCACTTTGTTAAGTGTCTAAACTCTTTCTAAATTCAGTTCTAATCTCCAGCAAAGGAATAAATGAACAATAATAGTGAAGTGAGGTCAAACAACTGAGTTATATCCAAACACACGTCCTGTTCTTATGCCCCATATGGTGATGCAGACGTCTCCAAAACCCCACAGCTGGACAAATCTACACTTGTGTTTATTAAAACTAATATAAATCTGCACATAATCAATAATCCTGCTAATAATAATAACATTATACTGATGCAGATGGTCATGAATAAACTGAAAAAGCCCCCCGAGGTGAAGAAGGCATGGAGGCAGTGGTGTTTATATTGATGTAGAAAATAATCATGTTTATAACATTTTAATCCTTTAATTGTGTTCATCTGTAAAGATATTTGTGTATTGCTGTTCATCCTGTGTGTGTTCAGCAGTGTGTAAGTGTTTGGACCTTTATAGGCTCATAACTAACGCGCTCTGCTGGACTTTAGAGCAGCTTTTAGTTGGTCAATGGTCTATTTCAGTTCCTCAAAATAGCAATGTGCAACAATCCGCCTTAACTTATTTTAGACCAGCACACACACCAGTACACAAAGTGAAGCAAAAGGATTTGCTATTTAATCAACGTGTCTCAAAACAAGAAAAATTAGGGTTGCGCTGGTCTGAAAAAAGCAACAAATCATGCTAAACACATCTTGCACCTTATTGGGCTGAGTGTATGATAGGGCCCATTCTGCATTGTTCTACCACTGGATGGTAATCCGCCTCTATTCTCACGATTGCATTGACTTGTATGTAATTTACTCACGAAAATACTTAATTCCACATTTGCTGTGAACCCACCATAAAAGTGTCATTATCGCCCCCTGTTGGTTCGACGTTCTCTTAACATGCACTTTGGCGTTTTCATGTGGACGTTTTAAAAACGAAAGCGGTGAAACTTAAGTTTGTAAAAACACCTGCGTACGTGTGCACAGCCTAACTCTAGGGGAGCTTTAAAATGAGTCTATTTTCAAAATAAAAGCAGAGTCTTCCCTTAAGACCACTTTCAAGGGTCTATCATTTGGTATGTGGTTAAAATCACTGTTTCTTTTTGTTTTGCAGTTGACGGCTTCTAGGAAATCATAGCCGCTCTGTTTATTCCCTGCATCCAGAGGTGTTGCGCATCAGTTTCCGTACTGTTACCCAGTAGTCCTGCGTCTCTTCCCGTGTGCTACTTTTGGGAGATTAGACAGAGACCCGAGGACTCCAGAGACAGCAGCTAATGAAGCTGAAGTCTATACTCATCAGCCGTGAAGCCAAACAGACTGCCTCGAGGGACGCAGAGACGGAAACAAGCCTCCTCCGGGAATCACTACACAAACCGGGAGGAAGTTTTCCTTCAGCGCTGATCCCGGACCCACAGGCTTTGTTTAGATCTCATAGGTAACAGTCATAAAGAACAAAAGACTGGCCTCAGATCAGTAGGAAAGTATGAACAGGAGGGAGATGACAAAGGGGAACGTTTTAGCACAAGGGCGTCATAACATGGATTAAGGAGGAACACGCGAGGACTGTGAGTAATAAATGCTCTATCCTCTGGCCTGTGTATTTTTTACAGCCACCTTCATTATCTGTAGTCAACACTTCACACAAGGTGTTCAAAAGTCATATCTCTGTTCGTTTTTATTGAGTCAGAGAACGGATGTGTTTACCTGATGTTTGCAGACATAAATTCACTTTTTAATCCCATTAAACTTTGAGATTAGTCTGAACAAATCTCAATATACTGATTAGTGACAAGTAAAAATACTTGAATGGCGCAGCTGAAACTAGAGGTCTTTCTGTCTGTGGTTGTAGCAAGAGGGTATAATTTCAGCACCAAACGGTGTGACTTGGAACAAGATTATTAACTTGTCTTTACACCGTAGTAATGATCCAATGAGGTGAATTTGTAATGCTTGATTTTGTCCAGAATGAACACGCCTCGCTGGTTTATTCTTCTATTAAGCTTGAAGTAAATTAGTGAGTCTTCGAGCTGCGATCTTATGGCCTGTTCCATGTTTGAAGGTACATGATTCATAGACACACTTTAGATTTTTGAAATTGACACCCCAGCAGACATATTCTCATTATGTGAAACTCAAGTTCCTTACATACAGTATGGAGCAAATCTAGTATTACTCGTCTGTCAAGCAAAATTGAAGCATCCTTGGCATTCATTTTCTTTTTGGTAACGTCTCAGCCCTCTCTCTCCCAGGTAGCAAAGAGTTCTGGCCCAGATTTGGCATAAATCTGGCACAGCAAGCATTTAACCGGCACTGGCTTACAGCATGTTGGTTTGACAAAGATGGCACCGTCTTTAAAATGGCACACAATGCTTGGACCAGAGATAAAATGCAGTATTTGGCCCTGATGCTAACAACTGATATGTGGGCCATGTAAATTTGGATTATCTTGACACACATTTAAAATACATTTCTATTATTTTCAAAAAAAAAAAAAAAAAGAAGTCTACCAATCAGGTCACTTCAAGAAAAAGTACGCCCATAGCACGCCTAAAGAGCAGCACTTCATGGGTTTATCAGTTTCATTGCAGTCGTAACACACCAACATGCCTGGCCCAGTTCAGGCTCAGTTATGGGTTATTAACTTGGCTGAGACTTGGCCCAGATATGGTCCATGTTTGGCCCTTGTCTGGAAGCCAGACTTGGTGCAGTCATGTCCCTATTGCTGATTGGGTGCAATTCTTTTTTTTCCCCCTCATGATGGTAAAATCCCAATTCTTTAATTGGCTGAAACTCTTTAATCAAACATTATGATTGTATGCCCTTATTGTTCATTGGCTGCACCTCTTTCCTCCCCATCATAAAACAATTTGCTAAATGACTGCAACTTTTTACTCCCTCAACATGATGGTATGTCCCAATTGCTGATTGTCTGCAACACTTTCCTCCCCATTATGATGGTATGTGCCAATTGCTCATTGGCTGCAACTCTTTTCTTTCCCATTATGATGGTATACTTCCAAATTGCTGATTGGCTGAAATTCTTTAATCAAACATTATGATGGTATGTCCCTATTGTTGATTGGCTGCAACTCTTTCCTCCCCATCATATAACAAATTGCCTATTGCTGATAGGCTGCAACTCTTTTCTACCTCAACATGATAGCATACTCCCAAATTGCTGATTGGCTGCAACTCTTTCCTCAACCATTGTGGAATATGCCTCAATTACTTATTGGCTACAACTCTTTGGTCCTCCATCATGATGGCATATTCTCAAATTTCTCAAACTGCTTCCAATTTGATGCTTTGCCTTCTTGGTCTGATCCACTTTGGGGTATTTTCTCTCTCTTTTAAACAGTCAACACAATGCACAAGCAAATTTTCAGCACAGACTAAAGATCGTGCACCTACACCAGGGGAAATGTGCAGAAAGTTATGTGAATTGTGTTTGATCCTTGAGCGTTCCAGTAGCTGCAGCTATTTTACAATGAAAAAAAGATGACAACAAGGCAGTAAGAACACAAACCAAACATGAAAGAGGTTTTCTTAAGCAAGTTGCAGCAAGTTTTAATTGTTCAGAGTTAAAAGAACAGAGGGTTGTTTGAGTGCTCCATCTCTCACTCCTCCACACATAGAGTACAGTAAACTACAGAAAATACAGGATTCTGCACCTCAAAAAGATGATTTGTCACAAGCATTCCCACATCTCTTCTCTAGGACACACAGAAAAAGCAGCAACATACGGTAAACCCCCAATAGTACTCCCTGTGTCCCGTTAACGTAACCTCCATGTGGCACCTTGATGTGAACCCAAGACAGATATAAAAGAACAAAACAATGGATTTACAGATAACAGTGTGTGACTGACGTCTGTCTTGTTCAATCTGATCAGCATTTGAGAGCGTAAGCAACATAAGATTAGCAGATGAGCGAGGATGGATCGGGTATGCGTTTGATGGCGACTCTTGACTTCGGTGGATTCCCTGCAGAGAATGCGGAGGTCTGTCGGTTTCTCCGGCACTTGGAGATGCTCTCGTTTCTTGTAGCATCGCAATTATTGCTGAAGGTTCCAGCCATTTTCAAGAAACCCCCCCCCCTCTCTACGAGCCCTTCTCTAACCCCTCGACTGGCTGGAAAGATTTAGACACATGCAAAATGAGGCGGCTGTAGTACTGCACGCTCAATGAATGGTGAGCTTTTTCACTCGCTGAGCCAAATTCTATCACGGCTCATTTCTGAGCCCTTAACCGGATTAGTTTGTGATGAAGGGCGCGAAGGAGAAAGCGGGCGGCTGAAGAATTGTAACAAGACCGATGTCAATCACTGGAGTGCAGGACAAGAATCAAGGCTGTTGAATGGAACCGAGAAATCTCATAAAGCATGGGCGTTTAAGATATACAGCTGCATGCTTTTGATATACAGAATATCTTTAGATTTTGTCTCTATGTTGAAGATAGTATGCTCTAATTGTAATACAGTATCTATGACATCAGTATGGACCACAGCTGCTCCGTCATATATCCCATCAAACTCTAAAACGGGCTTCGAAATCCCAGCGTAGTTGACATGCCATACAAGAGAGATTGAGGATTGAAAAGCCTTCAGGGGACGCAAAATGAGGCCATGCTTAAAATGGGCCATTAAAGTACAACAAGGGTGGTCTTGCGGTTGAAAAGAGAGGCTGAAACAAAAGAATAAACCAAAGGATTGGGAATGAAGTTTGTTTTTCAGTGTTTTGCACTTTGCTTTGAAGGGTGCAGCAGAGTCTGGACTGTCACGGCACCTTGGGATTTTTGACTATGTAAGTTTTGGCCTATTGGGTTATGAAGGCAACTTTCATACAAAGCTGAGTCTTAGCAAAAGAGATTTTCTCCTTTAAATAGAAAAAGAGGTTACATTCCAATAATAATTAATAGAGCATTAATTAGTTTGAGACTAAGGCGTAGATAGAGGCCTGGCTTTTCAGAGCAGGTCAGTGTGCCGCATGCAGGTTTCAATGTGAGGAAGAGTGTCAATGTCCGGAAGTTGTGCACTGGGGAATTGGAGTTACTATTCATGGCGAATAATTTTGTGCGTTTTTGTTTCCTCCTCACGTCTTACACGTGTTTCTCTTGTCCGATCTCTCCGGTGTCTTTAAATCTGTGGTTCTGCATTGGGGAAGCGCAGTCGGTCAATACTCTGTATGCGCCTCGAGCTCAGGTTACCACCCCTGCAACACTAAACCATATCCTGATCCTGTCTGATGACCGGCCAAAAGTGATCGATGATGCCATTTGAGTGGCCATCAGCACACAAGATGTGATTCTGATCAGATGTCATAAGGAGATCAATTGCAAGGATGGGAGTAAAGTTTCTTATCTTTGCCAATGCAATGCAACTCTGCAATTTTAGAACTTCCGATTCAGTTGCCTATGCGAGAAATGACCAGGAATAATAAATGGCAGAAAGCGGTCAAACTGCTCGCTCTACAAACAAGTGTGTTAATGACTATACAGATGAAGTGGAATAATATAATATGGAAATATCAGTTTGCAACATCGAGCAGCATAGCAAGCTGTTTTCAACATCTAAAAATGAATGGAAGTGAATGAGAGCGGAAGTCTTGAGCCAAAAAGATCCCAATGCAATCTCCTGATCTTACGTGAAGAAGAAGGTCAATAGACCCTTCTTAGCATTGCAAGTCCTCATAATTGGGTAAATGTAGAAAGCAGTGAATGAATTTGAGTCCCACAAATACTTTTTGCATTGCAGTTTGCTCAGATAACAAAAGAAAACCTTTTATGATAGTTGAGAAAAGAGATTTGTGTGATTATAATTGATAATTTACTGTCCCATCCATAGACACTGCATGAGAAATACCTCACATAGATTTTGTAATTGGATGCAAAGATAATATAATATGAAGTGAAGCTTTATAAATATACATACATACACTTTTCAGGATTTAAGATGCTGATGACCAATGAATGCATCTTCACCGTCTTGTGAAAAGGGTAGGGGCGTAGCAAACATTTTAAAAGTCGGAGGAGGGGAGGGGGGGCTGTATGAGATCCAAAAGTTTACATTCATATAATTAATAATCACCTGTTTCTAAATGATCAGTCTCTGAAAGTGAGGGGGATGTATCCCCCTCGCCCCCCCGGTTGCTATGCCCCTGGAAAAGGGTCTATATTGACTGCAGTGTTTACCCTTTGCAGACTTGTTTTTAAAACAGTGCATCCAGTCTTCTCTCAAGTCCACTTGGCTCTTGTTGTCTCACCGCAGGCGCATCAATAATTCAGCTTGCTAAGGAAATTGCATACCTTTTAGGTTAAGGTTATTTGGCTAGAATCGGCCTTCAGACACTTGTCTGGACTGCTCGGTTGTGCCAGTAATTGTATGTTGTCGCAGTTTTGACATCACTCCGGGAGTCAAGTCTCGACTGACGCACGCTTTCCATCACCTTTAACCTGAGATTTGTTGTCCCATTGCAAAACCACAGAGAGAAACGGAAAGAAGAGACCAGAGAAGCCGTGAGGTGGACATTTGCAATGTGCTTTGCATGTGCTGTGCTTACTCTATGTGTAAAAGAAGAAGATCGTTTTCCTCAGAATGGCTTCTCGTAAAGCGGGAGTACAAAGGGGTGTTTCTGGGGCCGGGATTCAGGGATTTGTGGCTTTAGGAGCAGCACTGGGGGAGACTAGATACGTTTCATGCTCAATTAGGTTATGCTTCTCAATCATTCTCTTGTTTTCTACCCCTCCCCACATTTTCATCCTAAAGCATGTGTAAGATGTCCTAATTGTTCAAGTGTGTCTACTTCTTCTTCTTTTGAAAGCGTCTGAACTGGTTCTGGATGGCGAGGGCCGCCTTCTCCGTCTCCGGGGCTTCCAGGTCGATATCGATTTCTTCCTCCTGCTCAGGTTTTCCTGCAGAGTCAGATGCCTTTTCTAGAAAACAACCACCAAATAATCTCATCAGTTCACCCTCATGGAGCAATGGCATGCAAATGTCAACCTTGCCATGCAAAATAATAAAGTTTGCACCAAAATAGCAAAACCCTTGTACGCCTGTATTCTACAGTACTAGTACAATGTCTCTGTCAATGTTTTCAAGCAATGTTTCTCCGCAGCAGAACGGGGTCAAAGTTTGTAAACTCAGAGTGCAGTAAATGGGAGAGTACAACAAATCATTACTTTACAATCCCATTTGCTAAAATAATGAGAGAAAACCTCCACAATGGTGTTATCAAGACTTTAGGAAAGAGGAAAACAATAGTGTAAGACTGATAACGGCAGCCAGAAGAGAGAATAATGTCAGATTTACTGTCCTGCCCACATATACGCTGCATTACACACACACCTCACACAAGCAATCATTTGTTTTTTGTAATTTAATGCAAAGATTATATAATGCATACATAAATACAGATAGATGTACACACGTTTATTAAAAAATCTAGATTTTATAAACTTCTAAGGATTTAAGATTCTTGTGTAAAGGGTGCACTTGATAGTTAAATATGTAATAGGTAATAATGCATGTAAATAATGAATTCTCAGTGATGTAGAAGTGATGCATCAGTCAATGTGGAGAAGCAGACCTTTGTTGTCTGTGTTGGACGTCTGGCTGCTGTTGGCCTGGCCTGTGTGTCCACGCTGGAGGACAGAGAAACAGAGAGAAAAGGTCAGGTTTGCTGTCTGCTCTGGGCTACACGCGCTTATTTGAGATCAAAACATTCACCATTCCTAAGTGCTGCCCTTTGCTCAGTGCTGCTGTAGGTCCTGCAGAGCATTTTTACATGCAATCAATAATTTGATTGCAAACCCAAAGCCCAGGGAGGGAGCTTTAAAGGAATACTGCTCTACAAATTAAAGCGCAGTAATATGCAAACACTAAAACTGGGAAAAATACCTTTATTTTTACATGGAATTAATAAATTGATTGCAAACCAGGCCAGGGAGGGAGTTTTAAATGAATACTGCTCTACAAATGAAAGCACAGTAACTACACAAACACTAAAGCTGGGAAAAATACCTTTATTTTTACATGCAAACACATAATTTGTTTGCAAACCAGGCTAGAGATGAAGCTTTAAAGGAATATTGCTTTACAAATTAAGGTGCAGTAACTACACAAACACTAAAACTGGGAAAAATACCTTTATTTTTACATGGAATTGATAAATTGATTGCAAACCAGGCCAGGGAGGGAGTTTTAAAGGAATATTGCTCTACAAATGAAAGCACAGTAACTACACAAACACTAAAACTGGGAAAAAATACCTTTATTTTTACATGCAAACACATAATATTGGTTGTAAACCAGGCCCAGGCAGGGAGCTTTAAAGGAATACTGCTCTACAAATTAAAGCGCAGTAATATGCAATCACTAAAACTGGGAAAAATACCTTTATTTTTACATGCAAACACATAATTTGGTTGCAAACCAGGCCAGGGAGAGAGTTTGAAAGGAATACTGCTCTACATATTAAAGAATGGCAACTGCACAAACACTAAAACTGGCAAAAATACCTCCATTTTTACATGCAAACACATAATATTGGTTGTAAGCCAGGCCCAGGCAGGGAGCTTTAAAGGAATACTGCTCTACAAATTAAAGTGCAGTAACTACACAAACACTAAAACTGGGAAAAATACATTTTATTACAAACAATAAAGGTGCAGGGTGGATTACTGAGTTTTGTTTTTCTGACAAAAGATTTGTTTTGGGACAAAACAGATGTAATGAAGCCCATTTTAGATCTTAAAGGGGTAGTTCACTGAATATTCTGTCATCATTTACACCCTTTAACTGTTTAAAACCTTAATAATTTTTTTCTGTTAAACTTTTGATTTCGCGACTAATCTGTATTAATTTGTACAATGGTATATTTTAGTATGAGGGGTAGGGTTAAGGAGGGAGTTTGGTGGCACACCTCCTTTTAAAAATCATACTAAATCATATTAAATGATATCAATTCTGACGATACTTAAAATAGTTATGCTTTGGGATGAGCAAATCATCCTAAATTAATCATACAAATTAATACAAATTAGTCGCTAGATCAAAAATGTACCGATTGATGTGAGATTAGTATCTAGTATCGGTAATGCCACTGATACCGGAAAAAAGTCTGACCGTGGTTTTGAATTATATGACTATACATATGATATGTATATATGATCGGTATCGAATTATAGTATTTGAAACCATAAACCGATCTGATGTCATTTTTGTAAACCAAACATACACTGTATTTGTTTTGTGATTCATATTTTTCCCCATTTATTTCAATTCGATTCAATTCATCTTTATTTGTATAGTGCTTTTACAATGTGGATTGTGTCAAAGCAGCTTCACATGGAAGTTTATAGGCAATTAAACGTGTCAGTTTAGTTTTCAGGGTTTAAGTTCAGTTCACTTCAGTTCAGGTCAGTGTGGTTTAATATTCACTGCTGAGAGTCCAAACACTGAAGAGTAATTCATACATGCGCAGCTCTACAAGTCCCAAACAATGCAAGCCAGTGGCGACAGCGGCGAGGAGAAAATGTCACCAATTGGCATAAGTGAAGGATAAAAACCTCGAGAGAAACCAGGCTCAGTTGGCCATGACCACCTATGGCCAAATGTCTTGTGCAGAGCTGCAGTCTAGCGTGCGCTTTACTAAAAAGATGCAGTAAGTCTTTAATCTAGTTTTGAACTGTGAGAGTGTGTCTGAGCCTCGGACATTATCAGGAAGGCTATTCCAGAGTTTAGGAGCCATAAATGAGAAGACTCTACCTCCTTTAGTGGACTTTGCTATTCTAGGTATTACCAGAAGCCCTAAGTTTTGATATCTTAAAGAGCGGGTTGGATTGTAGCGAGAAAGAAGGTTGGTTAGATAAACAGGAGCTCGATTATTTAAAGCTTTATAGGTAAGAAGTAATATTTTATATTCAATATGAAATTTAACAGGCAGCCAGTGTAAGGAGGATAAAACTGGGGTGAGATGATCATATTTTCTAGACCTGGTAAGAACTCTGGCAGCTGCATTTTGTACTAGCTGAAGTACATTAATAGAGGATGCTGGGCAACCAGTGAACAGAGCATTAGAGTAATCCAGCCTAGAAGTCATGAAAGCATGAACTAGCTTTTCTGCATCTGAGATGGATAGCATACTTCGCAATTTAGCAATATTTCTCAGATGAAAAAAGGCAGTTTTTGTGACATGGGATATATGATTTTCAAGAGTTAAATTGCCCAGATCTTTTATATTAGAGCTAACGCTAACTTTGTATCCCTCTAATTGCAGGTCGAGTTGTGAGAACTGCTAAATACAGGATTTAGGCCCAATAAGTAATAATTCTGTTTTGTCTGAGTTTAAGAGAAGAAAATTGTTGGTCATCCAGTCTTTAACATCTTTAATACACTCAGTTAGCTTAGACAGTTCTGATGTCTTATCAGGTTTAGTTGAAATATATAATTGAGTATCATCTGCATAGCAGTAAAAGCTGATCCCATGTCTTTTAATAATGTCTCCCAGGGGTAGCATGTATATAATAAACAGCAAAGGGCCTAAAACTGATCCTTGAGGCACCCCAAACTTTACTGAGCTAACTTGTGAATGTTGTTCATTAATATTCTCAAACTGGTAATGATCAGCTAAGTATGACTTAAACCATTGAAGAGCCTGTCCTTGGACACCTGTAGAATATAAGCTGTCTATGAGAATATTGTGGTCAATAGTGTCAAATGCTGCATTGAGATCCAGTAGAACTATTAGCGAGATGCACCCTTGGTAAGCAGCTAAGAGTAGATCATTTGTTATTTTCACTAATGCAGTTTCTGTGCTGTGATGAGGCCTGAAACCTGACTGAAACACTTCAAAAACATTGTTCATCTGCAGAAAGGAGCACAATTGGGCAGAAACATCTTGTGTTTTAGACATAAATGCAAGATTTGAAATAGGCCTATGCTGGAATAGTTGGCGGTTCATTACGCTGTGGCGACTCCTGGTAATCCATTTCTAGTGGTTACGTTTCCTCATGAGATCGGTCTGAAATCTGAACTAATATGTTTCAAACACATAAAACAAAGCAGATTTTTCCTAATTAACGCAAGCGTGCAATAACCAAGTGGATGTTAAATTTTGAGGCAGTCAAAAAAATCATTAATGGTTAGGTTTAGTGGCCCGTTCATTCCCACAATGCCATGCTTCACTGGCTGTCTAGTGCTGTTAAGGCCTCATGGGAATCTTTTACTTATGATTTGGACATAATTACACAGTGTGTTGAAAGTGACTCTAGTCTGAATGAAGTGAACTCATATTTTCTGTTTTAGCAGCAATGCAATAGTGAAGAGTAGAGGATGCAGAAGCATGACAATGTGGGAACTTTCATAAATTTGCATTTGAGACAAATATATTCATGACATCACTCACAATCACTTGGCTTTCTCAGAAATTATGCATATTTAAAACTATGTGGGAAAAATTGATAAAACGTCACTTCTGTGGTAGAAACTGGTATTTATATAAGTGCTGCGCAAATTTCTGTGGGCGCAAATGCCTTGTTGATGCCAGAGAAGAATGGCCAGACTGGTTCCAGCTGATAGAAAGGCAACAGT
>CAIGQZ010034999.1:15354942-15370202 GCA_903798205.1 Danio tinwini | reverse complement strand
CATCATCATCATCATCATCATCATCATCATCATCATCATCATCATCAGCTCAAGAAGTTTGTTATTTCAAATATAGATGTGCGGCGAGCGATCATGGGCTCCCTGGAGAAAGGGAAACCGCTCGCACTTTTAGACGGCCTTGTAAAACAACAACAGGACACGGCAGATTTAGTTCATATTGGCTTTGTGGCTGTTCATCAAGAAGATGACAAGGTTTGTTTAAGCTCGAGTCAACCATGGCTTCTCATTATATGCATATATTATTACGGTGTAATGTCTCGGCTGTGTTTTTAAAAATGGCGGTTTCTTTGTTTTCAATCTTCTGCTTGTGTATGCACGAGTGTTGCTTCTCAGTAAACCAATAGCATTCAGCTGCGTGTCCAGCTCCAGCCTTTTGGCACCTTTTGTTGTGCTAGGTACCCATTGCAAAGGGTGCCCAAAAAGTGATACGGTACGGTACGACTTTTATATACTTTTTGACAGTGGAAATAGCTATAAAAGCATACCGAATCAAACCGTACCACTCAGTGGAAACAGGCCACAAGTATGCTACCTACCTTTTAAATGGGAGGTAGGACAATCTGACAAGGTAGGACAAATGGACAGAACACCGGTATTAAAAGTAATTGTCACGCTTAAAATGAGGCTGCATTTCCACGAACAACATGTTCATCCCACACTGGTAAACCTTTCATAAATCCTGAACAAGCACTTGAGCCATCTTTGATATGTTTCTGACTGCGGTGGGTTTTCTGTAGCCTTGAGCACCTGAAATAACGTCTCCTGCCTTCGGACACTCTGGCCTCCGACAGTGTAGCCATGTAATGCATCTAAAGGCTAAATAGGGATCATTCATACGTACTGAAAGACTTTAGACTCGTGGCCTTGAAAATATAACATGAATGGCTTTATGGCTGCCTGTTCTTTGATATGTGGAGAGAGCGATATCTTTAAAACTGAGAGAGAAGCCGACTGCTCAGTATGTGGTGTGTGTGTGTGTGTGTGTGTGTGTGTGCAAACTCTGAGGCTTGAACTGCTCTTTACTTTTCTTGCATCTCTGAGTGGGATTTCTGAGGTCAGTGTGTGTACGATTCTGGATTGCTGTAGTCACACAACAAATCCCTACAGACAAAATTCATTTCCTGTTTCTAACCTTGGCCTGAACTTTATCTCTGTCAGCACCTCGACCCCCCCACACTGCTGTTTTTCTTCCTGTGACTATGGCATGTGCAAAGTTCTACTTTTTTAAAATGTGGATTGAGCTTTTTTAAAATCATCCTCAACCTTCACCTGTTCTCCACAATATGTACTGCATAATCTCCGAGAGACTTGCGGAGAGCTTGAAGGTTCGGGTTCAAAGATGCTGAAGAGAGGATGAGAAAGTTCAAAACATGACAATCCTGCCCGTTATCCCTTTTAAAAGAGCATGAAACAAGGATATCAGCCTTGAAATGACTCTCAAGTACATCTGGGGGGTTGAAATGAATCTACTAATCATTTCTTACAGTCAAATCTAAAGGCTTCACAAAACCCTGCAGTCATTCAGTTCAAGTTCACCTTCAAGTGCAAGTTTACAATACAAAGTGCTCTAGCTGGACGTTTTGAAATAGTTTTAAGTGAGATTAGTGTTATTAAACCTGGTATGAGCATAACATCAATCTCATACGATTCAATAAGAAGTGGCCAATGAACGCAGGTGGTCCCAAAAACAACCCACATCAAAACATACAGTCATTTATAGTAAATACTGTAGTGCTTTAGATTCATGCAATAGTGTGATCTGTTGTGGTGGTTCGATTGTTGCTATGGTAACGCAACAATTATAGCAATTGATTTGTTGTGGTGATTCTATTGTCTCTACGGTAACGCAACAACTATAGTAATTGATCTGTTGTGGTGATTCTACAGTTGCTATGGTAACAAGAACTATAGTTTGATCTGTTGTGGTGACTCTATTGTCGCTACGGTAACACAACACCTATAGTAATTGATTTGTTGTGGTGATTCTATTGTCACTATGGTAACACAACAACTATAGTGGTTGATCTGTTGTGGTGATACTATTGTCGCTACGGTAACACAACATCTATAGTAATTGATCTGTTGTGATTCTATTGTTGCTATGGTAACACAACAACTATAGTAATAGATCTGTTGTTGTGATTCTATTGTTGCTAGGGTAACACAATAACTACAGTAATATAAACAAATGAGCAAATACTGTAGTTTTCTGCAACTATAGTGTATATTATACTACAATACACCACAGTTTACTGTAGTAAAACACAAAAGAATACTACCGGATTTACAGTATAACAGTTTATCAGTTCACTACAGTTGATACTATAATATGCTGGAACATTCATCGACAAAGTGTTGTACACTCTACACTCTCCGAAATAAAGGTACAGGAGCTGTCACTGGGGCAGTATTTTTTTCAAAAGGTACAAATTTGTAACTGAAGGGTCCATAATGGTACCTCAAAGGTACTTATTAGGTACATTTGGGTACTAATATGTCCCTTTAAGGTACCAATGTGGATTCTTTGGCTACAAATATGTATCTTTTGAAAAGATACTGCCCTGATACAGCTCCTGTACCTTTATTTCTGAGAGTGTACTATAGTTTGGTTCAAAAACACTATAGTATTTACTGTGAATTACTATAGTATTGTTTCATGCAGGATGCAAAGGCTGCTGGAAATGCACATGATATTGTGTTGTAGAGTATTGTAAACAATGCACCTGGTCAACAGTAATTAAAACATGAAGACTACATTGTCACTACACTAGGATCTATGTTGTGATATGTATGCCAGACCAGTGTAAGGGACACAACACACACCGGTCCTGAGCTACACCATTGTAGTTATGGTTGTCAAATACTCACTCAAGCCAATAGAATGAACACAGAACACACATGAACACGCATGACCAGGTTTCTGTTGTTTACGCGGAGGTGATAACAGTATTTTTTACCCGAAACTTAAACTTTCAATAAAAGTTCAGTTTGAGGCCTGCAAAATGCCACTGTCATGTAAAAGAATGGACAAAATGCATACAACATGTTTTAGGGGAAAACTGACAATTAAAGAGCCCCTATTGTGGGCTTCTGAAAATGACCTTCATGTAGTGTGTATCACAGCTCTTAGTGGAGTGAAATATCCAGCTAAAGCTTAAATCTGAAAGTGGACAGTTTTTAGAACTATTGATTCATCTATAAAAGAGTCGACTCATAGTGGTTTAAATGAGTCGTCTTGATAACGAGTCGTCAGCCGTTTCGGCGTGATGTCATTACGAAACATAATGGTTGCGCGCGCAGACCCGGCAAAATTCAAACCTGCGGCCCCGCCCACTAACACAGCAGCAAGACGCTCATGAAGACGCTGTGTTTACCTGGATATTATTGGAAGTGTGAGGGAAAAGAGTCGTTCAGAAATCTGCACGCTTACAATGGGTGATCTATCACTACACAGCTCATGCATTAGTTTCTGCCTCCATCTTGTAATGGACAGACAAGACACCAGGGATGCAGGCAAAATAAGGACAAATTATTAGGTACACCGGCAGGCTGCTGAACGCTGGGCTTCGGGCTGGTGAGCAGTACTGAAAAGGCTTGTGAATGGAGAGCAGGAGCCCCCAGAGATAGCTTGTCAGAGGACAGAGGATGCTGCAACCTCCCGGCTGGGGATGTGATCGTTTAGAAAAGCAGAGTACAGGTAAGCCCTGAGAACATATAGCAGTTCACGGACGAGGTGCCACAGCAATGATTGCAAATAGAAATGATCTACATGTTTTGTTACTAGTAACAAAATCACAGTCGTGTTCGAAATACGTCATATAGGTAACTGTTAATTTACCTAAAAATGAATTAGTAATATCCTGCATTTTATCAACATGTGTTAGGGATAAAGTACATCCAGAAGGAAGTTATTGCAGAATAAAGTCTGAGAGGCTTATAAGATGTTATTTATATGCACTGTTGTATAAAACTGAAGAGTTTATTCTGTGAAAATAGCCATCATGAATGAACTGTATCCCACTTATTACATGTCTATTGCCACAAAACTTACAAATTAAACACAAATCCTTGTTCTAAGCCATTATAGTGTACTAAATCTTTCATTAAAGACAAAGCTGATGGAAACGGCTGAATGGAGTATACACTAACCTGCACATTATTCAGTCACTAGATGGTGCCAAAACAGTCAAAGACAGCAGCGATACAGACACAAATATAAATATGGATGTGAATGTATTCACTGATGGTTAAGATGATTCAGCGGTTGTTATCTAGGTTGTTGAATAGTTGTCAGAATCAACTATTCAAGACAGCAGTGTAATAAGAGCCAAATATATCTGCGATATAATCATAATTAATGGAGAAAATGAGCTCTAATTTAGGTGTAAAAATCCTATTAGCTGTTTTTAAAAATGATCTTATATAAACACTTATCTTATAAAACAACTGCGAATAAAGCAGCGTTTACATCCAATGAGTCAATGACAACAAAATCACCACCTTCTAAATAAACTAAAGCAAATATTCATCAGAGAAGTGTAGTTTGATGCATGCCAATGTGGTGTTTTTTTTTCTCCGATAAATGAGCTGCGCCTCAGAAGACGAAGACGTAACTTAATGAATGCGGTGGCTTTAGGAGGCATGAGACAGAAGCGCAGACAGATGCTCAAGACAGTTCTGGACGGAATAATAATAGAAGAAGAATAATACTGAAGCACTGTGAAGACGGACTGACGGAGGACTGAGTCCTTTTACAATCAGCACAACAACATTTCACATCTGCAACAATGGAAAGCTGCAAACTTCATTAATGCAAAGTCTCTTAAACACACACGTGTTAATCAAAATCACATGACTTTTTTAAAGTGCATGCTGGAATTTATTCTGTAATTGTGTTTTCATCATATGTTATGCAATTTAATAGTAACACTTTATTTTGATGGTCCACTTGAGTATTAGTAGACTGTCTGCTCAATATCTGCTGATACTGCTCATTCAACAGATATTTAACTTTGCTGAAACAGATAAGAAACTTAGCAAGCACATGTCAACTTACACTAACCCCAACCCCATTCTAACAGTCTACTTATAATCTAATGAGAATTAGTTGGCATGCAGATGCAATGTAACTTAATTCAACATACGGACCATCAAATTAAAGTGTGACCAGATAAACTTTTATCCAGTACTCTACTCAACAATGCACATATGTTTTTATGCTCAAGTTCAAGTTTTATGTGCATCTTAGCGCTTCATCCAAATCTAAAAGTAGCTGGATTCCATAGTGTTTGTTTTCAACAGAATATAGAAACTTGTTTTGTGAGTAAACGTGAATAAAAAAGTAAGCAACTGTTCATTTTTTGAGTGAACTGTCGCTTTAAAATCATGAATTTGTGAGGGGGAATAATTCTGAATTATGCAATTATTAATAATTAGGAATAATTCTGACTTCAACTGTATATATATATATTGAGACCAGCAGGGGGCGCTCAACTTGCAGTCTTTCAGATGTTTTCAGATGTTTTTTTTTTTTTGGGGGGGGGGTCTCGTCATCCACCTGGATGAACTGAGAGCAGCCATATTGCGCTAGACTGCACACCACACACCAGCTGATTGGTGGAGAGGAGACAGAGTGATGAAGCCAATTATCACATGGTGATGGTTAGGAGGCCTTGATCAACAGATGTCAGTAATTTGGCCAGAATGCCGGGGTTAAACCCCTACACTCTTTCGAAGAACATCCTGGGATTTTTAACGACCACAGAGAGTCACAGTTTAACGTCTTATCTGAAAGACGGCGCTCACTGAGCAGTATAGAGTCCCCTTCACTATACTGGAGCGTTAGGACCCACACAGACTGCAAGTTGAGCGCCCCCTGCTGGTCTCAATATCAATTTTTCTATGTGATATTCCAAAATGAGGTGGATGGGAACATATGATCTTACAGATGAATAATGTTCAATCAGAACAGGTTTGCTTTTGTTTCAGCTTGAACTGAACATCTGATCTCCACCAGTGAAATAAGCTCCAGGGTTTTCTCAATGTGCAACAAGTGCACAGAAAGTCCATTTCAGGCACAGAGAAGATCTCAAACACAGCTTATTTACAGTCCAGCACCACTGAATATGAACTCAGCGTATTGATGCTTAATCTATTTACAGTGTGGTATGTAGAAAATGCTCCATCACGCCACTTAAAGGGACAGTTCACTCAAACTTCCGTCATCATTTACTCTCCAAGTGTTTCTTTCTTCTGTTGAACACAATTGAAGATGCTGGTGAGCCTTGAGTCTATAATATTAGCTTTTCCTACTATGAATATAAATGGTTAAAGGTTTCCAATATTCTTTGGTGTTCAACAGAATAAAGAAACTTGTTTGGGAGTAAAAAGTGAGTAAATGTTCATTTTTGAGTGAGCTGCCCCTTTAAAACGGTGCTTCATGTGCTGGTGGACTGCACATAAACAAGCTTGGCTGATTAAATTCAATTAAACAACCACATTTCACTATATGTGCAGTTTTTAAAGAATGAGCTGCATGTTCACTCTTTTATAATGCATGTTTATAGTTTGCTCAGCGCCATTTACTTTAACGAATATAGAAATCTGACATATATGCAAATTACATTTGACCTTGGATCATAAAACATAAGCATCAATATGATTACATCAACTAAAATCTGAATAAATAAGCTTTCATTGATATTCGTTATGAGGATATTTGGCTGAAATACAACTATGAGAAAATCTGAGGGTTAAAAAAACCTAAATAGTGATAAGCTCTCCTTTAAAGTGGCTAAATAAGTGCATAGCAATGCATATTATTGAGTTCTGATATATTTACAGTAGGAGATTTACTAAATATATCTATAAACATGATCTTTACTTAACATTCTAATGATTTTTGCCATACAAGAAAATCAATAATGTTTACCCATACGGTGTATTTTTAGCTGTCGCTGAAAGCGTATCCGTGAAACACAAGATGGCTTTTGTGGTCCAGGTCAAATATGACACAAGCTCATGTTTGGGTATCACTGATATAATATATATATATATCATATATGCAATATTCATTCATTCATATTCTTTTCGGCTTAGTCCTTTTATTAATCAGGGATCGCCACAGCGGAATGAACCACCAACTTATCCAGCATATGTTTTACACAGCGGATGCCCTTCAAGCTGCAACCCATCACTGGGAAACACCCATACACACTCTCACACACTCATACACTACGGACAATTTAGCTTACCCAATTCCCCTATAGTGCATGTGTTTGGACTGTGGGGGAAACCGGAGCACCCGCAGGAAACTCACGCCAACACGGGGAGAACAAGCAAACTCCACACAGAAACACCAACTGACCCAGCTGGGGCTCAAACCAGCTGGGTCAAACTTGCTGTGAGGTGATTGTGCCATCCGCTGTGCCACCGTAATGCCCTATATACAATACATAATTCAAAATATTGCAAAAAAATGGCTTTTTAGAACCATCAGAATTACAAATATGCACACGTGTTGACATATATGAGCTATATACACAGTGTTCAGCATAAATATGCACACCCCCTTTTGAAAATTAATATTTTATATCCATTTCTCAGTGAGTATAGACAATATTTGTTGGTGCATATAAACAGAACAGCTTTATTAAACAGATATATCTGCTAAAATAAGAGTTTGGTCACTAAACACCTTCAGAAATAGAGATTCTGCAAAAAAAAAACTACAAGATTTAAAGTAAATTTGATATTTTTATGATTCTCTTGATGCTTATTAAAAATGTTCCTACAACACTATTAATTGGGGACTATGACAAGTTTTTGGACTATGATCTTCTTTTTGTTGTTAGATTAGTTCATTAGTTTGTCTTTAGTACTGATTTATCTAATGTATATGCACATATATATTATTTCTAAAGCATCCTATAGAAAATATTGATGTAAAGAGATCGGTGAGGGCTGGACTCTATATATCCTGTAAGTTCATATACTTCGGGAGTCTTTTAAAACTTGTTATTGCTTTCACAGAACTGTCTTTATGCATACTAAGTATATTTAGCCTCAAATGTTCAAGCACATACACACACACACAAGTTAACATATCTCCAACTTCTAAAAACCCGTTGTTGCTTGAGAACTGTCATAGCATATTCTGTCATACTGAGTCTATTTCATTATTTCAAGTTATATAATGCATATTTCCAGATATCCATAGCCTACACTCTCAGAAATAAAGCTACATGAGCTGTCACTGGGGTGGTACCTTTTTAAAAAGTACAAATTTGTACCTAAAAGGTCCATATTAATACCTCAAGGGTACATATTAGTACCTAAAAAGTACAAAAGTGTTCCTCTTAAAATTTGTAGGTACTAATATATACTTTTAAAGTACCAATATGGACTCTTCAAGTACAAATGTGTGCCTTTTGAAAAGGTACCAGCCCAGTGAAAGCTTGCATACCTTTATTTGTGTACTTTAAACCTGTTGTTGCTTTTATAGAACTGCCTTTATGCATACTAAAAGTCTAATTTGATTCTCATTCTATGTGCAAATATAAAGTGAATATATTTCCAGATTTCCATGTTAGAAACTTTGAAACATGTTATTGCTTCCACAGAACTGTCTTCATGCATGCTCAGTATATTTAGTCCCTCATTCTACATATACATACATATAAGTTGATATATCTCCAGCTTTATATCTCCTGTTGTTGCTTCCACAGAGCTGTCATAGCCATATTCTGTCATACAGAGTCTATTTCACTTTATGTTTAAATATATTAGTGATATAACATATAAGTTCATTTATTTCCGGATTTCAATGTGAGAAACTTTTAAACATGTTATTGCTTCCACAGAACTGTCTTCATGCATGCTCAGTATATTTAGTCTCTCATTCTACATGTTCAAATATATATAAATATAATATTAGTTTATATATTTCCCACTTTTAAAACCTGTTGTTGCTTCCACAGAGCTGCCAGCCATATTCTGTCATATTTGAACTCTCATTCTCTGTGTCAATATATTAGTCATATAACATATACTATAAGTTGTTATTATTATTATTTATACACATATATTTCCAGATTTCCATATGGGAAACTTTTAAATCGATTGTTGCTTCCACAGAACTGTCTTTATGCATACTGAGTCTATTTTGACTCATTCTATACACATATATCAGGCCTGTAGCCAGCCTGGTGAAGGGGGTGGTTCTCTTTTCTTAAAAAGTGAACCTTTTGCAGTTATTCGCCTCATTTTTTTTATTTAATTATGAGGTTTAAATACTGCATTTTAATGACATTTAAGCTCTTTTTGATAAAATAGCTTGTTGGATGGTCATTATACACTCTCAGAAATAAAGGTACTCAAGCTGTCACTGTGGTGGTACCTTTTCAAAAGGCACACATTTGTACTTAAAGGGTCCATATTGGTACCTCAAAAGTATATATTGGTACCTACAAATTTTAAGAGGAACACTTTTGTACTTGTTAGGCACTAATATGTACCCTTGAGGTATTAATATGGAGCTTTTAGGTACAAATTTGTACCTTTTGAAAAGGAACCACCCCAGTGACAGCTTGAGTACCTTTATTTCTGAGAGTGTAACCAAACTTTTTGATGTACCAAAACATTTCCTAAAAGATTTTGAAAAAAAAAAAACACTTAAAAATGTTAATTTATTACATGATTTATCATTAAGAAAAAAATAGGATTCATTATTTATTTATTTTTCATTAAAAGCTGTAGCTTATGTGCATTTATTAGGCAAATATCAATCTGGCCAGCACATTCAACTTTACTCAGTTAGAATTTGGCCATTTAAAAAACAAACACATAAATAATCAATAGTAAAGAGAAGCTTCACACTTTTACTAGATTTTTCTCTTGTTAAAAAAGTTAAATTGAAAATTCATGTATAACAATAGCCTGAGTAGTATTACAACTAACTTTAATATGGGCTTCCTTTGGTGCTTCACACCTTTTCATTGATCATTTTTTCATGAATAAGGTCCAAGAACAGAACAGAAGTTACTAGTAAAATGTTGTCTCTATATAACAACAATACAGTAGCTCAGGAGTGAAAGATGACTTCACTTTCGTCAGATTTGTATGCTTTCTTGCACAGATGTTGAACTCACGACAGAGAACAGAGGATTTCATTTGGTCTTAAAGCCTTCTTCGATGTGTTATTTTTAAACTTATGATGGAATAGCAGTCAAAATAGGACAAATGAGCTGATGTATGGGACAAATTCTGTACCTTTGTCAGTGATGGGTGGGTCTTTCGAACTTTTAGACCCCCTTTTGAATTTATTTGTCTTTTTTAAATATTTTCCAAATGATGTTTAACAGAGCAAGAAATTTTTCACAGTATTTCTGATAATATTTTTTCTTCTGGAGAAAGTCTTATTTGTTTTATTTCGGCTAGAAGAAAAGCAGTTTTTAATTTTTTAAAACCCATTTTAAGGTCAATATTATAACCCCTTTTAAGCTATATTGTTTTGTTTTTTTCCGATAGTCTACAGAACAAACCATCATTACACAATAACTTGCCTAATTCCCCTAACCTGTCTAGTTAACCTAATTAACCTAGTTAAGCCTTTAAATGTCACTTTAAGCTGTATAGAAGTGTCTTGAAGAATATCTAATGTCTAATATTATTCACTGTCATCATGACAAAGATAAAATAAATCAGTTATTAGAGATGAGTTATTAAAACTATTATAATTAGAAATGTGTTGAAATAATATTCCCTCCATTAAACAGACAGGCAGGTTAGGGTAATTAGGCAAGTTGTTGTATAATGATGGTTTGTTCTGTAGACTATCAGAAAAAAATATAGCTTAAAGGGGCTAATAATATTGACCTTAAAATGGAGTTTAAAAATTTAAAACAGCTTTTCTTCTAGCTAAAATAAAACAAACAAGACTTTCTCCAGAAGCAAAAACATTATCAGACATACTGTGAACATTTCCTTGCTCTGTTTAACATCGTTTGGGAAATATTAAAGAAACAATAATCAAAGGGGGGCTAATAATTCTGACTTATATATATATATATAACAGGCTACAAGTTCATATATGGGAGAACTTTTAAACATGTTGTTTCCTCCACAGAGCTCTCCACATACACACTCTATAGTCTGTTCTTCAACAGGACAGCTTGAGGAACTCCTACAAGTCTGCATTCGAGCCAGTTATTTAACAGTATTTAAAGTGACTGCAAAATCCGGATGTGCTGTGCGAAGAAGGAGAGCAGCCTGTAAAAGTTGTTTACAGGGCCTGTGTGTGTCAGTTCAGGAGGGCTGGTCTCATTCCGTCACCCTCACAGATTATTGTTATTATTACAACAACAGCCTTTATATGCCAGAGCCCCAAATCTGAGCCGTGCAGCGTTAAATAACGCGAAAGCGCGCTGCCTTTGCGATGCATTTCGCGTTGGTTAAAGTTTAAGAGTATTTCAGGATGACCCGTCCGTCCGTGGAGAGGAATTTCCTCGCGTGATGTGCGTCAGTAACGCGCAACCATTTTCAGTCGCCTTCCTTCTCTCTCGCGGCCATCTCAATTAAAAAGCCATATTAATGAAATAAATAAATGCTCACAAACAAATGCGCGCGCGACACGTCCTCTGAATCGCGCACGAGCATTAAAACCGCGATTTGCCGATTAATTCCTGACAGTGGCACGCAAATGCAGCTTTATAGGACGGGATGTTGCGCGCTCCATTTTCTTCCTGATTTTCTTTCAACAAAAGATAAAGGGAGGGGAAAAGGACAAGCGATCAGGGTGCAGCTGAAAAGTGCCATCATGGGGCTCCATCTCGCAATCCGCTGCCAATCTCAGCAGTGGAGAACACACATGAATTAATTACCAAATAAAGCACCGCGGGGGAAACTTCAGGATTTTAGGATGTCAGTAGCCATAACATTAGCATCTGCTGCAGGTTTTTGCGCTGTGGAGTTTAAGCAGAGATGGGGAGCGCGCATCTGCGAGGTGACGTTAGGACATGCAGAGCTCCGGCACATTACTGAGATAATCACTGAAGCTCTCCATCAAAGCTGCAAACTGATCAGTTATGGAGAAACACACATTCCCTATGCAGTGTGTTCAATCGCGCAATGCATTCGACACTACAAACTAAGCTCCTCATGCAGAGTAAAACTTCTCGCTGTAGATGAGAAATGAACACTTGTGTTTTTTACCAACTTAAGAAAGTTCAACATTTACAAGCATCCTGTCATCACTTCAGTGCACTTTTCCACTCTTGAGGCTGTGGAAATATTCAAGGGCCCTAAAAATGAAAGTTGCGTTTTCATGCTTGAGTCTCACATCTCTTTCAGGACACACACACATAGACACTCACACGCTCACGCGCGCACACACACACACACACACACACACACCGGCAACATATACGGCACGAGACAAAAGTGAGGAAGTGTGTATGTGCCAGAACACGTATGATGTGCATAACGGACACACACCAATTATCAATATGTGTGAATACGCGCGCGCGCGCGCGCGTGTGTGTGTGTGTGTGTGTGTGTAGCAAACGCGAGGTGTAAACGCGACGGATATTCCCTATCAATGGCTTTCCATTCCCCGGATCAGCTCCCCCCCAAAAAAAGTCGTCGTCGGATATTTGTTGTTTGTGAAAACGCCAACAATCGCTCTCTACGCGTCCGAAACTGCGGCCGCGCGCGCACACACCATCAGTAAATCAGCAAAAACGTTCAAAAAGAGCAGATTAGGTCAATTATTTGCAATGAATCAGATATTTTGTGATGAAAGTAAGGCTGAATGTACTTACGGGAGAGGCGGCGAGGAGATTAATGACAACACACGTCATGATTACGTTTCACTTGAATTAAATACATTACGAGTTAGGGAAAAAAATGGAAATCGGGGGTAGTTGTATACAAGCATACGCCGATGCCCCCCTCCCTTCTGCCCTCTCTATCTTCTCCTCCTCCCTCTTTCCTCACACGTCTCTCTCTCTCTCTTTTCTCAAAGATCCATTTATTGTGCAGTCGTGAGTGAGTGAATGAGCGAGAGGCGGAGGCTGTAGGTTGCAAATGTAATTATAATCTCGCAGGCTCCATTTTAAAGCGATCTATAGATTTGCGGGATAGTCTCTCTCTCTCTCTCTCTCTCTCTGACACGAGCACAAGTTTCGCGCATTCGCTCTCAAACTGCTTTTTAAAGTGTGCAGATGGTCAGTGTTTCTGCTTAACTTCAGGGAAGAGTGTGTAGTTGTGTTTGTGAGCTTCTCTCGCGGTTTGGAGAAACTCGCGCTCCACGTGGATCTGCGCAGGTGCGCCTCGCCGTCCGCTCACACACTTCTGCTGTCTCTGATTTAGGCCTCAGTAAAGCTCTGAATGCACTATTCAGCACGGTTTAACATCTTAAGAAAAAGGTCAGATGCACTGGCAGCTGGAAAATACTAAATTAAAGTCTGATTTCGCATTTATATATTGTTTATTCTTTAAACACAGTGGAATATGTGTGTGTGTGTGTGTGTGTGTGTGTGTGTGTGTGCGTGTGTGTGTGTGTGCGTGCGTGCGTGCGTGCGTGTGTGTGATATTACTCTGTGAATGATGAATAAACAAATTCCACCATCTTTTCAATTCAGCATCATCTTTACGTAAATAACACATGCTGTAAACAAGAACACAACAACAACAACAACAACGTTATTATTACTATATTATAGATAATAGCTCCACATATGCACTGTAAACATATATGAACAATTAGTCATGACAGCATATTTTTTTGGTTCATTGTAATTTATTAAACTAACAGAATCATGTTCTAACGTAATTGTATAAGTTATGTGAGAAGTTTTAAGTCCGTTTAACATAATATAAGTTGAATGGACTCATAAGGTTAATTTGATTAATGTTACTCATGATGTTTACCCTAAAAATAAATAAATGTCAATGTAACTATCTATGATTTCATGAACAGAAAGGTTTCTGTGTTAATACATACAGCATTTAGCTACAAAACAACAACAATAATAATAAAAAGTAATATATATTAAATACTTATAATTATATATAAACAAATTATATATGCAACAGTATATAAGTGTCATTGTTTACTATTTATCCTTTTTTAACCTGGCGGAAAATATGAATTAATAAATAATAAATTAGTAATAAACTATTATTACTGTATGCTTCTGTTCTTTCAGGGGTGTTTTAGTCTGGGTCAGGGGTCATCTTTTAGGATGTTTTTGTTTGGGTCAGGGGTCATGCTTTTGGGGGTGTTTTAGTCTGGGTCAGGAGTCATCTTTTAGGATCTTTTTGTCTGGGTCAGGGTCATGCGTTTGGGGGTGTTTTAGTCTGGGTCAGGAGTCATCTTTTAGGATGACTTGTCTGAGTCAGGGCTCATGCTTTTGGGATGTTTGTTTCTTGGTTATGGTTCATGATTTTGGAACGTTTTCTTCTGGGTCAGGGGTCATGCTCTGGGGCCTTTTTTTCTAGGTCAGGGTCATGCTTTTGGGGGTGTTTTAGTCTGGGTCAGGGCTCATGTTTTAGGATGTTTGTTTCTGGGTCATGATTCATGATTTTGGGATTTTTTTTGTCTGGGTCATACTCTGGGGGTCTTTTTGTCTGGCTCAGGAGTCATGTTTTAGGATGTTTTTGCCTTGGTCAGGGGCCATGTTCAGGGGTATTTTTGTCTGGGTCATAGTTCATGTTTTTGGGGGTGTTCTAGTCTGGATCAGGAGTCATGTCTGAGGATTTTCTTTTGTCTGGGTCAGGGTCATGCTTTTGGGAGTGTTTTAGTCTGGGTTAGGGTCATGTTTTAGGAGATTTTTGTCTGGGTCAGGGGCCATGCTTAGGGGTCTTTTTGTCTGGGTCATAGTTCATGTTTTTAAGATGTTTTTGTCTGGGTCAGAGGTCATGCTCTGGGGGTCTTTTGTCTGAGTCAGGATCATGCTTTTAGGGGTGTTTTAGTCTGGGTCAGAACTCATGTTTTAGGATGTTTGCTTCTGGGTCATGGTTCATGATTTTGGGATGTTTTTGTCTGGGTCATGGGTCATGCTCTGGGGGTATTTTTGTCTGAGTCAGAGATCATGTTTTAGGATGCTTTTGTCTGGGTCAGGGGTCATGCCTTTGGGTTTTTTAGTCTGGATCATGAGTCATGTCTATGGATTTTTTTTGTCTGGGTCAGGGTCATGCTTTTGGGGGTGTTTTAGTCTAGGCCAGGAGTCATGTTTTAG
>CAIGQZ010034999.1:15290915-15305049 GCA_903798205.1 Danio tinwini | reverse complement strand
GGTGTTGGTGTAATGGTGTGGGGGATATTTTCTTGGCACACTTTGGGCTCATTAGTACCAATTGAGCATGGTGTCAACACCACAGCCTACCTGAGTATTGTTGCTGACCATGTCCATCCCTTTATGACCACAGTGTCTCCATCTTCTGATGGCTACTTCCAGCAGGATAACGCACCATGTCATAAAGCGCCAATCATCTCAGACTGGTTTCTCTCAGCACCTCAATCATCTCAGCACCTTTGGGATGTGGTGGAATGGGAGATTCCCATCATGGATGTGCAGCCGACAAATCTGCAGCAACTGTGTGATGCTATCATGTCAATATGGAGCAAAATCTCTGAGGAATATTTCCAGTACCATGTTTAATCTCTGCTACGAAGGATTAAGGCAGTTCTCTAGACAAAAGGGGGTCCAACCAGGTGCTAGTAAGTTGTACCTAATAAAGTGGCCATTGAGTGTATCAAGAAATGTATAAATTAACTTTAGAGATTGCAACTCAGGTATTCACATTTTCTGTCTTTTCAGTGTACTTTCTCTTCAAAATACACTTGTATTGCATTTTAAACCTATAATGCTACAACATCCTATATTTAACAGGTGGCTTACTAATGTTACCTAGCTAGTTTCAAGAGTTCACACTTAGCTCATGGTTGATTATAAAGCTTGTTTGTCATGCTGTCCCAGGAGAGAGCCCTGAGCTCATAAGATCCTCGAACTCTGGGCTCCCACCCATTTGCAAGGCGAGAGGGGAGTTTGAGCTCAGGTAGATCTCGAGAACTCCCCTGCTGTAGTAGCTAATGAATAGATAGTGATTGCTTATAAGAGATAACTTCTTACTAGGAGCATGTCTATGCTGCCGATTTAGATTAGTCAATTAATTTAAGTTACATGTTTTTGGATGGTGGGAGGAAACCGGGGAACCCGGGGGAAGCGCATGTGAGCACGGGGAGAACGTGTAAACTCCACACAGAAACGTTGGCTGGCTTGGTAAGGACTAGAACCAGTGACGTTCTTGCTGTGAGGCAACAGTGCTAACCACTGGGCCACCGTACCACCATCTAGGAAAAGAGGAGGAGTAGGGGTGGAAGGGGGGATTCTTCAAAACGAAGATGGCTGTGATATGGAACCTAGGGTATTTTTAGTGGCTTAGGAGTCGTCTGATTGGTCAATTATGAATTGAATAATGCGGGGCCGGCTACAAGCAATCATCAGCACGTGATCCTCTCGAAATTAGTTTATAAATAAACTTCACTTATCCAAGCTTAGATAAATAATAATTAAATTAATAATTTTAGTTAAATAAAGTTATTTACCAGACGCCAGGATGATGAGTAAAGATAATAAGTCAAGTTTGTCAAGTATTTAATGCATTTGTGTAATGCAAAGTTTGTTTGAGACTCTTTGGAAGTTAGAAAAGGCTATACTGCAGAAAATAAATGCCTGTATACACAGGATGAGTTGCCAAGTCATTTCTTACCAATCTGAAAGTGAGCCAGTCATCGTGTGAGTGGTTAAAATCTCCACCCATTTCTCTGGGCAAATGCTGCTTGTCCACAAACTGCTGAAGGATACCCGTACCTCGTACTGTATGCATCTGAGAGAAAGAGAGTACAAGCACTAATGAGCTTTATTATCTACTCAAATGCTTGAGCACCAGACTGAACATTCATTTTCCCACAGGAGCTGAATGAAATCCCCTGGGGAAAAATACTACCAACACTTCTGTTATAACTCTGTGAGATTGTGTTTGTGATATAAATAAATCAATTGCATATTTGAGGTGTCTGCATCGCATTATACATCTATGATTTGGATAAACGTGACCATTTTTGACACCAAATCTAATTCCGAGATGAAAATGCATTGATAACTTTATGCATCATGTACGTTTTGCATGCTGGGAATATATGGGATGCTGGTTTGGTAGTTGCTAGCATAAGGAAAATAGTGCTAGTGGGCAGACATTTTCTTACTACAGGGAGATGAGAAAGACTGCATTAAATGTCAAAGTAAAGGCTAACCTGGTCAAGTGAATTGCTTTTTAGTATCCCTGCATATCCCCATTGCTGAAGCCTTGGCATTGGCCATTATGCTTTTTAGGCTAATTGTTCAAATTGGTTATCCTTGGCTATATCAAATCAGTTTTACTTACAAACAAGATGATAACGCTGGTCCACTAGTATAGCACTATAGCTACTCAAACCACCATAAACCAGGCAGGACAAACATAGAATGCATGTTAGTACTAAAATATTCATTGCATTTAAGCAGATTTTGCTAAATAACCTAGCATGACTGGGCTCAATGCCAGTCCATCTTGATAAATGACATCTTTTTACAACTGCCCCTTCATTGCTTTTTTCCTTATAGGGAGTTTAGGTACCAGTTCCTGCTTCTCCTCCTGCGGTTGAGCAGAAAAGTTATCAAAAAGCCCTTTTGTGTTAGCCCAAATTGATTTATAAATATTAACTCTGTATTCAAACATGTACCTCTATTCCCTCTAGACACGATTGAGTCGATTCGTCTGGTTCCTCAGTCAGGATAAGAACTGAGTCGAGCCCTGTTGCTGCCTGTTCCTGTTACAGACAAACAAACAAACAGACAAATGTGATATAAAATCAATGCAACACATCGAATGCACCACAAGCATAGCTTCAGAGCAGCGAGACTCACCTTGAAGAGCTTCAGTGCAGAAAGACAGAGTTCAGATGGGGCAGATTTCCTGCTGTCCACTATCACAGTTAGTCCTTTCTCTTTGGCCATAGGTCTGTCATTTCAAAATAAGCCCAGCAGAGAACAGATATTAGCCAAGCACAGAAAAAGGTCGTGAGATAGTGCCCTCCGGTCTAAAATTTAACGAAACACACAGGGGTTGACCCAGAACACAGACAAACCCTGGCCGACTCTAACTTTGGCTCACTCTGAATCAATGTTTTTCTCCCCAAAGAAACCAATGCATGTTATAAATCAGTATGTATACAGGTGTCATGGTGGTATCTGTTGTGTGGGCTGAACAACAGACCTGGTGATGGTGTAATAGCAGGACAACACTTTGATCATTTCATCTGTGGTCCAGCCATCCTCCGGAAGATGACTTTCGGTGACTACCAATGCTCGCCCCAGTCGGTCCATAGTACCTATGAGAGAAATAACTTCTTAAATGGGGTATATGTTTTGCAATCATTGAAAGCAAGAACAAAAGAGCAAGTACCTGTTAATATTAGCTTTCCCGACTGAAGAAGATTTAAATCTAAGTCTTTAAGATGAGTAGGGGGAGATGTGGACTCCACGTGAGCTGCAGATTGGGATAATCCCACCTCGTTTTGGGAATGATCAGGGAAGGAAGTGCATGACTGGCTTTCTGTAATGCATGTTGAATGTTAAACAGATAGGGAGTTAATGATTTCATCGCTCAATGGGAAGCCAACAATGGGTATTAATTGTGTGGATCAGAACATACCTCCATCTTTGGCCTTTGACTTTGCATCTGTTTTATCATCAGAGAATGCTTCACACCCTATAGAGTTTGTGGATAGCGGAGGAGCCTCCTCTGATTGGCTAGAATTGCTGATTGGTTGGGTGGCTTTGGTTTGGTTCTTTGAGGTGATTTGGTCACCTTTGCCTTTATGCTGGACACGGCCATTGGATTTGGCCTTCCCTTTACCACCTTTGGCTTTTCTTTTCCTCCTGTAGAAATGAAAATGTATGTGTTTTAGTTATTCAGAAGATTCTAGAAGGTTATACTGACAGTACTGAACACAAACTAAAATATTTGAAGCACTACTGGTATTTCATACTCGCAACTATAAATATCTACATGGCCATACCTGGGAGCTCTGAATCCACCCATTTTTATTTCTTTTCCTCTGGGACAAACAGAGTTCTCGGACTTTCCAACCTGCTTTTCTCCTATGGTGCCCACAGTACCTGACGGTGGCAGATTTATATCCATTTTCTCCTCACCGGTAGTGTCTGAATGTTTGTTTCTCCTTCTTGTTGATAAACCAGATGCATTATTTGGGGAAGAATCATGGAGGGACATTGTACTTGTCCTAGACTGTTCAGCCAATTGCTTGTTAGTGTCTTCTCTTTCCCCAACAGCAGACAATGGGATAGCTCCATCATCTGAAACATTAGAAGGTTTTTCCAATGTTGCAACCTCTTGTCTAATGCCTAAAGTGCTGGCCAATATATTATCATCACAACCACAGAGTGAACTTTGACTGTGGTCCTGTTGTCCATCTCCAAGACTCTTTGCATTGTACTTTGCATCATTAGCATCTGTTGAACATCGCCTGCTGGAACTTTTCTTTCTTTGACACTCTGTCCAGGGCAATGTACCCCCAGCCCCATCTCTCTCTTTTCCTACCCCTGGCTTTCTCTCTTTGGCTGGATTGTCCATACAATCAGATCTACATTCCAAGCCCACTGGGTCTCTAGTGCCTTCATCAGCATATAAGATTGAAGGGGAATATGACCTTCTTTGACGACCCAAATTAATGACACGAGGCAAAGGTCGTGAGGTAGCCAAGTCACTACAGGAAACTACACCATCCTTACCATTGTTGTTGCTATCCCTTCGTACCAGACTTCCGCCCCTAGCACCAGATTCAGTCCTCCCATACCCTCTCCCCTTCCCCTTTCGCAGTCGTATTGCTTTACCCCTTCTACACAGAGGTAACGTTTTAGTCTTACATATCCCGTGCATTTCCAAGTAGCGCTGTTTTGGGTCAGCACCACCATCTGGGCCTCCTCTAGGCTCTAGCAGCTCTACATAATCTCCAGCACCATCAGCTACGAGGTGGCCGTCACTGCTTCTGCGCAGACATTCTAATGCGGCCTCAATATCTGCCTCGTTTCCATCTGGAGGCAAGTCATCCTCTTCATCCCAGGACCAGAAATCACGTTCTTCTGAAGAGCTTCCCCAACCAAGGCCGAGACCCCCTGAGGACAGGTCAGTTGGGTCAGGCTTGTCTTGAAGAAGATCTGAAGGATTATGCAGGAGTTTAGGATAGACCACCTCTTCCCATGGAATACGGACAACTCCGTCACTTGTGCTCACAAGACAGGTGTCCAAACATCCTCCACCTATATGGTAAGAAAGTTTGAAAAGAACTGAGAAAGAGGAAGCACTTTGTTTCACCAAAGCAATTCTAGTGCTGGTTCAGAGCCAGAACTTAGTTCCAAATTGTTTTTTTTTTTTTTTTTTAAGACAGCCAAAGGACTGGATCTAAACCAGATTAAATTATTCTTATGTAGCACCAAAACATTGCTGGGCTAGAACTAAGAACTGCTTGCATCTTTGGTTGAGGTCAGGGTTACTCTGAGCAAAAAGACAAGCAGAAATTGTTGCTGAATAACCATATTATCAATCATAATCTCTACACAAACTACGGTGCACTGCATGAACATGTTGGATTCGCTCTTAAAGTTATTAACATTAATAGCAATAGATCATAGTTGATGCTTTTGTATTTAGTGCTTCCACTTTTGTGTTGCTGGGAAAAATTAGATGTATGCAATGATATAAGACCAGCAACAGCACTGGCTCCGAACTAGCACCTGACTCATGCTAGTAGAAAAAGAGGTATGTGTATAACTCAAAAAAAAAAACTAAAACACTCCAAAATATGTTGAACCCTAATTACACTACCACTTGTTAGAATTACATAGCTCCCGTTACTCCCATTTAGCCAAGCCTTTGGTATTTTAATTCCTCCATTTGTCTTACCTTCTCTCTTGCAGCCACGCTCTTTGTTGATGCAGTGCAGCCACTCTGAGGTGAACACCAATGGATGCTGTGATTCCGGCACTAAGACCTCCTGTACATTTCGTCCACCTGGTGCAAGGCACTTAAGAGCAAGTCGAGGACAGCGTGTCGAGAAGGGGACCACCTGCAGGTAGAAGTCAGTACTACGCAGGAGTCTCCAGTCCAAAGTAGAGAGCTGTACTACTACCTTCTCCTCCAAACATAGTGGCCAACCAGAGTGCAAGAAGAGACAGCCTAGATACTGAGACTGAGATAAAGACAGAAAGGTTTTCTTACAAAAGTATTATCTGTAGCTTTGTTTTCTTCTTTACATTTGTAGCTTTTTTACTTTTAAATTGGAGGCAGTTTATTAGTCTTCAATAAGGGCTGTCCAAACTCTGTCCTGGAGGGTCAGTGTCCTGAAGAGTTTAGCTGCAACTCCGAATGAACACACATTAGCCACCAGCTAATTAAGGTCTTACTAGTCATACTAGAAGTAGGTGTGCTTAGGCAAGTTAGAGGTAAACTCTCCAGGACAGTGGCTCTCCAGAATCAAGTGTGGACACCCCTGGATTAGATTTTACTTAATTTAGGCTAGTATTATTGTCTTTTTTTGTGTTATCACAATTAAAAATAAGATTTCTTTTAAATTCGAATGCAATCTAATAACATTAACAGTCTTTTTCATGCAACATGCATAGCTAATTGATACAAATTTAAGGTTTAATAACAATATTTTGCATTGTTTTTAGATTACTGAAATGTTATTATAGGCACAACTTTCTAGGGAGTCTTATCTTTGACCGCCATTTAGGATTTTCAAGATCAGTGCACCTTTGCTCATCACCCTGACTTTCAATCTTTAAGTATCTTATTGTCATACATTGCACAGATCCTTCCTACATTAATGCATTCTCATCTTACTTACCTCACAACCAAAATGCTCTCTCTTCTTTTAGTTTACAGGCCCAATTATCCCATGACACAAATTCCCCACTCATCCGTGCCCACTCACAGGACCATGATCAAATTATGCTGAGGAATCCACGCCCCTCCCACATCATCCTCTCTATTCTCTGAAACCCCGCCCTCTGCTTTACAATCTGCAATTTAAAGTTATTTTCAAAGACGTATCTTCAGCCCATCTAGAGAATGGCTGTGAAGTCGTATTGCTTCTTCCTCCAGTGAACAGCCCCAAGTTTCTTCCTCTAATGTTCTCAATGTGCCCCAGTGTTCAGTCTGTTTATCCCTCCCCCATTTCTCAACCCAACACTCCTCCAGTATTTCTCAGGCCCTGGTCTCTCTCGTTCTCACACACACATATGGTAAGAATTACCGTCATGACTCAGACCGAGGCTCTTGTCCCTGGCAGCTTCTCGTAGCGACAATGAAAACAGAGACGGCTGAGAATGTGTATGTGTGTGTGTGTGTGTGTGTGTGTTATGCATTCATGTGAGAGAGTTTCATAGTGAGCATTTAGCTTTATTTGTGACTACAAATGTAACCCTGGATGACGAAACTTATGCTACACGGGATATATTTTTGGAAATAACCAAAAATACATTGCATGGGTCAAAATTATCATGTTGTATTATGCAAAAAACACGTTTCATAAGGTAATTTTGCTAATTTTCTGCTGTAAATATATCAAAACTCAATCTTTGATCAGTAATATCCATTCCTAAGATCTTAATTGGATTTGGATTTTTTGCAACCCTCAGATTCATGTGCTAAAAAGCTTATTTATTCAGCATTCATGTCACTTGTAAGTGATCCAGGGTCACATTTGAGTACTTCCCATGCATGTGTAAATAAAACCTTTTAGTGGTATTACTGTCTGTAGGTATACTTGACTTTATTATGGACACATATGGTTCAAAAACACACAAACAACATAAGGACAAAACATAAGCTGCATAATTCCCAGAAAATAAGTCACGTTTACATGTAGATTGAGATGCCAATGGTTCCATGCATTGGTTAGTAGATTTTTAACAGTTTCTGGAGAATATATAAGTGGTGAATGTCTGTGTAAAAATTCTAAGGCAGGGGTGGCCAAACTCGATCCTGGAGGGCTAGAGTCCTGCATATTTTACTTCCAACCCCAATTAAACACACCTGAACCTAATCAAGCTCTTTCTATAGTAGATGTACTAGAAACTTCCAGGCAGGTGTGTTAAAGGAAGTTGGAGCTAAACTGTGCTGGACACCGGCCCTCCAGGATAGAGTTTGGACACCCCTGTTCTAATGCATTTTAAGTGGCTGCTAGTTGTTTGCTATAGCATTGTGGGAGTTTTTGTAGGACATTGCTTATTAACTCAAGTAAAAAAGGCACATCTGTTATTCTGGTTTCTTGAAATTGGTCAGATCCCACCTACACTGCATGTTTAAGCCTTTTTTGTCCACCAGGCAAAAAGTCCTTGATTATTTAAAAAAAATAAAGCAATGCAAGAGTTTTAACGATGTTAAAGCATGGTGAAGTGTAATAGTGAGATAGCTGACAGACACCCCTAAAGAGTGAACACTTACACATGCATGCTGCTGTAATCTATGCAGAAGGTGCTTGGCAGGAATGAAGAAATCCAGCAGATATCTCAAGCTGTCATGCTGATAGGTGGACTCGAGTACGGAGAACACCTACAAAAACACATTCCCTTTAAATGAAGGAATTACAGGATTGAAAAATGACAACGAAAATGTCAAGACAACCTTCAAGGTGAGAAGGTTACTTAATACAAGCATGTTTATTAATGAAAAGTGCTGTGTGTATGATTGACTAGTGGCTGAACTAGGTATTGCAGTACAAATTCAAAACATTGGAGAGGTTTTTTTTGTTGTTGTTTTTTTTCCACCCGGCACGTCCTCATCTGATGCACACAAGGCTTGTAAGATTGATGACACAAACAGGTTGCCAGATTGATGACAAAAACTGGAGCGAGTGTGCTTTACGATTAAACCTTACACTGTCAGCCAGGGGTCTCCAAACTTGGTCCTGAAGGGCCGGTGTCCTGCATATTTTAGTTCCAACCCCAATTAAACACAACATAACTAGCTAATCAAGCTCTATCTAGGTATACTAGAAACTGTCAGGCAGGTGTGTTGAAGGAAGTTGGAGCTAAACTGTGCAGGACACCAATCCCCCATGAGTTTGAACACCCCTGCTGTAAGCTGATCAGCTTGTAATATTTGCTAATTGACAAACACGTCATGTGGATTTAATAACTCTGAGTCTCATTTCAGAGGTTGCTACTGTCATCCAGAGGTGCATTTTCACTGAATGATATGAAATACACTGTATTCCACCAACTGGCAACCTGTGGTGATGCAATATAATTAAGTAAACTGGCAGTGGGCTGGTAATAGAGACCAAAACGAAGACAGACATTGTTTTTCAGATAAGCAGATATGTTCACTTAATATGGTTGTAGATATTTCAGAAGCATGCTAGGGTCTTTTTTATGCTTCTGAAGTGTCAAAAACTTACATACAGCACCTTTAAGCAGCGAGATCCAGGTGAAACTGTCAGATTTTAAGTTTTGCATTGGAAAATGTGTTTAATAGACTGTTTCTAGTGTTTTTTGGAAATCCAATAGGAAGGACTTGCTGAGTTCAGAAAACTGTAAATCTCTTAGAGCAGTTACAGTCAGAAAATGCCAATGGAAGTCTATTGGATATTGCAGATTTTAGTTTGTCGTCTTTCAGAATCCCCACAGCCCAGTACTCAGCTACAAAAATTTTATAATTAGATATATATGGGCTAATAATTCTGACTTTAACTATATATATAATACAATACAGTGTTTCCTTGAGGATTTTTGTGTGGCGGCAGGGCCTGGTAGGCACAGATCTACCAACTACCTATGGCGTTATTTTAATGACAAATGTCGTGAGCGCAGTATTACTATTTTACTGCTCCAAAATATTGTAAATGTTTCTCAAAATAAATTATATTGTATTCAAAGGGGAAAAAACTTTTTGTTTTTTACACAGACATTTAAAAAGATCATATTTTAGAGCAGTAATCACAATACCGTGATACCGTGATATTTTTATCCAAGGTTATCAAACCGTCAGAATCTTATACCGGCCCATTCCTACATACAAAGCAGCATTAATGCATCCTGAAGTAAAGTGAAACGGCTATAAACTCCAGCAAGGTAAAGTCATTGTACGCAGAACCATAGACCTTTATCTATAAAGTATAATTATGGAAACTGTGTTCATCATAACTAAAAGCTGTGTCATGTTTGCTGGCCTCACGCACATGTCAGTCAGTCAGCATGTCACTTTAAAGGGTTAAACATATAACGCACAGCGCTACTACGATTATAGAAAAGTTTGCGCTGTTATAATTCACTTACCTTTTAATAGGTTTTGGTGCGATTATATCCCGCTATTTCAAAAAAACACGACTGAATGTTTTTGAATGAGAGCTGTAATGTAGTTGTGGCAGGATGAATTTTGGTGTGGCGCCCCGCCATGAAAGAATGAATGTAGCGGAAACCATGCAGTATAATCTTCATTGTATTAACAATGAAATCAAATTAGTCATTGTTAAATTTACAATTTCTATAATTTCATGGTCCAAAATGGTTTAACCTTTTTTAAATGTTCAGTAACAGGCCTTAAAAACATATGCAAATAATACAATTTCCCACCATTATGGTTAAACTTCCTAAATCTGAACTGTGTAGGTGCTCAACTATAATCTAGACTCGACATGGCCCATCCATCAATGCGACTATTGCAAATCCAACATTGGGATTTTGATGCTGAAACAATATATAGTATAGTTTGAGAATGAGTGTGTATGGGTGTTTCCAGTACTGGGTTGCAGCTGGAGAAGCATCCGCTATGTAAAAAGTATGTTGAATAAGTTGGTGGTTCATTCCGCTGTGGCGACCCCTGATGAATAAAGGGACTAAGCTGAAGGAAAATGTATGATTGAATGTTCCAGAATCCCAACAGCTCAATCAGTCCTAAAACTGACAGAACATGGTGATAAAGCAGATACTGATGGTCTCACCTGAGAGAGGAGAGGAGGAGCGGTGCTTTCAAACGGAGGATACAGAGACGAGAGCGCCCCCTGCACACAGTCCTCGACCGCCTCTGAACCCTGAAACACAGATTATCATCAATAAAGACACACACACACTGGCCAGACAGTTCACATGTTACTCATCACAGCCGACAGCTTGTTTTACTCTTCCACCTCCTGGACACAACTTCCTGTTTTGTGTTCCACAGAGCATCCAAAACTTCCTGTGGGCCAAACGGACATTGTGACCTTTTCAACAGCTTCACTGAATCCAGAAACGCTAATCTGAGGAATAGGCATGGGGCGATAAATGGTTTCAGGGTATACCACGGTTTGGAAAAGGTTTTAAAACCGCAAACATTTTCTGTTATACTGTTCCTGCGGGATATGACTTTTTTAAGATGTGTGTTTTTTAATGACTATTTTATTGAGTTTTTTAGTGCAACATTATCTCCAGCAGAAAAGGACCCTCCACATCAAAAGCTACTGGTCAGCCCACGATTCAGCACTCAACATTTGAACATGCTGCACAATGCGGTGGCTTTACATTATACCTAGAGAAAAGAAAGATCTCCAAAGATCCCTTTTCGTATTGAAACTGTTAAGTTTCGTATTGATTTTAAAACATTATTTCTTACCTATAAAGCTTTAAATGATCGAGCTCCTGTTTATCTAACCAACCTTCTGTCTCGCTACAATCCAACCCGCTCTTTAAGATCTCAAAACTTAGGGCTTCTGGTAGTAGAATTGCAAAGTCCACTAAAGGAGGTCGAGCCTTCTCATTTATGGCTCCTAAACTCTGGAATAGCCTTCCTGATAATGTCCAAGGCTCAGACACACTCATAAAGTTCAAAACTGGATTAAAAACAACAACAGGACACGGCAGATTTTGTTCATATTGGCTTTGTGGCTGTTCATCAAGACAACGACAAGGTTTGTTTGAGCTCGGGTCGACCATGGCTCGTTATTATATGTATATATTATTAAAGTGTAATGTCTCAGCTATGTTTTTAAAAATGGAGGTTCTTTTGTTTTCATTCTTGTGGCTTGTTGCAGGAGTGAGTGACGTATCTCTGTAAACTAATAGCGTTCATCGCTTTTTGGTACCTTTTGACAGGGAAACGGCAATAAAAGCATAGCGAACAGAACCATACCACTCAGTGGAAATGGGCAATTTAATTCAAATGAGATTGTGCTCTTTTTTTAAAAGAGGGGGGAGCTACGAACATCTGTGAGTCAGCATAGTGGCAGATTCAAAAGAGGACTAATTTGGTCAAAATTGAATTTGATCATTAAAATTACTAAAGCTACTGGTGCACTTCACTGAATGGCTACGGGTGTCACTAATAATAAGGTTTTATAAAAACTACATATGCCAATTTACAACTATTTTTTTATTATTGTAAACAACATTTTAATAATCTTACAAAAAATAAACATTTCTTCCCACTATAAAATCCTGGAGAGCTTTCGTGTATATTAAAATCGGACCACATTAATGCAAATAAAATAAGTTAATGCACAAGGGCAGCACAGTGGCGCAGTGGGTAGCACAATCTGGAAGGGCATCCGCTGTGTAAAAACATATGCAGGATAAGTTGGCGGTTCATTCCGCTGTGGCGACCCCAGATTAATAAAGGGACTAAGCCGAAAAGAAAATGAACGTACGAAGTTAATGCACAGTAATGCAATGCAACCAATACTCCCATATAGAAGTCTAATATATGTTGATATAAACAAATCCCGTTCATGTTTGTATTTCACATTCACAAGTCATATCTGTGTGTATATATATATATATATATATATATATATATACATACTGTATCTCACTTCCCTATGGGCTTACACTTACATACAAACTCAGTTGAGCAATATAAAAGGTGCCTGCTTTATAAAACGCAGCACAAAAATACTAAATAAATTCTTACATAAAACTGTGGCACTGGATTCATCTCAACGCTTTACATAAGAATGATTTTACCTCATGCTTGTGTTTTATGAATGAGGCCCATTGACATGAGCCCAAAGTCATGCTGACCAACACACACACACACACACGAGCGCTGATGTTTATGTTACGGCTGTTCCGTCGTCATGGCAACCCTGAACATTTTCCTCTGCTTTATTCCTCTCTCCGTCTCCTAAACTCTCTCTCAGGAGTCGCTTCTGAACATCATCTGACAACAATTACGCTGAAGCGTCTTCACAAAACACACATGATGCTCTCAGAAGTCGAGTATTGAGTGAAATAAACAAAAAGACGAGGGAACGGAGAGAGCGAAAGTCAGCCAGGAAGGCCGGTGATTGTGGGGTGGCGGGAGGGCGAGGAAAGGAAAACAAACCGAGAAGGAAAAATGGCAGGAAAGAAAGTAAAATGAAAAAAGAATACAAGAGGAACAGAGCTAAAGCAAAACGAGGAGCATTTTTGGGGGCCAAAATGGGGGAACGGTGAACATGTCACTTGAGGACAACACTAATAAATGCACATAGTGAAGTCAGGAGGAATAAAGGTTTGTTTAATATTGTCAACAACAAAACAAATAGCCATTTTCTGACACTTTAGACATCAGTTCTCTTTAGCTAGTCAGATCTAGGTTACAATCTTTCCACTTTTCTGTATAAAGCATCAGATTTGCATGTGCATTGAATCCTAGAACTGCACACAAACAACTGCAGTCAAATCTGAGAAGTTACTGACAAGCATTTTTATATTTCTTTAGCTGTGTTTTCGTCTTTGCATTAGATTATTTTATAGTAATATGAAAATTAATGCAAAAGGAACAGAGTTAAAGCCAAAGGAGGATCATTGTTGGGGCAAAAAGCGGGGGACGGTGAACATGTCAATTGAGGACGACACTAATAAATGCACATCTGAAATAGATGCACGTACTGAAATCAGGATGAATAAAGGGTTGTTTAATATTGTCTAGAAAAATTCCAGTCCTCCTTTAGCCATGTCTAGGTTACAATCTTTCCACTTTTCTATATAAAGCATCAGATTTGCATGTGCATTTAATCCTAGAACTGCGCACACACAACTGCAGTCAACTCTAAGAAGTTACTGACAAGCATTTTTATATTTCTTTAGCTGTTTTCTTTTTTGCATTCAATTATTTTATAGTAAAATGAAAAAAAATAATGCAAGAGAAACAGATTAAAGCCAAACGAGGAGCATTTTGGGGGGCAAAAATGGGGGAACGGTGATTGAGAACAACACTAATAAATGCACATAGTGAAGTCAGGAGGAATGAAGGTTTGTTTAATATTGTCAACAACAAAACAAATAGTCATTTCTGACACTTTAGACATCAGTTCTCTTTAGCTAGTCAGATCTAGGTTACAAT
>CAIGQZ010034999.1:15239450-15253000 GCA_903798205.1 Danio tinwini | reverse complement strand
ACTGTTACCGTCTGGTCGGCGCTACAGAGCACCAAGCACAAAAACAGCCAGACACAGGAAAAGTTTCTTTCCTCAGGCCATCTACCTCATGAACAGTTAAATATTCTCCTACTGTGCAATAAACGTGCAATACTTTCTCATACACACTTGTACACAGCACCTTATAACCTGTATATTTACAACATATCTGTACATACAACTCAACATCCAGATCTTTTTGACTAACTGCATCTCTGTGTAATGTTTAATGTTTATCACCTTTTTCTTTTCTTGTATTTAATTTTGTGTTGTCACTCGTCACTTTATGTATACTGGAAGCTTCTGTTGCCAAAACAAATTCCTTGTGTGTGTGACGCACACTTGGCAATAAAACTGATTCTGATTCCTTAAACTTCAGCGGTTTGCATTTCCTGCGGTCACAGAAGCTCCCTGTCATCTTAACTAGGTGCAGCTGGAAACTGCGAGCGCGTTGCCTCACGTGTGCGTCCCTTCATTGGAAATAACAAACTAACGCCGCGCGGTGCCATGCATTTCGCATTGTCACGGATGAAAGTGAGGACCGGGAGGGTGTCACGGATGAAAGTGAGGACCGGGGGGTTCGCTCACTATTCTGCTGCCTAGGTCGCCTCTATGGACGCGCTGGCCCTGCTCAGGACACTTCATATTTCTGCCGCGCCACAGACCGTTATGTTAATAGTTTCATTTTAAATAACATGTGAATGTGCGCGTCTGGTGTGCCGTGTCGTGGCTCTGAGCAACGCATCCGGTGTATGACACCCTTTAGTTATAGCCTCAAGCAGGTCGTACACCAGAAGCGCCGTTCGGCGATACGCAGCGTTGCGCCACGCAGCGGCATGCATTTCTGAATTCTAAACATAAGTTTCTATCAGGGGACACACACCGGCGCCGCAAGTGTACAATACTTTCAACTGTCATGTGCGCGACGTGTCGGGGTGCATCTGGTGTGTGATGCCCTTCAGTCAAAGTTAATTCAGTGTGCTTGGTTATTAGTCTTGGTGTAGGCTACAAGCTCGGAGCTTTAAACTAGCACACAGTTGGCTGTAAAACTATACAAAGACACAAATGATTTTGTCCTCTCTGCTTGGTCTGTGTCCGAGTCGTACATGTACAGCTGAATGCTGGTCCTCTCACTCATGTTGCTTCTCTCTGTCTGCCTGTCTGTAGCCATAGACAAAGCAGGAGCTCTTGGCTCCGCCCCCTTGTTAAGTTGGGCAGGAAGTCGAAACTAATTTTCATGTGAAGCAACACGCCCCTAAAACAGCTCCCTGTGTACACGCCCCCAAAATGGCACTCTTTAACACATCATAATAAAAAAATCTGAATAGTGTTTTGAACTGAACCTAAACTGGCACACTCAGAAGAACCATCATATTAATATTACATCTTAAAAAAGGGGTCAAATAGGTGCCCTTTAAGGGTTCTCTAAGCCGCATTTCTGCATTTCTGTTCTCTAAGCCGCACGAAACTAAACTGCTGCACTTGAACAAAGTTAAGTCAAGTTGCCAACTGTGCGCTAGTTTAAAGTTCAGAGCTTGTCCACCGAAGCTAATACGCATGCACACTGGAATAACTATAGCCCCGGGCCGTTCCCATATCACGTCTTTACCGCGCACAAGTTGGTTATTTCCTCACTTTCATCCGTTACAACACGAAATTTGGCACTGCGCGGCGTTAGTTTGGTTGGTCATACATGGTTAATGCATGACCAGCCGTGTTCAATCATAATCACGTGATCCTCTCGAAATTAGTTTATAAATAAACTTCACTTAAAAAAAACTGTCTATTTTGAGCGGGAACACTAAAGTAAGGGGAGGTGAACACGACAGGAGAGTTAAAGACGAAATACCTCTGGGTACATAATGCGCTCTCTCCAGAAATGCATAGAGTTATGTATTCACAATATTATCAGAAATAGAAATTTTGCACATCACAGATGTTGTAATGTTGTATTCCCATTAAACAAAGACTGCATTAAATAATTTTAGTAGAGATTCAGTTTTTTTTTCTAATTACCTTTATTATACAATCTCTATGCATTTTATTTGGTAACACTTTATTTTGATGGTCCATTTGAGTATTAGGGTGTTTCACACTAGTGAATCGATTCATTTGTTCCAAAACAGGGGTTCAAATTGTTCCATTGTTGCTCTTGTTTCTTGGTGCGGTTCGCTTTCACATGGCAAAGTTTCTAAACGGACCAAAATAGCTAAAACAAGTCACGTGTGAGTAAACTGTCCTCACATTGGTCAGAGTTTCACAGTTTATTTTGAAGAGTCCCGCTCAGCTGTTGGGGGTGGTTTGGTGGTGTTTGACAGGGTGCGCGTGTCATGTCTGAAGAGCGAGGAGGAATGCGGTGGAGAGGTGTGATGAGAAGGGTGCGCGACGTATTTTGAGGACCGGGAGGGAGACGCGCGATTTCCGAGAGATTATCACTTGTTTGCGGGCATCAGGGAGTCTCTGTGCATTTGCGGGAGACTCCCGGAACTTCCGGGAGACTTGGGATGTCTGGAATGACCTCTCGCCCTACTCCTAATTCTCTCTTCATATAGCCGTATGCCTATTACATATTCATAAAACACTGTGATATAGCCGGGCTCGGATCGTATCGCTTTCTCACTACATTCGATCCGCTCCAGAGTTCGTTTCAATCGAGCCGAGACCACCTCATTCAGGCGGCCTCAGAGCGATTGCTTTGGCACGGATCTGAGCACGATAGGCCTGTTCACATATGCTAATTATGCACATATGCACATTTAGCTAACAGTACACAGAACTTTGGACTTAAAAACATTACAGATTACACCAAAATACCTTCCATTATGTTTGTTTCTCTGCAGACTGCACTTTGCATGCTAAAATGTGAACATTCTGAGGTGCTTTTCATATCTTTCATGCACTAGGATATCTTTTTGTGCTTAACCACCAATTAGTGTTATGTAATAAGGCCCATATACAGTTGCAATCAGAATTATTCAACCCCCTGATTTATTAGCCCCCCTGTTTGTTTTTTCCCCAATTTCTGTTTAACGGAGAGAAGATTTTTTCAACACATTTCTAATCATAATAGTTTTAATAACTCATCTCTAATAACTGATTCATTTTATCTTTGTCATGATGACAGTAAATAATATTAGACTAGATATTCTTCAAGACACTTCTATACAGCTTAAAGTGACATTTAAAGGCTTAACTAGGTTAATTAGGGTAACTAGACAGGTTAGGGGAATTAGGCAAGTTATTGTATAATGATGGTTTGTTCTGTAGACTATTGAAAAAATATAGCTTAAAGGGCACCTATGGTGAAAAATCTCCTTTTCAAGCTGTTTGGACAGACATATGTGTAGGTGTAGTGTATAGAGCGTCATATTGGGCTGATATAAACACACTCAGTGCTTTTTTTTCAATTTAACAACATAAAAACGGTGGACCAACTGGACAACATGCATCAAATACTCATTGGTAAGATTCTTACTGTAGTTTTTCCTCACAAACGTTACGTGAGATCTTATTCCTTCGTGTTTGTCTGTTGTCTGACGCAGCCGAGGGAGCCGCTGCCAGGTGGAAATGGTGGGCGTGAAGGACTAGCCTTAAAGGCGCAGTACACAAAAACAGCTAGCTTCTGCTAAATGCTACAAAAAAGGAACTTATAACAGGTATAATAAAAAATCTGATGGGTGTTTTGAGATGAAACTTTACAGACACATTCTGGAGACACAAAAGACTTATATTAAATCTGGAAAAAGTGGTAACCTATGTGCATTTTAAAGGGGCTAATAATATTGACCTTAAAATGGGTTTTAAAAATTTAAAACTGCTTTTATTCTAGCCAAAATAAAACAAATAAGACTTTCTCCAGAAGAACAAATATTATCAGACACACTGTGAACATTTCCTTGCTCTGTTAAACATCATTTGGGAAATATTTAAAAAAAAATAAAAAATTCAAAGAGGGTTCAATAATTCTGATTGCAACTGTATACTAACAGTCAGAGCTGGGAGGAGTTACTTACCCACTAACCCTCAATGGTAAACCCTCTGAATTTACCATTATGTTTAATAATAAAATGTATTATTTAGAAATAAAATTTCTTGTCTGTTGTCTTCCTACACTCTCAGAAATAAAGGTACAAGAGCTGTCACTGTGGTGGTACCTTTTCAAAAGGTACACATTTGTACTTAAATGGTTCAATTTGGTACCTCAAAAGTATATATTAGTACCTAAAAATTTTAAGAGGAACACTTTTGTACCTTTTAAGTACTAATATGTACCCTTGAGGTATTAATATGGACCTTTAAGGTACAAATTTGTACCTATTGAAAAGGTACCACCACAAAGACAGCTCATGTACCTTTATTTCTGAGAGTGTAGAGTGGAAGATAAGCTAAAATAGCCATTTTTTTGTAATGGAAAGGTCTAATTGAGGTCTTCTTTACGCATGCTTCCTTACCCCACTGCAAGGGAGTTTTGATAAAACTTTATAATTACAGTACATGAATGAAACCATGTCTCAACAACATGCAACGCAACAAGCCATTTGTCTGTCTGCACCAAAAGTGAAGCGACATGACAGGAAGTGCAGAATTATTAGGAAATATTATTAATGAGTATTTTGATCACATCATCCTCTTTATGCATGTTGTCTTACTCCAAGCTGTATAGGCTACTACCAATTAAGCATATTAGGTGATGTGCATCTCTGTAATGAGAAGGGGTGTGGTCTAATGACATCAACACCCTATATCAGGTGTGCATAATTATTAGGCAACTTCCTTTCCTTTGGCAAAATAGGTCAAAAGAAGGACTTGACAGGCTCCGAAAAGTCAAAAATAGTGAGATATCTTGCAGAGGGATGCAGCACTCTTAAAATTGCCAAGCTTCTGAAGCGTGATCATCCAACAATCAAGCGTTTCATTCAAAATAGTCTACAGGGTCGCAAGAAGCATGTGAAAAAACCAAGGAGCAAAATAACTGCCCATGAACTGAGAAACGTCAAGCGTGCAGCTGCCAAGATGCCACTTGCCACCAGTTTTGCCATATTTCAGAGCTGCAACATCACTGGAGTGCCCAAAAGCACAAGGTGTGCAATACTCAGAGACATGGCCAAGGTAAGAAAGGCTGAAAAACCACCACCACTGAACAAGACACACAAGCTGAAACATCAAGACTGGGCCAAGAAATATCTCAATATCTCTTTTCTAAGGTTTTATGGACTGATGAAATGAGAGTGAGTCTTGATGGGCCAGATGGATGGGCCCGTGGCTGGATCAGTAAAGGGCAGAGAGCTCCAGTCCGACTCAGACGCCAGCAAGGTGGAGGTGGAGTACTGGTTTGGGTTGGTATCATCAAAGATGCACACACAGATATCCTCCTAAAATAGCTAAAACTAAAAACTACTTCCAAAAATATTCAGCTTTGATATTAATGAGTTTTTTGGGTTCATTGAGAACATGGTTGTTGTTCAATCATAAAATTAATCCTCAAAAATACAACTTGCCTAATAATTCTGCACTTCCTGTAATAGGAGTGACTGATGTTGTTGGTTTGCCTCAGTTAGTCTCAGTTCCACTTTTATTTTCAAATCATCTGTTGTATTTAATTATCAAGATCTGAGGTGAATCTGTGGCTGCCTTCAGTAGTATGGCGATAAATGTCACGTAAAATGTATATAAACTTGCATTGGCAGCATTTAACATTAAACAAAGCCCATAATCAGTACCTGAGGCGATCAGATTCACAGTATGCTGTTGTTCTGCTGCGATGTCGCGGAAATAGAAAGCATTTTTAAAAAGGAAATTTCGCACATTGCAAAAAACTTCTTTCGATATGGAAAATATACATTATATTGCATGTCAAGGCACTGCGTCACGTGTAGTTAGGACACGGGGTTATGATGTACTAATATGTAAACTAAACACTGTGATGTTTTATAAACAAATTTCGAAAGGGGCATAAAGAAGACAAGATTGTTACGAGTGCGTACACAATGGTAAAGTTTCTGCAGCTTTATTGAAGCAAAGGGATGGTCAGACAGGCAGGGTCAAAAAGGAGCAAACAGTACAACAAGGGTAATCCAGTAGAGAAATCTTTGTCAACAATCATTCTATTATCCAACCAACTTAAGATTAAACCCCCATAAATAACCAAGAATGTCCTATGTATGCATATTCTAGTAAAATCTGTGAACTCGTGAAAATTTAGTTTGAACTAAAGATGAGGTAGGACATGCATTAATGTAGCGCGAACTTTACCACAGCATAAGGCACATTATCATTAACTCATTGTTAAAAACTGATGAACTCCTGTGTTTAAACTGTTCATTATGATGTAGACAGAACACATTTCTAATAATTTTTTATGTAAATACACTTGTTTGTGCATGACCTTTACGTTTATACGTTTGTGAGTTGTTAGGAATAAATCAAAATCAAAAATGTAACCCTCTAAGTAAAGTCATAACATGACAATTCATGAACACAGTCCTCCCAATATCACAAATATGTACTGACATGTAAACGTGTGTAAATAGTGCGTGTTGTGTGTATTGCCTCTTCTTGTTGAATCGCTGAATGTCTTCTCAATTGCAAGTCGCTTTGGACAAAAGTGTCTCTTAAATGACTACATGTATATGTAAAATATAAAGTTATTTCTTGGTTAGCGCACGCCATAACTCTTCATTACTTCATAATAAAGTTCAATTTACATATTAATGCAGCATTATTGATGTACTGGTATTGTAAAGCGTTACCGGAGTTTCACTCATCGAAAAGAAGATTGCAGCTCTACTGAGGTAAATGTGTGATTAAATATTTTGCTCATGTTTAGAAAAGGTTTAATGGTTAGTCGCTGTTGTCGTGCTGTTATTATATTAAATTACAGCTTTTCTCCATTGGTTTGGCTCAGTTCTTGAAACAGGAATTACATTCTCGATACTCAAAGATTGTTTAGCAAAGCAGTCTTACAGTTCAGCACAACACTATAGCTCACTCGCAAAAGCTCATATCTTTCCCTGTTCGTTTATGTGTCAAAACTAAATTTCCTTCTCATTTAAACAGTCAGTGCCCCCAAAATCCTTTGTCTCTTTGGCATTGCGTGAGCACTGCAAGTCAAAATGTTTAGATGTTTTGTCATTATGACAGAGGACCATTGAAATATCCCTCATGTCCACCTTTCAGTCTTAGCCCAGTTTTTGAGAATGGTTACTGAACTGTTTTACTGTCTTTTGACAGAATGCAAATGTGTAAAAAACTAAATAAAATAAATTGATGAGATTTAAAAAATGATGAGAAATAAGGATCTTCAGTCTGATCTCACAAGGAAGCGTAACTATTTTACGTTTTGTCAGTTCAGTGGATAATTCGTACATGTTCAGTCGTACGAAAATGTACAATTTTAGAAAGGAGGCATGGCACCCAACCCTAAACTCAATCATTGGGGGAAAGCAAATCATACTAAATTGTATGAATCAGATTCATTCCAATTAGCCACTAAATCAGAAAGTTACGAATTGCCATGAGATAGTGTTGGGATTTTAGCTTAAGAGTAGCCTCCAAGGTTTGACATCACACATTGCACTCATACTGCCAATGAAATTGTAACTATTATCAATCACACACATAAAGTAATTAACACACATCAGAATAAAAAATGTACAGCATAATATACTGTAACAAACACACAAACAAAAAACAATGAACATTATATACAGCCTACAGTGCTTGATTGGTCATCTGAGATGTGTGAAACTCCTCCTTTGTTAGTTCTAGTGTCATCTGACTGTCAGTTGCTGTAATAAATGGATCAAATGTTCCACAGATTCATATATGGTATTCATGGTATTATGATCTTGACTAATGTTGACAATTGAACAGACTATTGTGCATGTGATGATTTATACAATGAAAAGACGCTGACACATTTTGGAGTGAACAACCATTGAACTAAGAATCAACAATCAGTTTAGATCAACTAGATCTGTTCACTTGGAGATTGTGCTAAATGTAGGCTAGATGTACTCAGACATTTGCAATTTGATGAAATGAATGAGAAAAATCGATTATGTTGTGAACAATTGCCAAGTGCTTTGGAGGTTTGTCCATGTTGTTTTGAGAATGTAATTCCAGTTTCAAGAAATGAGCCAAACCAATGGAGAACAACTGTAATTTAAATTAGGATTATGTAGACATAAATTGCTTTTGGTGATGGTGTTGTCACAACGTGCCTCCATCTATCGTTCACCGTTTGTGTATTTTTAATTAACTATTCGGGTTTTTTTAAAATAACAATCAAAGACAAATCTTAAGTAAACATTGTACTGACCAAAAACAGTAAACTGAGGCTGGTTGTTTTAATGTCGCAATGTTTTATTCACAACAATCAAGAACTGCATTCGTTTTTTGTGGCAGTGCAGTTATAACCAGATTTTATTTAGCAAACTGCATTGTTTATTCCCATGTTGTATTTCATTTACATGGCATTAATAAGAAATCCACTAAACACAGTGACACTGTTTCCATCCCAGACATATGTGCTACTGCTAAGCACAATGTAGACTTGATCACCTTTCTCCAACGGCAGTGTTAATCCATTGCCTCCATTCCGTGTTAAAATTAATTCATTCGAGTTATGTTTTGTTACTGCGACAAGATTTCCATTTCTATACAAAGTCAGCTCTGTTCTGAACTTACTTCCACAATGGTAGAAGAAACTGAAGTAGTACACTCCTTTTACCGGTGCTGTGAAAATTCCTGTTAAGAGAGTAAAACAGATACCTATTTACAGTTTTTCCTCAGTGGCTTAGCTGCATTTCTCCCTACACTATTTACATTTGCACAACAGTTCATGCATTTCTCTAACGATTAGTACAAATGGCAAAACTGAGTGGATAACCTGCAAAAGTGTGTCACTTGCTCAAAATGGAGAGCTCATTCCTCAAAAGCAAGTATTGATGTCAATGAAAGTGTCAGTGTCATCAAGATGAAAAGTCCTGACACTATTGATTATGAACAAGATAATTAAATGGCTTTGTCATGTTTTCATTATCACACTTTACTCTAAATGTTTTCCAATGCAAAGCAGTAAGATTTTGGTGACACGTCCTGAAAATGCTCAAGACAGCACTATATACTATTAGCACAGCCATTTGAATACTACAGTAAAGTAGTGAGATATCTGAGTACAAGACACTGAATATGTATGTTGCACATTTGTACTGCATTTGCTCTAATTTATTCACAGCATTGTGCAAAAGAATAAATACACCCTTATTTACAACAAACATAAACTCCTTTTGCACAGAGCTGTGCACAACTGTAAACAATACTGCAGGACATATTGGAACTGAACCTACAACATACACAGCTCTGTAAATCATTCATCAAATTGTTTAAGACATTTTTAAGAAAAAAAAAAAGATTAAAAATTGTTTATAAAATAATCTTGACAGATTTTGACCACTAGTTCAACATTTGTGTATGTAATGACTCCAGTAATTAAATGAGCACTATTAGTTTTATATGGAATGACTATTCAGCATCCACAAGTTTAGTTTATTTTGACTGACATGACATAAGCAGATGATAATGTTATAAACAGCAGAGAGTTGTATGACAGCAGTTGATGCATGTCCAAAAGCATTTGCAATTTGTTGGAAGGAATGAGAAACTGCTACTATGATGTGCACAAATGACTAATTGTTTTGAGAAATGCATGAACTGTTGTGCAAATGTAGATAGTGTTGTGAGAAATGCACCAAAGACACTGAGGAAAAAGTGTAAACTGTTGTGCATATGATTTATTATTTCAGAATTACACAGAATGTGGATTACCTGTAGCCCTGTTGTAGGCATCACCAATGTTTATGAAGACATCTTTGTAAACCAATGTTGAATCTTTAGCAAATGGTCCAAGGTAACCATCTGACCCTAACGCAGCTGAAAACGCCACTTTTGGAGTGTCTGAAAAACACATACTTTCTTAAATGACTTTGTGCAAACAGATGACACATACAGTAGCAATGCAATATTAAATCCCAAATATTACACTGCGAAAAATGCTTGTCTTACTTAGATTTTTTATCTTCTTTCTAGTCCAAATGTCTAAAAATTATTAAATTGAGAAGCATTTTCTAGACAAGCAAAACATAGTCTTGTTTCAAGAGTTCACACTTAGCTGATGATTCATCAAAGCTTGTTTGGCATGCTGTCTCGGGAGAGAGCCCTGAGCTCAATGGATGCTCGAGCCCAGGGCTCCCTCCCATTCGCAGAGCGATTTGCTAACTTCCAGGGGAAACTCGCGCCGACATGGGGAGAACATACAAACTCCCCACAGAAACACCCACCGGCCTAGCGGAGACTAGAGCAGTCAGTGTTCTTGCTGTGGGGCTAACAGTGCTAAACACTGGGTCGCCGTGTTGCCCGATCTATGGTAAAGGAGGAGAATGGAGAGGAGGGTTTCTTGCAGATGAAGATATATGTGGGCAGAAGGCTGTGGTTATTTATAGTAAATTAGGAATGATATGATTGGGTGATCATGATTAGCTAATATGGGACCGGCTGTGATAAATCATAAGCATGTGATCCTCTTAAAATTAGTTTATAAATAAACTCCACTTTAAGAAATAATATGTCAAAATTAAGAGAGTTTTACCTTAAAACAAGCAAAATAATCTGCCAATGGGGTAAGCAAAATAATCTTGTTTTTCCTTTCGACATAAGGTTATTTTGCTTCCCCCATTGTCAGATTGTTTAGCTTGTTTTAAGGTAAAACTCACTTAATTTTGACATATTATTTCTTAAAACAAGACTATGTGTTTTGCTTGTCTAGAAAATGCTTCTTGATTTAATAATTTTTAGACATTTGGACTAGAAACAAGATCAAAAATCTAAGTAAGAAAATCTTTTTTTGCAGTGTAAATCTCTCATAAACGTCAGTCTCACCTCTGATTCCTTCAATCTGAGCTTCACTGTTGGCGAGTCTGTTGGTCAGCTCCTGCAGTCTTGATTCAAAAGTGTGGAGCCATTTCTCTGTGGCCTTTAATTTCTCCTGTAATGCTCCAATATCCTTCATTAGTTCTGTGCACATCATTAAAGGACAGGTCAAATGTTGGGTGTCTACTAAGTTGGTATCTATTGCATTCTGTGCGAATATTAGACTGGTGTGCAGAAGCAGCAGAAGAATCACAGCCGTAACCCTCATTCTTAATGCTTCCTCAAAGTGTACTGTAGATTACTGGAGTCTGTGTTAAAATGCCACTAATCTGATGCTTTTATATGATTATTTTCAGAGATTCACGCGTGATGTGGAATTTAGCCAATGGCAGACCGCGTTGTATTTGACTGTGACTTTCTTTGTTACCTTTGTACTTAGTTATTAGCTACCTTAGCTATTATTAACTTGGTTTATTGTTATTATTAATTTACTATATAATCATAAATGCTGTAGTAGCAGATTACAGCTGTTTCAATTCTCAGTGGCCTGAAATAAACACTGAACTTTGTACTTTGTACTTCATTCAGTAGCATTGCAGATTGTAGCAACTGCAGGACAGTATATTAGATATAAATGAATACATGTTTCTCTGAGGCACTGTTGTTTTGTTTGGAAATTAAAACATGTTTTTAAACTTAGTTCACATTTTATTTACTGAATCCACTGTAAAAAAAAATAAATAAATAAAAATCATGACAAGGCAAGTTTATTTCTATAGCACATTTCATACACAGTGAAAGTTCGAAGTGCTGTACATAAACAGGAATAAAAGTGTATAAGTAAGTATTAGAACATAAAAACAAATAATAAAAGTGATTAAAACAGATAAAAATTTATTAAAACAGGTTATAAAAGAATGAAAAGGAAAAGAAAGTCATATAAGTGTGATCTGTGGGCCGTAGCACAGTGCTCATTCAGTAAAGGCACAGCTGAACAGATGAGTGTTCAATGCGCCTTATGCTGGAGCACATCTGATCATTTCTGGAAGCTGATTCCAGCAGCAGGGGGCGCTGTTAGTAGCTGAAGGCCGATTCACCCTGCTTTGACTGAACTCTTGGAGTTTCTAGTTTACGTGATGCTAAAGATCTGTGTGATCTGTTAGGTTTGTATTCAGTCAGCATATCTGTAATGTATTGAGCTCCTAGACCATTTAGTGATTTATAGAGCAGTAACAATACTTTAAAATCTATTCTGAATGTAACTGGGAGCCAGTGTAGGGACCTGAGGACAGGTGTGATGTGCTTTGATTTTCTGCTTCTGGTCAGAATCCTGGCCGCAGCGTTCTGGATGAGCTGCAACTGTCTGACTGTTTTTTTGGGAAGGCCCGTGAGGAGGCCGTTACAGTAATCCACCCTGCTGCTGATAAAAGCATCAACAAGTTTCTCTAAGTCTACACTGGAGACAAAGCATCTGATTCCTGCAATGTTTTTGAGATGATAGTATGCTGATTTACTAACTGCTTTGACATGACTATTGAAACTCAGATCTGACTCCAGAGTCGCACCAAGATTCTTGACCTTATTTTGTGTTGTTTGACCTTTAGAGCCAAGGTACACATTCACTTTGAGAACCTCATCTCTGTTCCCAAATGCAATGACTTCAGTTTTCTCTTTATTTAACTGAAGAAAGTTTTGGCTCATCCAGCTGTTCACTTCATCAATGCATTGGCAGAGGGTGTCAACTGGGCTGTAGTCATTAGGCAGTAAGGCTAAGTAGATCTGAGTGTCATCAGCATAGCTGTGGTAGGAGATTTGGTTCTTTCTCATTATTTGGCTCAGTGGGTCAGGTAGTACTTAGCTGTACTTGTCCTGGATGTGGCAACCACAAAAAAAATAAATAAAGATTGCGCTGACAGGTAATTTCGGCCAATTGAATCCAAGATCTTGTACTTTCAGTCACGACCCAAATTTAGTTTACTTCTGGTTAGTAATGCTCCCATAATCCCTCGAGCTCCCTAGAGAGGCTATAGATCTAGAATGTGTTTTCCAAACAACGACGTAACTCGCGCCTGAACTATCATGATGCATTGTTTGGGAAAAGAACGATGTAGTGACGAGTGTTTCCCAAAACCAGTAGTTTCTCTGTCGCAGATCCATTGTTTGAACCACGTTAGTTCTAACGTAAAACACCCTTAATGATGCTCTAAATGGAGTGGAGTAACAACTTATTTAGAGAAGAACCTCATAATTTCTTGGTACAAATTATATTGTTTTACACAAACACGCATTAAGAAAAAAATCCAATTTTAGTTTTGGTAAAAACATGCACTCGCTTTCCATATTAATTGAAATATATGTAAATGGCACATATAGGGCCTGTGTTTCCTTTACAAATATTATTGAGGACATTACATATTATACTGTAAAACATAAAATCACTTACAAAAGCTAACATGTATTCTTATATCATATATAAATCATATAAATAAATAAATGATGAGGCGATTTATTAAGAAATAAAATTTAATATTTGTTATTTATTAGGAAATGAAAAAAAAAACTACATTAATAATAATAATATTAATAATATTAATGATGATGAT
>CAIGQZ010034999.1:15202143-15214450 GCA_903798205.1 Danio tinwini | reverse complement strand
CTAGTCGGCGCTACAGAGCACCAAGCACAAAAACAGCCAGACAAACTCTCCACAAGATATTGTAGCTTCATGCTTTCACCACTAGAGGAGCAAAAGCTGATTTCAGTGTTTAATTAGGATTTATAGATGAATTACCATGTTTGTAAACATTCAGAATGCGCGCGCAGGGAGGTGACAGAAAAAAACCAGGAGCGCTACCATTTACGGTGAGGGAATGACATCCGATGCAGCACAGAGTTTGTTGTTGTCTTAGAAGTAAGATATATTGATTAGATATTATATATTTTATTTACATAATGCTTTCAGCGTATTATAACAGCTCGTCACCCAGTGATAAGCACAGTGATTCTGCTAAATTAAGGTTAAAGTGAGCGGCGTTCGTCTGACAGGTCCATTTACGATAGCCCTCAACGGATATTGAATAAGACGAAATGACCAAGCATCAGCCCCAAATACACAATTTCAATGAAGCTCCAAGGGAATTTACAAGAAAGAAGTTAAAGATCTACAAGTGTTTGGATGCCAACAATTGTGTTCTGTGTGGTCATGTGTAAGAGATAATGCTCCCTGATTACCTGATTCAAAACTATGTAGTGCTAAAAACTGAGGTTCTGCCGAGCTAAAGACAAGGAAAAAAGACGGAGCTAACGTTATACAAGGCCTGGGTGATCATCAACAAGCAGAACAACTGTATTCTGACAGCGAACTACACCTGTACGGCAGGCCCAGGGTATGTGAACTTACACATAAAGGTAAAGTTGGTTTTATATTCACACATTCACACTTTCTCCTTAATAATATAATTTCATAAACGTATTATTTGCAAACTCTAAATAGCGAAATCATATTAGCAGCCAATGACTATCACAGTACAGCATTGTTCACAGTCAAATAAACAGTGTTCATGTTGTTTTCAGTCACACTTGCAGGTTATTTCAGAGCGAATACTCAAAGTGTCGTGGTAAACAATATAGGAAGTGTGTCACAAGTTGTCACTGAGTGAATGTGTGAATATAAAACCAACTTTAATAACTCACACTTTCACGTTTTATTCTCAGCATTCAGTGTCCGCAGTTTAATTCACCATGTGTAACTGTTTTGCTGAAATCATTGCTGCAATCAAAAATGAGTAACGTGTCTGATTCAGCATAGCGTGAACTAACCTGATATAACCTGACAACTGCAGAGTCCAGCATTAATAATTAGGTCGTCACTTTATTCAGCTCGCTTTTAGCCAAAGACGTCTGCAGTCGGCATTAAAAGCAGTGTGGTGTACGGTAATTGTTAAGTTTTCTATTTTTGGACTTCACATTTGGCATCTTACTGCACAACATCACATGTTTGCTATTACAACCGGCCTCTTTTTGCAACTGTGTGACATCATATAGGTTGGTAATTCGTCTGTAGGTGGTGTTTCAACAACTAATGCCCATTAACAGTTTGTTTTACGTCAAGAAATGTTTACAAAATGTTTATAAACTTGCATCCACACAATGTAGTAACACATTTATAAAATAAAGATAGAGTCGTGTAGGTGGGTTTCAACTTTATTATTCCATTTGCAATAGCTAATTTCCTGAAAATACTTCATTCACCACAGAAATATTCTGCCCTTATATTTGTCTTTATTTCATTTATTACATACTTTGCATTTACATAAACAGTTCTCTATATATTCTGATTGTATTAGTATCTGTATAATATGTACATTTGGAGCCGCATGAACACTAGTGAAACAAATGAGACATTAAACACTGTTGGAGTATTTGCTGACATGCTTATAACCCGATGTGAATCTCGTGATTCAGTACAAAAGTGCAGTTTTATGCAGAAAGAAAGAAAGACAACGTTTGAACCAGAGACGGAGGCCATCGGCAAACTCAAGGAAACCATAAAGGGAACAGGTGAACACAATCAGCATTTTTCACTCCTTTAAAAAAAAGCATTCAATAACTCCAGATTTGTGTAATTTAGCTTCAGCCTCATTCAGAACACACAGACACGTATAAATGCAAAGTGCATATCAATGTTGCTACGTTCGACAATAAATAAATTAAAATTAAAAACTGAAGCAGTCCTCACCCTGCTACAAAGCAGGATCAGAATAAAGAAGGGGCACTTCAATAGTGTGTATTTTGTACAGCCCTCTTTATAAATACATACAAGAAACAAATTACAAAATAATCATTATGAAGAGCAAATGCAGAAAAGATTATAAAGTCTAGCAAATGAGGAGAGGAACTACCGCTGATACATGAATTTCTGGAAAATAAAATGAGTATATAAATAAAAAAAACATCTACATTGCTTTAGTAACATGTCCTGTAAGACCATCCTATCTCATTAGTTCCACCATTTGAACCAACTCTATTCGAGTAATAATAACATTCGCATATATTTAATACACATTCACACATTGCTTTACACTTTCCTGTTATAAAATAAATCCTTACACTTAATTATTTATTTTTTTGCCCCAGATTTTATCCCTGAACTGCTGAAGCACATCCAGTTATCTAAAGGTTGTGTGGGGTAAATAAAATAAAATAAAGATTAAGAACAAATATAGTATAGTAAATAGTGTTTTTGAACTATACTTAAGTGTATTATACTGTATATAGTCAATTATTTACAACTCTTTGTTGATAAATGCTCCGGCATACTGTAGTATTATGATATACAGTAATAACCCTGTTGAAAAATCCAGCGTAAACCAGCCTCAGCTGGTTGGCTGGTTTTAGCTGGTCGATCAGCCTGGTTTTAGAGGGGTTTTGGCCATTTCCATCCTAGTCTTAGCTGGTCAGGCTGGAAAATGACCAGCTTAAACCAGTTTGACCAGCCAAACCCAGCTATGTCCAGCTTAAACCAGGCTGGTCAAGCTGGTTTTAGCTGGTTTAAGCTGGTCATTTTCCAGCCTGACCAGCTAAGACCAGGATGGAAATGGCTGGAAACCAGCCTGGAAATGGCTAAAACCCCTCTAAAACCAGGCTGGTCGACCATCTAAAACCAGCCAACCAGCTTAGGCTGGTTTAATCTGTTTTTTTTTAGCAGGGAAATGTGGTACTTTAGTAAGTACTACAGTAAATTGTGGTGTATTGTAGTATCCCTGCAGGCACAGGATGTCAACATGACGTCATATTAATTCGTTGGATTTTGTTTAGAAATGAAAATCAGGTTGACATCAGAACACAACGTCAGATCGACGCCAACCTAAAATCAACCTAAAACCAACCAAACATTTCATTTACGTTTTATTAACGTCTAATCATGTTACACCTCTTTTTGTTTGCTTTCCAACATAACCTAAAATCAACCTAAAATCAATCGAATATCAATGTAATTTGACATCGTTATTGGATGTCAAAATAACGTTGTCCTTAGATGCTGACTAGACATTGAATTTAGGTCACCTGACGTCATGACCTAAATCTAACCTAATATTAACGTCTTATGATGTTGTGTGCCTGCTGGGTTAATACTGTAGCTGCAGAATTGGGTCATTTGTTTATATTTCTATAGCTGCAACTAGAGTCACCACAACAGATTAATTCCAATACTTTACAATACGGTTCAAAAACACTAAAGTATTTACTATAAATGATTAGCATTTTTAGCATCTACGCCTGCTCAAACATAAACACAAGGCTTTGGTGGAGAAAACACTGAATGTAAGTGAAACGTTTGCTATATTAGATATTATATTTGTGTGAATCATACAAAAATAAACACTAGAGGGCGATATTTGCTCAGGTTTTTGGTCTTCAAAACACAAAGAAAATCCGCCTCCACAAACAACAAGTGTTATGCTAGCTAGTGTCATGTCAGTGTACGCTACGCTAGTGGCTAATGTTAGCTTGTAAATGTGGTATTTTGTGTCTGTACAGATTACAAAGATCAAGTCTAAAGCACCTTTTAAAGTGTTCACATGATCGCGCTACTCATAAATGCATGTTTTAATCTATCTAGAGTAACTTTAGCACATTAAACACTCGTTTCGTTATTCGTTAGGCAAGTCATTATACGCGATTATTTTTCGCTTTATTAGCAATTAGCACATCTTGAGTTAGCCTACATATTATTCATGCATGCATTTCAACATTGTGGGTTTGTATTTCAGCCCAGAAACATGGATTGAAGTGTTAGCAGCTTGGGGAGCTAGCCTATATCTGCTTTCAAACTACATACTAAAAGCATCTACGCATTTCCCTCGTGTTTACATTATTTGTTTACCGCGGTTTAGTCTATAAATGAGTGAATATCAAGGGTATTTTTATGCTTAAGGGGGAAGCAACATGCAGGACATTTCTCATTTGTAGTTTCTTGAGGCAGCAAGTAGTCTTTTTTTTTATTTTACAATCAATACTGCAGCTCTAACACCTCTAAGACTGAAATAAAAGTACTGATTCCAGATTAAAACAATATGTTCAAAATTAAATGCAGATTACACTTGGCCTCTTGATGCGCAAGTAAAATGTAAAGACAAATGTACAAATGTAAATATTTTGATTAAATAAATATTCCAGTAGGACATGCTGGATCTATAGAAGATATTCTTTGCCACTTTTGGTAAACCAATTTGACAGGTTTCATCATTAAACTAAAAAATAAACAATAATTATTATTTCTGGGGATTTTTGTTTTGTTTTAACAACATTCATCATTTGATCAAACACCCCACTGCATATAAAATGTCATCAATTGACATTTTAACACCATCAATAGCATTTTTTTAAAGCTATAGGCAAGTAACGGTTCACAAAACTTTTTTGTTAAGAACATGACATTTTACATAAGTAAATGTTATTAAATGTTCATTTGTTTACTATGTGTAACCCATGGGTCCTACCTCACCTAACCCACTCTAAGCTGGAATCGAACTGGCGCTTTAACAAGAAGGCTAAAGACCATGGCCTCTAGTGTCTGCTAGAGCACCCTTTAAGGTCAGAGGAGTAAGGTTTACGTGCATAGCACTTTGCTTGCTGGCTTCTGTTACACTGCCCCCACTAAACTTACCTTCCATCCCGGACGAGCCCCCAAGTGTAACCCACCAGTTCCACTGCACCCAACCAGCTCAGAGCTGGGATCGAACCGCCATTTTTTTCTGTATGGGAGTCGGTTGCTCTAACAAGGAGGCTAAAGACCATGGTCTCTAGCATCTGTGGCTAGAGCACCTTTAGAGGTCAGAGAAGTGAGGTTTACCTGCATTGCACTTCACTAGCTGGCCTCCGTTACACTCCCCCCCTAAACCTCACTTCCATCCCGGACGAGCCCCCAAGTGTAACCCTTCGTTCTTACTGCACCTAACCTGCTTTGAGCTGGGATCAAACTGGCAATTTTTTTGTATGGGAGTTGGTTGCTGTAACAAGGAGGCTTATTACTATGGCCTCTAGTGTCTGTCGCTAGAACACCTTTCGTGGTCAGAGGACTGAGGTTTACCTGCATAGCCTTCGCTAGCTGGCCTTTGTTACACTCAACCCTCTAAACCTCACTTCCAACCTGGACGAGCCCACAAATGTAACCCACCGGTCCTAATGCACCTAACCTGCTCTAAGCTGGGATCGAACTGGCAATTTTTTTGTATGGAAGTCGGTTGCTCTAACAAGGAGGCTAAAGACCATGGCTTCTAGTGTCTGCTAGAGCACCCTTTGAGGTCAAAGGAGTGAGGTTTACCTGCATAGCACTTTGCTTCCTGGCTTCTATTACACTGCCCCCACTATACCTCACTTCCATCCCGGACGAGCCCCCAAGTGTAACCCACCGGTCCTACTGCACCCAAGCCACTCTGAGCTGGGATCGAACCGCCGATTTTTATTTGTATGAGAGTCAGTTGCTCTAACAAGGAGGCTAAAACAATGGCCTCTAGTGTCTGCTAGAGCACCCCTTGAGGTCAGAGGAGTGAGGTTTACCTGCATAACACTTCGCTAGATGGCCTTCGATACACTCAACCATCTAAACCTCACTTCCATCCCGGACGAGCCCCCAAATGTAACCCACTGGTCCTACTGCACCTAACCTGTTCTGAGCTGGGATCGAACTGGTGATTTTATTTGTATGGGAGTCGGTTGCTCTAACAAGGAGGTTAAAGACCATGGTCTCTAGCATCTGTCACTAGAGCACCTTAAGAGGTCAGAGGAGTGAGGTTTACCTGCACAGCACTTCGCTAGCCGGCCTCCGTTACATATATGCTAAAGCTGAAGAGCCTTTTCGATTAGTTTATTAGACATAATCAGTGTTGGATGTAATTAGTTACCAAGTAAACAGTTACTGTTATTAAACTACTTTTTCACTGAAAAAATTTAGATGAAATATTTAGGTAATTTAATTACAGCTCTGTACAACAACTGTGCTTTAAATACTGTAAATAAATTCAACACTTCTATATAAACCAATTCAAAGTAATTTTTTCTTATATAAATATATTTTTTAATTAAAGCAGTTTGTCAATTGAACATGCTTAATTATGTTTGTTAACTATCGAATGTTGTGATTGTAAATAAATAGCTTAAGTATTATATTTTATTAAACATATAGGCCATGTTTGACTCAATTTGAAAGAAGTTGAATTTCTATTGATTTATAAACATTTTAAGAGGCCCATATTGAATAAAACAGTAATTAGAAAAGTAATTTAAATACAATGACTCAATTAATAATCATTAATTATGAAAATAATAATAATAATAATAATAATAATAATAATAATAATAATATTGGGGTCATTTTGGAAAAACTTCAAGATAAAAATAAACATTGTTAGGGTTGTTTTTTTCTATTCTGCTATTTAAATAGTGGCATTTTTGACTCGTAGGTCATTAGGAGGGTTAAGGGAATAGAGGGTGATTTTGGATACAGCCCTGTTTTGAGGAATATATCAGTCCTGTGACACAGCGATTGCTCTGAAGCAGTGATTAGTCAATAGTGAAACACATTCACAGCCAACAGACTCAAGACTCAACGTCTGCTTGCTTATAAATCATCACTGCACCCTACTGAGTGATTAAAACTAGGGCACGGCGAAGAAACAACCAGGACGCTTTCCATTTGGCTTTCGCTCAACAGCACATAAAATATATCAGGTTTTTATGATCTCCATTAATTATAATAATTTGTACTATTGTATTTTAGTTTGGTGTACCGTTACAGCCCTAGTTAAAGATCTAATGCTGTATTCAATGAGTGGATTAAATAAATAAATAAATAAATACAATTTAATAAATAATAAATAGTAAAACCAATAAAAGCTTAAAATTACATTAAACATAAAATTAATTAAATAAATACACAAATAAGTTTTAAAAATCTTACTTTTCCTTTGGCTTTCACACATACTGTTTGAGAATATATATACTGAAAAAAAATGTCATATATATCAGGTTTTCATGATAAATCTCAACCAATTATAATGATTTGTACTATTGTATTTTAGTTTGGTGTACCGTTACAGCCCTAGTTAGAGATCTAATGCCTTATTCAATGAGTGGATTAAATAAAACTGAAAAATAATATATTAATAAATCATAAATAAATGCATTATATCCTTACATACTAATAAAAATACAATTATTTCAAAACAATACCATTTTTATATAACTTTTACTACTGTAATGTATAAAACAATATATATTGTATAAATAAATGTACATTAAGCATGCCAGCCAAGGCTTTAGTACAGTAAATCTTGCATTAATGACTACCTCATAGTAGTTTAGGTTGTAAAGCAAACGCTTGTAGGATTTACAGCGTGATTAAAAAGGAGAAAATAAGGAAACACTTTATTTTAAGGTGTACTTGTTACACATGTACTTATAATTAATTATGCACAATTACATGCAATTAACCCTCATTCTAATCATAACCGCAGAGTAAATAGATGTAATTAATTAATATTACTCAGCATTTGAATGAATAGTTTGACTGGAACAAGGACAGCTTAAAATAAAGTGTTAGAGAAGAACTAAATAGATGTATTCGATAGATGAACAGAGATTATTTCTCCTTAGATGAGGGGGAATCTCTTACAGAGTTCTGCTTCTCCTGTGGACAGTTCAGCTTTCTCCTGTACGGCGGTTTGGATGAGTTGATCGGACAAAAACAAAGGGAAATGTGCTGGGAAGGAAATAAGTCAGCTTTCATGACTGTGTGTGTGTGTGTGTGTGTGTGTGTGTATGTGCCTATGTGTGTGTGTGCCTATGTGTGTTTATGTGTGTGTTTAAGTCTATGTGTATGTGTATGTTAAAATGTCTGTGTGTGTATGTGTTTTTGTTTGTTTGTGTTACAGTGTGTGTGTGTTTAAATGTCCCTGTGTGTGTTTATAAGTGTGTGGATGTGTAAGTGTGTGTGTTTTTAAGTGTGTTTGTGTGTTTAAATGCGTGTCTGTGTGTGTGTGTGTGTGTGTGTGTGTGTGTGTACTGTATATGTGTGTGTTTAAGTATTGCTGTGTGTATGTACTGTATGTGTGTATAAACTGTATGTGTGTGTGCGTGTGCTTAAGTATTTCTCTGCGTGTGTATATATATGTGTGTACAGTATATGTGTGCGTACTGTATGTGTGTGTGTGTGTGTCAGATGGGGCAGACGATGACCTTGTCCTCCAGCAGGACACTGACCACCAGGAAGACAATGTAGAGCAGGAACATGATGAAGCCCAGCAGTTTGCTCATCCTCCACTTGCAGGCGGCGATGGAGACGATGACGAAGAGCAGCATGAAGAAAAGCAGCACAATGGCGCAGAACAGCCCGTTACTGCTCACCTGCACCGGGACCATCCCGTTCACCATCGAGAACAGCAGCCACGGGAACGGTAACCTGGGAGACAGAAGAACGCTCGGAATGTCACACACACTGATGCTGCATTCAGTGCGCATTCTAACCAATCTAAAGAGAGTTCCAAATAGAATCAGTGTTCCAAACTGTCAGATGTTGGACAGAGTACGCCAAAGGTTTACACTATTTCCAGTAAAAATTGGAAGTGTTGAATCGTGCGTACTCTACCCACTAATATGGCCCATAATACACTGCACATTGGACATAAATTTGATTAGAACTACAAACTCGTGTAAACAAACTACAAACATGGTGGACGCCATAGTGACAGATTTAAAAGTAATACTAACATTATGGAGACTCCTGTTGCTGTTCATCTAAAACTCCACATCTATAATCCTCTGAGTCTATGCTGACATTATCTTCAGCAGCTCAAACACTCTAATGGCTAATGGACAGACGGCTGCTTCTTACTCAGGGCTGCTGTTTATCCTAATGAGGGAGACCAGTGGGTGGGACTTCCCCCCTCTGATGACACGTACAAAGGGAGAATGTCAATCAAAGTGTTTCCTTTATCAAGTCTGATTATAAAAAGTACTATTAATTAATATTTACCATAAGAGCACGCTGGATATGTTCACACACTGTTTAAACGCCTTATAAAAGTGATTTCTGCATAATAGTCATTCATTCATTTTCATCCACTTCTCCAGGGCTGGGTCGCGGGGGCTCTGTTCACACCAGATGCTGAATAAATTGCGTTATTCGTGCGTAAATAGACGTGTAAAAATTTGAGTTTACATGCTTCATTCACCCGTCAAATTCACTTCAGAAAAGACGCGGATTCGTGTCATGGGCAGGGCTTCTGTTTGCCCGGGGACTGTAGCATCGTTGCTAAATGGCTAACATGGATTTTATTGATAAAATAACTCTGTTTATGTGCTTTATGAAGGCTGAAAAACAGCATCGATTCGCTTGGAGCAGTGTCTGAGTCCACTAGATACTTTCAGAGGTGCAGCCAGCTCTGTGAGCTCATAAACTCCTCCAGAAACTGAACCTGGATGATGGAAGCATTTAGCGGTGCTTCTGACTGAGCCGAGCCCAGTTTGATGAACTGTTGTTGGTGTAGGAGGATATTCCCAGGGACACCAACTACAGGCGCTAGGTCATAATCATGCCCCCACAAGAGCAAGCTCCTGATTGGTTAACACGGCGCAAATGTCCGCAGAAGTTCAGATTTTTGAACTTCGAGCGAACTCCCGTTTGATGCGTCTTTCGCGTCTAGTGTGAACGCAGCATTAGGAGAGAACCCCAGACTTCCCTCTCCCCAGACACTTCCTCCAGGTCCTCTGAGGGGATCCCGAGGCATTCCCAGGCCAGCCGAGAGACAGAGTCCCTCCAGCGTGTCCTGGGTCTTCTCCGAGGCCTCCTCCCGGTGGGACAAGGCTGGAACACCTCCCTAGGTAGGCATCCGAAACAGATGCCTGAGCCACCTCAGCTGACTTGTCTCGATGTGGAGGAGCAGCGGCTCTACTCCGAGCTCCTCCCGAGTGACAGAGCTCCTCCTATATATCTATAAGAGTGCACTCTGGCACCCTGCGAAGGAAACTCATTTTGGTATCCGAGATCTTGTCCTTTCGGTCATGACCCAAACCTCATGACCATAGGTGAGAGTAGGAACGTAGATTGACCGGTAAATCGAGAGCTTTGCCTTTCGACTTAGCTCCTTCTTTAAAACACAACGGACCGGTACATTGACCGCATTACTGCGGCCAGCACATCCGCCTGTCAATCTCACGCTCCATCTTTCCCTCACTCGAGAACAAAACCCCAAGATACTTGACCTCCTCCACCTGGTGTACGGACTTTCTTTCATCCTGGAGGGCATAATAGCTCCTCTTTAAATATCAAGAGTAACCCAGAAGTCTTTGGTAATATTCAACATGTCTTAGTTTTGATTAGTCATATGTGCTGAATAAAAGGACAATCTCCTCACCCCACAGTAATGTCGAATATATTGGAGCCCACGGAGCTGGACACGGCCATGTCCCCCAGACCCTTGCGGGCCACAATAACACTGGTGATCAGGTCAGGGATGGAGGTTCCAGCTGCTAGAATGGTCAATCCCATGATCTCCTCAGTGATGCCGATGGTTTCTCCAACCTGCACAACACAAACACCAGACTGATGAAGAACAAACCATTTACTCACATCCAGCCTCGGGGAAGCTTTAACTCAGTTCAGTTGACTTTATTATTAGTAGTACCCATATTAGGGCTGGAAAAATCTAACATTGTGATATTTAGTTATTCTGCAAGATATATATTTATCATTTTCTGAGGAGTCTATCTGTATTTGGGTATACAGTGATTTAATACTTTAATAATGCGTAGTCTTCGTTGTGTAAATGAAATGAATCTTTACATAAACTCATACATAATTACAAACAGTACCATTTCTTATGCCTGAATGTTTTTAAAATCCTCACAGGCCTCAAAAAGCACACAAGTTTAACACAGACTCAGCGTTGCATATCCTGCGATGTGACTACTGCGTATGATCACATTATATAGATGCTGAAAGAAGATATTGGCTAACCAGTACTGTATGTAGATTTAGTTTTTGCAGCAGAGGTTGTCTTTTGACACAAGCATCTGCTAAATGTAAAAATAACAGCAGACGCTTTACCTGATGAGCCCACCACACCATCAGGTAGGAGAATCCTGCGATCCAGCAAATCGCTCCCAGGAATGTGATGGGAAAAAACTTCTTAGACGTCTAAAGAGAGAAAAAAAAGCACGTCTGATTCCCAGCATATAATCCCTAGTAAACAAAAGTGCACTCACAGGTTTCCGGACGTCCGGCAGTGTGATCCACAAAGGGAAGACAATGGGAAGGATGAAGAGATACGTGAAACGCTTTTGGCAGCTCTCGGGCCAGGACAAACTCAGCGGCTGATCGTCTTCTTCATCCTCCTCAGCCTGAAATGAGAAGATTATTCCATTACATCCAGCAGACGCAGTGCACTGTTCTGTTTCTCCAATTAAAGGGCACCCTATGAAGCAAAATCAACTTTAGGAAGCTGTTTGGACAGAAGTGTGTGTACACAGTCATATTGGGCTCATATAAACACTAACGTCTCTTTTTTTAATTGCCCGACGTTAAAATAGGATCTAAATTAGGGTTGGACAATTGAAGTGAAGAGTTCCCTAAATAATAATACACAAGTTTTCTAGTGGACGTGATGTGTTGATGAATAAAAATGAAATATTTCACTTTCTTACGACACGACTGTGACCCTCCTTCAAGTAAAAATAGCAGCTTGTTGAGAGTATTTTGAGATTTGTAATGTCACCTTCAGCTGGAGCATGTGTGTGTGTGGGATTGATTCCTTCTGTGTGTGTGTGTGTGTGTGTGTGTGTGTGTGTGTGTGTGTGTGTGTGTGTGTGTGTGTGTGTGTGTGTGTGTGTGTGTGTGTGTGTGTGTGTGTGTGTGTGTGTGTGTGTGTGTGTGTGTGTGTGTGTGTGTGTGTGTGTGTGTGTGT
>CAIGQZ010034999.1:15134892-15149808 GCA_903798205.1 Danio tinwini | reverse complement strand
TTATTATTATTATTATTATTATTATTATTATTATTATTATTATTATTATTATTATTATAAATAAAGTCTGTAGAAAAAAGAAAATAAATAGATGTATAATAACCATAAGTAAAATTAGTAATACATTTAATGCAAGTAAAGTGTCGATGTTAAATTCAATATATTTAAGGATACAGGCTAATGTTGGAAACTCTGCAATACCAACATTATGCCCTTTTTTGGAAAAACATATGTTTCAACACAACAGAAAAGTTTGTTTATTTATTTAAAATATATATAATTAATAATTCTGCATTAAATATTTATTTATTTATAATAATAATTAACATATATAAAATATAAAATATAAGCAACATTTAATATTTTATTATAATATTTATAGTATTTTACCATTGTTTAAAATATTTAATTTAACATAAAAAATATATTTTAAACTGTGCTACTTTATTTATTTATGTTTATTTATTTAAAATATAAAATATTAACAATTTATATATATATATATATATATTGTTAATATTTTATATATATATATCTATATATATATAAATAGATATATATAAAACACACACAAAAAGATTTTTATTTATAAGCAACATTTCTTATTTTTATTATAATAATATTTATAGTATTTTATCAATTAATACATTTACTTTAAAATATACAACAAATACTAATTAAATCTGTTCTGCACTTTATTTATTTATGTATTAAATATTATTTAAATATTGGTGTTTGTATATTTATTTATAAAATATTATTAATTAATAACTGTATATATATGTATATGTAACTGTATATATATAGTAACATTTAATATTTTCATAGCTGCAGTCAATGCAATATGGCTTGAAATCTATGGGAGACCGGGCATTCTCTTCATTGGCACCTAAATTGTAGAACGCTTTACCTTCTGATAGTCGTAATGCCCTGAGTGTTTTTAAATCATCTCTTAAAATTGACCTTTTAGGGTACCCTTTATTTGATTTTATTTGACTTTTATATGAATTTTAGATCTACTACTATTATTATTTTATGTTTTTACTTATTTTATTACATTCTGTTTGCATTCATCCTTGTATCTTTTACTGTTGCATATTTTGTCTGTAAAGTACCTTGAGATGCTTCTTTTAAAAGCACTATATAAAAATAAAAATTATTATTATTGTTGTTATTATTTTTATATTTATACAATTGTATCAATATTTAAATTAACATATAAAACAAAATCTATTTAAAATTGTACAAAACTATTTATTTATTTATTTATTCATGTATTTATGTGTTTATTTATTTAAAATATTAAAATATAAACAATTCATAAATATTAACTATCACATTTTTATACTTATTTTTAATACATATATTTATTTATAAGCAACTAACTGCTTATAAATAAATAAATAATAAAATATATTCATTTATAAGCAACATTTAATCATTTTATTATAATAATAATTACAGTATTTTATCCATATTTAAAATATTAAATTTAACACATAAAATAAAAACTTTTTTAAACTGTACACACTTTATTTTTGGACACTTGAAAACCATTTTGACCCATAATTTTGCATGAAACATTATTTCCTTATTCCTTACGAATAATAGGATCTGCATTCCTACTCCATATTTTATTTACACACTGGAGATAAATCCAGATTTATGGGGCAGATTTATCTAAAAGCTTTTAGATCTCATACCTCCAAAAACTAATTTGTCATCTCTTAGTAAATCCATACGGGATAATAAGAGCGCTTCAGTAACAAATCTGTCAGGAAGGAGAACAGAAGACTCCAAACACAATAAATACGCTGACATTTCACCTCTGAAACTGCAGTAAATCAGTCCAAATCTCGCTTTCTCAACCATAAGAACACCCTAATGACAAACAAACTTAAAATATATGCTTTTCTCTAACTAAAAACTGCAATTGAATAAGAAAGAAATGTCAGAAATAGTCAGTATATGAGGTTATAGCTTTAAAAAAGTAATAATATGCACTAATAATATGTGTGGTCTTGGGATAAACAGAATCTGGGGAACTTGCTTCATTTAGAGTCAGAGAGTCATGTTAAAGGTGCCATGACATTAAATAGTTTTTCAGACGTTATCAGTATTGTTAGGATATCTATAATCTAGTGAGCACCAAAATACTGACAAAATAGGCGATATAAACCTGATATATACATGTAAAGCTTGTAGTTTGCCCGCCTCAATGGATCAACAGTTTTACGAATTTTGCTTCATACTTCAGTTTCTCATCAAATCTTCTGACCAATCAGATGCTCTCTAGTGTCTGACATGCCCCGCCCCCTTCTTCTCATACACTCAAACACGCACTGGCAGAGCAGTGAAAAAAACACAACGCTATTGGCTGTTTTTATTTAAAGGGGGAGGGGCTACGCTAAGCCCCACCCTCTCTTCGTGTTTCAGTTGAGATTACGTCACACATCAAATAAAAAAGCACATTTCAAAGCACTATAACGTTTATTTTTATTGCTGATCTTTTGTCCCCACACTTGACACGCGTCATGATTATAAAGGTGTTATGACAGTCTTATGAACACCCCTTTCATGTATAATGTTGCCAAAAGGTTTCTATGAATTACAGCCCGATTATATTGACTTTCCAATGTAAAAAAGGTCAAAAGGTCACAAAGTATGGGGGGCATATATCTTTGCACTTAATCTTTAAGAGTCAGTTGCGTTGCTCAATGGCACATTTGCTATTTACATGGTGGACTTAGGTGTAAAAACTGAACGCTTCACTATTGAGAAAACAGTTAAACAGAGCATCTGCAGCGCGAGGATAAAGAACGAGCCTCCTCCATTCAGCCTCTTTACTTTCTCTTTACTTTACTCTTTACTCCTTTACTTTGGTGGAGTGAGGAAACGCTGGAAACTCACTCCACTGAACACATCCATTAACCCACATGTTTAATTTCACTTTGTTAAGTGTCTAAACTATTTCTAAATTCAGTTCTAATCTCCAGCAAAGGAATAAATGAACAATAATAGTGAAGTGAGGTCAAACAACTGAGTTATATCCAAACACACGTCCTGTTCTTATGCTCCATATGGTGATGCAGACGTCTCCAAAACCCCACAGCTGGACAAATCTACACTTGTGTTTATTAAAACAAATATAAATCTGCAGATAATAAATAATACTGATCATAATAATAACATTATACTGATGCAGATTGTCATAAATAAACTGAAAAAGGTGAAGAAGGCATGGAGGCAGTGGTGTTTATATTGATGTGGAAAATAATCATGTTTGCATCATCTTAATTCTTTAATTGTGTTCATCTGTAAAGATATTTGTGTATTGCTGATCATCCTGTGTGTGTTCAGCAGTGTGTAAGTGTTTGGACCTGTATAGGCGCATAACTAGCGCACTCTGCTGGACTTTAGAGCAGCTTTTAGTTGGTCAATGGCACGTATATTTCAGTTCCTCAGAATAGCAGCACACCAACAACACCTTAACGCACCTCCTTTATAGACCAGCACACACATGAGTCCACAAAGTGGCGCAAATAGATTTGCTATTTAAACAACATGATGCAAAACGTGAAAATTACTGCTGCGCTGGTCTGAAAATAGCAACAAATCACGCCAAACACAACTTGTGCCTTACTGCCCCGGGTGTATGATAGGGCCCTTAGTAGGAAAAGCATTTTTTGTAGTGCACAAACAGCTTCTTAAAGCAGCAGAAGCAGTGTTTTTCCTCCCCTGATATATTTTTATTTATTTATTTTTCCACAAACGCTTCACATCACTTCATATCACCATAGGGACTCGTCTGGTGTCAAAACAATTAGCGCTGAAGAAAGACAGCGGTGGCCATCCAAGACACATAAACCAGCAGATTCACCTCCTCTACTGTATTTACACCAGATTCACACCTTTGAGGGCATCTTTATCCATTTCATGGCACCTCTTCTTCAAATTCACAACAACATTTGCGATGTATTTATTTCTAAAGACAGATGTTTAGAAGATTCATTAATTTTCCTTCAGCTTAGTCTCTATTTTAAACAGTGGAATGAACCACATACTATTCCAGCATATGTTTTACACAGTGGATGCCCTTCCGGAGGATCTGGAATCAGAAGATCTTGCTCTGTTACAGTGGATGCCCTTCTCATACACTACGGCCAATTTAGTTGATCAATTCCCCTATAGCACATGTGTTTGGACTGTGGGGGAAACCGGAGCACCCGGAGGAAACCCACACCAACACGGGGAGAACGTGCAAACTCCACACAGAAACACCAACTTTCCCAGCCGGGACTCGAACCCACAACCTTCTTCATGTTGTCAAAATGCTCGTGTTTATATAGGCCGATTGTTGTATGAGCAACGTTTGATTATTTACAACCACCTCCAAGAAATATGGACGTCGCTAATCACTGGCATTGTTATTTTGGAGGGTCGTGGGCTGAAAAGTTTGGGAACCCCTAAACTAATGCATTATTAAAATCCAAAGTTGTGCTTGTTAACATTAGTTAATGCACTGACTGAGTTAACATCAACTAATGTCATTAAACTTAAAAAACATGAACAAAACATAAATAAAAAACATAATAAATGTATTAATAATAGTAATAATAAATACATTAACATGAACTAATGGACCACTGTTTTAAAGTGTGTGTGTGTGTGTGTGTGTGTGTGTGTGTGTGTGTGTGTGTGTATGATAATGTGCATCTGTTAGCATCTGTCAGTAGTTTTGTGATTGACATGTGATGTTAACGTAACAAAATATTCATATTAGTGCATTATTAATCTGAATATTTGTTACGTTAAAGTCACATGACCGTGACATTTGTCTGAGGAGCCTTTAATATTTTCTTCTTTTAACGGGACACAATTTGCTGAGCTTAACCCAGCAGGGCTTCACTGACACTTGACATTGTTTAATCCCATGTGAACAGATGACGCAATGAATGAAAACGACTCCACAATCCTGCAATCCCACACAGATTCCTCAGAAACGCAGACCAATGACTCCTGGACGCCGCAGTAATCCGCATTTGTCTACATGTACAGTATATGCTATAATGGCAGGGCGGGAAATTCTTAAGGTTCAGCGTCAAGTGAATGAGGCATATAATGACTTCTAAGGAAATTTTCACAGTATGTCCTATAATATTTTTTCTTCTGAAGAAAGTCTTACTTGTTTTATTTCAGCTAGAATAAAAGCAGTTCTTAATTGTTTTAAAGCCATTTTAAGGTCAATAATATTAGCACCCATAAGCTATATTTGTTTTGGATTGTCTACAGAACAAACCACTGACTTTTATACATTTAACTTCACCCTAATTAACCTAGTTAAGCCTTTAAACGTCACTTTAAGCTGAATACTAGTCAAATATTATGTGCTGTCATCATGGCAATAATAAAAGTGCACAGTAATTGGCTATTTTAGCTAATAAAAACAAAGGGAATATTAATTTTTACATTATATTAAATCTTAAAAGGCCATACTGCTCGTAACACAAAGATTATATCTATCAATACTTAATTGGGTTGTTGCTAGAAGGGATACGGATTAAATCACCCATTAAACTGTATTTTCTTAATGTCTACCCCTATTTCCAACCCTCACCGTAATGTAAAAAAGTAATTATACCAAGAAAGATTTATATTATTTATTTAATCATCCCTTAACCACATTTTATTAACATATAGCCCTACCCCAACCCTAAAACAAAAACAGTGATTATACCAAGTATTATTAACATTATTGATTAAATTACCTATTAAATTGTATTTTGTTGAAGTGTACCCCTACTTCCAACCCTCACAGAAATGTAAAAACAGTAATTATACCCAGTATTATTCATCTTATTCATTAAATTACCTATTAAATTGTATTTTATTAAAGTCTACCCCAACCATAAACCTAAACCCAAACATCACAGTGATGTAAAAACAGTGTATATACCAAGTATTATTCAAATTATTGATTAAATTACCCATTAAATTGTATTTTATTAACATCTACTCCCACCCCAACCCTTACAGTAATGTAAAAACAGTAATTATACCAAGTATTATTCATATTATTTATTACATTATACCTTAATCATATCTACCCCAACCCTGAACGCAACCATCATAGTAATTGAAAAACAGTATTATTTATATAATGATTAAACTACCCGAGAATTTGTATCTTGGTAACATCTACCCCTGCTCCAACCCTTACAATAATGAAAAACAGTAATTATACCAATAATTATTCATATTATTGATTAAATTACCCATTGAACTGTATTTTATTAACGTCTACCCCCACCCTGACCCTCACAGTAATATAAAACAGTAATTAAACCAAGTATTAATAACATTATTGATTAAATTACCCATTAAATTGTATTTTATTAACATCTACTTCCACCCAACCCTTACAGTAATGTAAAAACGGTAACTATACCAAGAATTACTTATATTATTTATTAAATTATACCTTAATCCCATTTTATTAAGATCTACCCCTACCCTAACCCTAAACTCAACCATCACAGTAATGCAAAAACAGTAAATCTGTTGATTATTATTCATATTATTGATTAAATTACAAATTAAATTGTGTTTTATTAATGTTTACCCCTTCCCCAACCCTTACAGTAATGTAAAAACAACAATTATACCAAGTGTTAATCAATTTTTTTATTAAATTACCCATTAAATTGTATTTTATTAACGTCTACCCCCACCCTGACCCTCACAGTAATGTAAAACAGTAATTATACTAATAATTATTTATATTATTGATTAAATTACGCATTAAATTGTATTTTATTAACGTCTACACTGCTTCCAAGCCTCACAGTAATGTAAAAACAGTCATTATACCAAGAATTATTCGTATTATTCATTAAATTACCCATTAGATTGTGTTTTATTAACGTCTACCCCGACCCCAACCCTCACAATAATCACAAATAATACTTTCAACCCTCCCAGTAATGTAAAACAGTACATATACCAAGTATTATTGCATTTTTGTGATTAAATTACCCATTAAGTTGTATTTTATTAACATATACCCCAACCCTTACAGTAATGAAAAAACAGTAATTATACCAAGTATTATTCATATTATTTATTAAACTCCCCAATAAATTGTATTGTATTGAAGTCTACCCTTACCCCAACCATCACAGTAAAGTAAAAACAGTAATTATACCAAGTATTATTGATATTATTGATCAAATTACCCATTAAATTGTATTTTATTAAAGTCTACCCCTACTTCCAACCCTCACAATAATCTAAGAATATTAATTATTGTTGTACAGTGTCAAAGAAAATGATGCTATATAGATGTACGTATCTGCAGCTGTATCCCTTCTAGACTTTAGCACTTGATGGAGGTTTCCAGGTTTCAGTCCTGTGGAGTGTGTGGGAGTGTGCGGACTTTAATCTGCGCATGTGATGTACCAGCACTAACTGCAATGATGCTGCCTGCAATAATTACAGCATTGATCCTAAAAGCAGCTTGCTGAATCTGTGGATGTGTTAAGTTAAATGTGCAAATTGCAAAAAAAAAATAATAAATGTGTCGATGTGTCTTAAATCACTGCGCAAGCTAAAACCTGCTAAACTGTCACTCTTCTGGAACTGTGCTTGAGGATGCTTTATTGCGCTCCTTTCTACAAGATGTCTCTGCTGTCTCTAGAGTGTGTAGTGAAGTTTCAGCTCAAAATAGCACACAGATAATGTTTCTGAAAATGACCCTTTTAGGCTTTGATCCTTATTGTGGAGTTTTGGTGACTGTCGCTTTAAATTCAAATGAGATTGTGCTCTTTTTAAAAGAGGGTGGAGCTATAGAAGCCTGTGTGTCAGTATAGTGGCAGATGTAAAACAGGAATGCTGGTCAGGTGTGCATGTGTGCTTCAGTCTCAGTGTGTGCTTCATGCTTCAGTCAGTCTATGTCGCTCCTGTCGCTGTTCATTTGTGCTTCATCTAAAACTCTGCATCTATAATCCTCTTAGTCAATGCTGACATTATCTTCAGCAGCTCAAACACTCTAACTTTGCGTTCACATCAAAGGCGGTGAGAGAGTCAAAGGTCGCTCTGGTCGCCCTGGCCACAACGCTGTCTGCCTTCAGCTCCGGCGGCGAGAGCGTCAAAATTCGCTACATTAATCTCGTATTTAAAGAGGCCATTGCAGCATATCATATCAGTTACATTCCCACATAAAGCAAGCTTTCTAGCATGAAAATGCTGCACACTTTTTTATAAAATTGACTTAACAATGGAAGATCAAGTTGCATGTGGTGTGGCTTTGCTCCACTTGATTATCCAATGTGTCCATATGTCTGAAATATTCTGAAGCAGCAATACTGTTTTGTATTGTCGCATGAGATTCCCGAAAAAAAAATAACATTAATGCACATCAGTAACCCGCCAGTAACTTTGTTCCTGTAAGAAAACCTTGTAAATAATTGGAAATCCGGCGACCGTAATATTAAAAGCCTTGGGAACAACTGTGGTCGGAACCAAAGTTTACAGTGACTGTGTTTTCTGGGCTTCTCTCATGTGGTAGACTTCTACATTCTGATTGGTTGCCGCCGATCATTCTTTTTGGATCTTCATTACCATAAAGAAAGAGTTGACTTGATTTCAACTCTCCTCGATGCCCACTCCGGCAAGACGCACCATGCTGCTCCATGCCGCTTATCGCCTCCAGCTCCCATTGAAAATGAATGACTTCCGACTACTTTGCCGCTCTCGCCGCTTTCGGTGTGAACGTACAGTAATGGCTAATGGACAGACGGCTGCTTCTCACTCAGGGCTGCTGTTAATGCTAACGAGGGAGACCAGTGGGCGGGGCTTTCCCCCTCTGATCACATGTACAAAGGGAGAATGTTAATCAAAATGTTTTCTTTATCAAGCGTGACTATAAAAAAACAATTAATTAATGTTTACCTTTAGAAGCTGGCTATATTCACGCACTATTGCCACACAACCCTTACAAAGGGGATTTCTGCATAATAGGTCTCCTTTAAAAAGTTGAAGGGTTAGGGATTAGGCTCAAGGTTAAACATGTGGATCCCAGTTATTGCTATTCGAAGCCAGTACCTCAGACAAATGGATTACTCTACATGAAGACTGCAGGATTATTTCAACTGCATCCATGACTACTGCATCCCAAATGAAGAGCTTATGCCTTGATGGACAAGCCGAACACAGCAAACTGAAGGAGAACTGACTGTATTCAAGCCCTTGCACGAGCATGTGCTTATGTATCCCATAAAGACAACAGCTACCTGTTGCCAGGCAACGTTTGAGGGCAGACTCGGGTCCAGTATTGTGTGTTTGGAATATACACCACTCTTCATCATCCTCATCAACTCTTTTGCGCATGCAGATTGTTCAGTCCTGACCTGCCCTCTCCTAAATCCCGCTGTACAGTATAATAACCTTTCAATCCCTGTCCTCTTTTGTTCTGTTGCCATCATATTTATTAATAGTAATAATACTTAAACGCTGTTTGTGACCAAGCTCTGAAGAGAAGACTGATTCCTTGCTTACTATTATGAAAATGCAAATAATTAGTGGTTAAATCTTTAATTTAGGTTTATATTGTTTGTGTGTTTTGGAGGTGGGGGTTGTGTGCATTGTGATAAACATCCCTGATGCAAACTCCAACTATATTATGTGTTTATGACCTTGTACAGGCCACAACCGGCCACAAACCAACAAGGCCATACGAAGGGCACCATCTGGGACTAGCTCTTACTATAGCTTTAACCCATCATTAAGTACATTTGAAAGCAATTCTGAAGACCTTTACTAGTTTGTTTGGCTGTATCTGGTTAGTGTAAGCACTGAACTCAAAAGGACTTGAGTTGTAAAGTTCAGTCCTGGTCCTGGAGATCTTCCTTTCTGCGAAGTTCAGCACCAACCATAGTCAAATAAAACTGAACCAGCTTTTTCAGGACTGTGCAGTATAATAACTTTTTAATCCCTGTCCTCTTTTGTTCTGTTACCATCATATTTATTAATAGTAATAATACTTAAACACTGTTTGTGACCAAGGTCTGAAGAGAAGACCAATTACTTGCGTACTCTTATGAAAATCCAACTGATTAGTGGTTAAATCTTTAATTTAGATTTATATAGTGTGTGTGTTTTGGGGGTGGGGGTTGTGACAAACATGCCTGAATCAAATTCCTACTATATTATGTCCTAATCTTAGAGTTTACGACCTTGCACAAGCCACAACCCAACAAGGCCATAAGAAGGACACCATCTGGGACTAGCTCTTAGTATAGCTTCAATCCATCGGTCTGTAAATTTGGAAGCAATTGTGAACAGCTTTACTAGTTTATTTGGCCCCTGTCTAGTTGGGGTTAGCACTGAACTCAAAGGACTTGAGTTGTAGAGTTCAGTCCTGGTCCTGGAGATCTTCCTTTCTGCAAAGTTCAGCACCAACCATAGTCAAATACAACTGAACCTGCTCTTCAGGACTGTACAGTATAATAACCTTTCAATCCCTGTCCTATGTTGTTCTGTTGCCATCATATTTATTATTAGTAATAATATTTAAATGCTGTTTGTGACCAAGGTTTGAAGAGAAGACTGATTACTTGCTTACTATTATGAAAATCCAACTGGTGATTGGTTAAATCTTTAATTTAGGTTTATATTGTTTGTGTGTTTTGGAGGTGGGTGTTATGTGCATTGTGATAAACATCCCTGATGCAAACCCCAACTATATTATGTGTTTATGACCTTGTACAGGCCACAACCGGCCACAAACCAACAAGGCCATACGAAGGGCTCCATCTGGGACTAGCTCTTACTATAGCTTTAACCCATCAGTAAGTACATTTGGAAACAATTCTGAACACCTTTACTAGATTATTTGGCCCGTCTAGTTGGGGTTAGGACTGAACTCAAAAGGACTTGAGTTGTAGAGTTCAGTCCTGGTTCTGGAGATCTACTTTTCAGCAAAGTTCAGTGCCAATGGTAATCGAATACTACTGAACCAGCTCTTCAGGACTGTACAGTATAATAACCTTTCAATCCCTGCCTTATGTTGTTTTGTTACCATCATATTTATTAGTAGTAATAATATTTAAAACTGTTTTTGACCAAGCTCTGAAAAGAAGATTTAGGGTTTATATAGTTTGTGTGTTTTGGAGGTGGGTGTTATGTGCATTGTGATAAACATACCTGATGCAAACTCCTACTATATTATGTGTTTATGACCTTGCACAAGCCACAACAGGCCACAGATTAACAAGGCCATATGAAGGGCACCATCTGGAACTAGTTCTTAGTATAGCTTCAACACATCAGTATGTACATTTGGAAGCATTTCTGAACACCTTTACTAGTTTATTTGGCTCCTATCTAGTTAGGGTTAGCACTGTACTCAAAAGGGCTTGAGTTGTAAAGCCTTGCCACAGGGCAGTATTGCTCAGTCCTGGTTCTAAAGATCTACGTTTCTGCAAAGTTCAGCATCAACCATAATCAAATACAATTAAACCAGCTTCTAAAAACAGCTCTTTAGGACACTTGGAAATTACAGACAGGTGTGTTGACAAAGGATTAGGATAGATGGGTCTAAAGCTAAAGTCACACTAGAGCAGGAGTGCCCAAACTCTGTCTTGGAGGGACCAAGTAAAGTTTAGCTACAACTTGCTTCAACACACCAGGATGCCAGAATGTTTCTAGTATACCTAGTAAGAACTTGATTAGCCTGTTCAGGTGTGTTTGATTAGGGTTCAAGCTAAAAGCAGAAAACAAGATGATGAACACAAATCATTGCTCCTTATTTTACATTTCTGTAGAGGTCATTTGTTGATCCTCTATTGGTATTATCCAATCACAGGATGCAAATTCAAAGGTCTGGGTTCATCAAGCTTTCTCTTTGGATAGCAGCACCATGCAAAACCTTTCCACTATGGTGCATTCATTAGATCTGAAAGAGTGTAAAATATCTATAATGTGGATGTGAGTTTAGATCTGACTCTAAACAAACACACCCACACAAGCCAAAATTACCGATGAATTGAGATTGGACCATGGCACTTTAGGAATAGAGCCCTATAGTCTAGAAGTGAACATGCACACATTAATATAGCATAATTTGTACGACACAGTACAGCAATAATTATACATTAATAAAACACAATGTAATAGGTTAGGGTTAGTTTTGGGTTCATTTAATAAATAATATAATTAGTTCTTGTTAACCTCTGTCTGGAGCTGTATCCCTACTAATAACACCCCTGTTGTAGGGTGTCCAAACCAACAGCTCAAGAATTAAGGAATATTTTCAAGTACTCTTCAACAGTCTGCAATGAACTCCCATACTAGAGGGCTGTATCTTTCAGATTGGGAAGCCAGTGAAGGACCTGTAATGTGTCCTATAACTCCAATAATCTTAAATGGGAAAATTACCCAGTTACCTCTACAATCGGACCAGAGTCAAAATTACCTTAACCCGTCCCAATTCAATTGTGTGTCCTTTACAAAGGTTAAATTGTCAGAAGAAGAAAGTACTGTACACATCCTTGTTATGGGAATGTAGCCTAAGACTGGTGCTGTATTGTTAAAAAGAATCATTGATTAGTATTTCCCTGTTTGTATTCTAGTCATTAGAGACACATCTCTGTTTGTATTCTAAACATTAGTTATTGTTGCTGTCTTTGGGATTGGGAAGCCAGTGAAGGAGCCATAATGTGTTCCATTACTCCAATAATCTTAACAAGAAATCACACTCTACAATCAGAGGGAAAATTACCCAGTCACCTCTACAATCAGATCAGAGGGAACATTAATCCCAATTCAATTGAGAGAAGGAAGGTCAGAGGAAGACTGGTTGTGCTCTACTGAGCCTGTTTTTTCCTCAAGTATTTTCGTCCCTTCACTTTCGTCAATTGGTGAAGTTTATTCCTCGCCACTGGTCTGCTTAGTTTGGGACTTGTGAAGCAGCACATCATTGAATTTGCTCTACAGTGTTTGGGTTTTTAGCAGTGACATTTACATTACACTGAACTGTGAATTTACTAGAACGTCTTCTATGTTAAGCTGCTTTGACACACTCTACATTGTAAAAGCGCTGTAGAAATAAACATGAGTTGAATTGTATCATGTGTCTATTGAGTCTACAAAGGTAGAACAATCAGAAGAAACAGGATGTTGACTACTGTACATCCTTGTCATGTAAACGTAGCCTAAGATTGGGAAGCCAGTGAACATCTGTCCCATTACTCCAATAATCTTAACAGGCAAAATAACCCAGTGACCTTTACAATCGGACCAAAGTCCAAACCAATTCCAATTCAATTGTGTGTCTAATGAGTCTAAAGGTTGAACAGTCAGAAGAAGAAAGTACTGTACACATCTTTCTAGTGTGAACGTAGCCTAAGATTAGTGGTGTATTGCTAAAAATCAGTTATTTGTATTTCTCTGATTGTCCTGTGCTCTGCAAGAATTAGCTCTTCTTGGTATCTTTGGGATTGGGAAGCCAGTGAAGGAACTGTAATGTGTACCATTACTCCAATAATCTTAACAAGAAATCACACTCCACCCAGTCATCTCTACAATCAGACCAGAGTCAACGTTACCTCAACGCATGCCAATTCAATTTGGAAAGTTTGTCCAGAGGAAAACTGGTCATGCCCAACTGAGCCTGGTGTTAGAACTGAACTAAACTGAACTTCAACTCTTAACTGGAACAGATTGGAACTGGAACTTCTATGTTAAGCTGTTTTGACACAATCTACATTATAAAAGTGCTATAGAAATAAAGATGAATTGAATTGTGTGTCCATCGAGACTACAAAGGCTGAACAGTCAGAAGAATAAGAGGAAATAGACATTGTCAACTCACCTTGGGTTGGGCCTCCACCTCCACCACCTGGTTCCTGTTCATGATCCGCTTAACCAGAGTCTCTACATTCCCATTGAACTTCATGAAGAGCACGTAGGCGGCGTAGGCTAGCAGCAGGCTAATGCTCTCACAGTACGTGATGATGTTATCCAGAAAGAAAACAATGAGCATGATGAGGCCGATGATGTAGAAAGACACGTCCCTGAACAGAGGCCACCACGTCAGGTTCAGGATCTCCTTCGAAAACAAAGCGCACATCCCGATGACGAACAAAATGTTGAACACGGCGGAGCCGACGATGGTCCCGATGCCGACGTTACTGTGGGAAATAAACACCCCGATGACTGAAGTGAACAGTTCAGGAGCCGATCCTCCAGCCGCCATGAAGGTAGCGCCCGCCACATCGTCCGAAATCGTGAGTTTTTCCGTGATCACTGTTAGCGCTGGGACAAAGAATTCATCGCATACGATGGCTAGCGCAATGAACATATACAGCATGCCGAACATGTGCAATAAAACCGCCCCGCGCCTTCGGTCCTCAAGGCTGAACAAATCTGTCGGATAGTCCCCTTGACTCTCATTGGACCCCGCGGATGAGCGCATGGCAATGGGCATGTCCTCGGAGAGGTTGCTATTGTAACCCTGGTGTGTGGACAGCAGTGTCCTGTGGGGGGCGTGGCTCTGTAGCTCCTCCCACTGTTCGGTAGAGCGCCATGTTAAGGCAACTGCACTTATTGCTATAAGACTGAGAAGGAGTCCGAGAACCCGGGCAGGCCTGAGCTTCCTCCGGTTTTGGACAATCTGACGGTGTGGCACGTCGGATGCCATCGCTTGGCTTTAAACGCTTTCTCGCTACGCTACGGTTGGGATTAGCGCATGCTGAGCTGAGAATGCTCCTTCTGTACTGTAAATCTGTGCAATCCAGATGTCCTTCAGCACAGCAGAGGCGTCCTCATATTAGCCTGGGAAAAATAATCACAGAGAAAAAGAGAGAGGGTTGGGGGGTTAATTACACACAAACACACACACACACACACACACACACA
>CAIGQZ010034999.1:15035221-15057011 GCA_903798205.1 Danio tinwini | reverse complement strand
TAACATATTTTTGATGTATTTTTAACATATTTTTGACGTATTTTTGATGTATTTTTGACGTCAATGTTAGATGTAAAATTGATGTCATTTTGACATCAAAGTTGTTAACTGGCATAAAATTGATTTACATTTTTGACCTATTTTTGACATATTTTTAACAATTTTAACGTATTTTTGGCATATTTTGACGTATTTTTGGCGTGTTTTTCATGTGTTTTTGATGTCAACATTAGATCTAAATTTGATGTCGTTTTGACATCAAAGTTGTCAACTGACATAAAATCGATTTACATTTTTGACATTTTTTGACAAATTTTAGATGTTAATTTGATGTTTGGAAGTTAAGGTAATCAATTGACATAAATCTATTATCATTTTTCATGTGCTTTTGACGTCAGTTTTAGATGTCAATTTGATGTGGTTTCAACATCAACGTAGTCATTTAGCCTTTTTGATCTTTTTTATGTCAATTTTAGATGTCAGTTTGATGTTTGGACATCAAGATAGTTAACTGATATAAAATCGGTTTACATTTTTGACGTCAATGCTAAATGGAAATTTAATGTCATTTTTACATCAAGTTAGTCATCTGACATAAAATCAGTTCGTATTTTTGATGTGTTTTTGACATTAATGTTAGATGGAAATTTGATGTAATGACAAAATCAATATCTATTTTTGATGTGTATTTGACGTCAAAGTTAGATGTCAATTTGATGTCGTTTCGACATCAGGGTAGTCAATTTACATAAAATACAATTGCGTTTTTTGATGTAGTTTTGACATCAAGGTTCCTGCTGGGTAGCTAAAAATAAGAATTAGTCCTTAAACTTAAGCGTTGTCTTTTTGACATAAATCATAAATTCCTAAATGTCAGTAAGTAAATAACAAATTCCTATATGCCAATAAGTAAGTTACGAAATATTCTCAATTTTTGAAACCAGTGTCTCTCAGCAGTGAGACATAAGCAAACCCCTTGGGTGTGTTTTCATAGTGAGAGTTGCTCCATATGGAGATCTGCACACACTTGTTCACATTAAAAATCACACCGCCCGCTTGATCTCTCATCACTGCCCCGATAAGAGTCACTCTGTTTATAAGTGTTTATGAAATCGGAGTGTGCAGTCATTCGTCCACTCACACATACACACACACACAGCAGAGACGAGGATGACGACACACACACACTGGGTTAAATATGCAGGTCAATGGGTTTGGTGGAAGTTACTCAAGCTGTGGATGAGTTAACACTAGGATTATAAGTTACATCAGAATTAATGGATGTGTGGTGAGATATGTTGCAGTGAGGTTTAACTCATAAAGGATGTGGGTTTGGATTCTTTCATGCAGTTTTAAAGGGATAGTTCACACAAAAATGAAAATTTCCTTTAATTTACACACTCACAGGTCATCCAATATGTAGGTGACTTTTTTCTCCAGTAGAAGATTTTGAGCTGAATCCGTGGCGCTTAGTGATTCATGTAACGGCAGTGAATGGTGACAGATTTTTAGATTTAAAATATTAAATATACAAATGTGTATAAATCATCATAAATTCGAGATGAAAATGTGATGTTTTATCTGAATCTTTTGACCTCTCAGATTTGTGCACTTGTGTTTCGACACTATCAATGTTAACCTCAGGTGAAAAAATCTGTGGTTCCAAATGAAGAAAAAAGTTCCCAGTCTACAGGTTGTAATTACGAGGACGTGAACTCTATTTACACGTTGGAATCTTGTAATTACAGACATTATAAGCTGCTGTGAATGCAGCTCTCAGCTGAAAGACGCAAACCAGCCTAAACCAAATATTTATCCCAAACCTAGACTCATATTTAGTCCAAATCATCCAGACTTCGACTCTTTAGGTCTGAATACTAGTAAGGGTTCTTTCAACTTTTCCTAAGTCAAATTTAAGTATTTTTAAGCTCATTCCAGGTGCATCTTCAAACTATTCCAGCACTTTTCTAGCAATTGTGGTAAGGTACATATTTATAAACGTCATCACATTATATCCGATGGGATTTGTAATGGTATTCTATAGTACAGTTTAATATTCTAAATAAATTTCAGATGAGCCTCAAGCTCAACATTGAATAACTCATTCATTTAATATCTTTAATGCAACTGTAGAATCACCACAAGAGGTCAATCACTATAGTTGTTTTGTTACCATAGCAACAGTAGGATCACCACAACAGATCAACTACTATCGTTGTTGTGTTACCATAGCAACTGTAGAATCACCACACCAGATCAATTACTACCATTGTGGTTACTATAGCAACTGTAGAATCACTACACCAGATCAATTAATATAGTTGTTTTGTTACCTTAGCAACTGTATATTCACCACACTAGATCAATTACTATAGTTGTTGTTACCATAGCAGCCGTAGAAACAACACAACAGATCAATTACTACAGTTGTTTTGTTACCATGGCAACTGCAGAATCACCCCAACAGATCAATTTCTATAGTTGTTGTTACCATAGCAACTGTAGAATCACAACAAGAGATCAATTTCTATAGTTGTTGTTACCATAGCAACTGTAGAATCACCACAATATATCAATTACTACAGTTGTTGTTACCATAGCAACTGTAGAATCACCACAATATATCAATTACTATAGTTGTTGTTACCATAGCAACTGTAGAATCACCACAACAGATTAATTACTACAGTTGTTTTGTTACCATGGCAACTGTAAAATCACAACATACCAATTACTATAGTTGTTTTTGTTACCATAGCAACTGTAGAATCACCACAACAGATCAATTAAATAAAGTACTTGACTACAGTATGGATCAAACACACTGCAGTATTTTACTATGAATTACTACAGTATTTTTAGTGTAGGTGGTTAAGATCTGATTGTGTCTTCTATTGTGGATTGTTGAGTTAAACACAGAGTTGATGAAGACAGGTGAACACTATTATTAGTAGTAACAGAAAACATCAAATTAGCCAAACTATTTACTAAACAAATACATTCTCCGCATGCAAATTCTTGCATCTGGATACTCTTTAGAGATCGAGAACCAGCTTCTGAACTTCAGCGTAACATTGTTGACTAGACTGAGGTAAAAGTACAGGATTTATTGCTGATTTCTCTATGATTAATATAAAAAGTATCACGGAATTTTTGCAAACAGTGCATGTGCGTGTTTTTGTGTTTGTGTGCATGTGTTTTTGTTTCTTACCAGGCCTTGTTAGCGTTCATAGAGATGCACTGGTTATAAATCATCCCTCCAAAGCGAAAAGGAAACTTGCATTCTTTGCCATCTGTTGTGAAAACTAAAACACACACACACACACACACACACACACACAAACACACACACACACACACACACACACACACACACACACACACACACAAACACACACACACACACAAACACGTTTGTGATCTACAAATTGCAAACAGAAACTGTGGACTGAAAGCAATTGGAGAAGAGTTCATACCTTTCTGAGTTACAGCCTTGGACTGTCCGGAAACTAATATTTTAATACCAAGAGGCTGTTTGCGCTTTAAAGAGAGAGAGAGAGAGAGAGAGAGAGAGAGAGAGAGAGAGAGAGAATATATATATATTATTAATATAATATATAAAATAATGATATACTGTATATATATTTTTTTCTTTTTGTTTTAATACTACTACTATTTACTGTGTTTATTATTATAAATGTATGTTCATTTTTAATGTAAACTTTATAAATGCAATAAACTTGTAACATTTGTCATGCCAATAAAGCAATTATTGAATTGAATTGCGAGAGAAAGAGTCGTTTGGCAACACTTTAGTTTGTTATAATTCACACAATTTAATTAGCCGCCTGTTATTAATATATTGGCTGTTTATCAGCACTTATAAACTATGATCTTAGCCTATTCTACATCTTTAGCCAATGCATAAACCCAAATATATATTTATACATATTATATTAATAAATATACAAATATATATATAAGCAGTGAATTATGAGTTCATTGAGCTAAAAGTCATGGTTAGTTAATAGCTTTAGTTGTACATTAAAATAAAGTGTGACCATAAAATGTAATACTGGGTGGCTGCTTGCACTTGAGAGAGGAGAGAGTAAACCAACATTGATCTATATGTGTAGATTAATATAGATTAAAATCCTGTTCATTTTTTTTGCTTTTGTCATATATTTCCCAAATGATGTTGAACAGATTCAGGAATTTCTCACAGTATTTCCTCTAATATTTGTTCTTCTGGAGAAAGTCTTATTTGTTTTATTTCGGCTAAATATAGGCAGTCTTTAATTGTTTTAAACCCATTTTAAGGTCAATATTATTAGCCCCCTTAAGCAATATTTGTTTTGGATTATCAACAGAACAAACCACTGTTATACAATGACTTGCCTAATTACCCTAACTTTACCCTAATTACCCTAGTTAAGCCTTTAAATGTGATTTTAAGCTGAACACTAGTGTCTTGAAGAATATCTAGTCATATATTATGTGCTGCCATCATGGAGAAGATAAAAAACTGCTAATTAGTTATTAAAACTATTATGATTATTAAAGTAAAATTGAGCAGTCCTCGTGCGGGACACTCACCGCTCCAGCACACTGCAAACGGGGCAATAAAATCCAAAACACCAGCAGAAGCAGAAACTCTCGACGAGTCACAACTGGAGGAAACACATAAAAATCCAAGCAGGACATTTCTGTGCGAGCCGTTCTCTGGCAGCTTTCACCGGGAATCAAAGCTCCGGATAAACCAACACAGTGTTTGTCCTTGCGGGAATCCTGCATTACCTTCCAGAAGATAACGCCTCTTGAGCGGCAGAACCCAGGAGAAAGTGCCGCGGTCACACCTGGAGGACCAAACCCAGCGCGAGCCCGTGTTGATGTAATGCCGATCCGCATGCTTTGATGTCGGAGTGTCGTCAATGGCAACGGGATCAATCAGTCCACCCACCCGCGATGAGAGAGGCGCGTGTGTGTGCGTTAATCATCCACAGACCGAAACTATAGGAATTCCTCACATTATGAGCAGAGACTGAGCGGAAAATATGAACAGCCAGCTGGTGTGTGTGGTTAATGTGAAACAGAGCTTATAATAACATTACATAGTAAATTACCAATGCTGGTTTTTAAAGGGACAGTTCACTCAAAAATGAATAATAACAACATAAAGTAAATTGTTATATAATTAACAATAATAATATGTATTTATTTTTACAAATAATGATAATAATAATAATAATAATAATAATAATAATTATATATTAATAATTATATATTAATTATATATTATATAATAATATTAATTATATATATATATATATATATATTATTATTAATAATATATTAATAATACATTTATTGTATATAATGTAATGTAATGTGTATTTATTAATACAAATAATAATAATAATAATAATAATAATAATAACAACATTAATAAAAAATATGTCTCTATTTTCCGTATTAACTTTCTGAAACAACAACAACAATAATAATAATAATAATGATAATAATAATAATAATAATAATCAATATTAATAATACTTATCAATAGTTTGCTTGGGTTTTATTCATATTATTATTAGTAGTAGTAGTAGTAGTATTAATACTAGTATTACTATTATACTACTATAATATTATATTGCTAAAATTATTGTTGTTATTAATATTATCAAATTAATAACCATTCTTTAATTATATAATATTAATATTAATAACAATATTAATAATAAAAATATGTCCCCATTTTTCTTATTGATTAACATTCTTCTATTTTTTGTTGGTGAATAACAACAACAACAACAACAACAACAACAACAATAATAATAATAATAATAATAATAATATTAACAACAACAACAATACTTATCAATAGTTTGCTTGGGTTTTATTCATTTTCATATTCATATTATTATTATTATTTTTGTTACTAGTATACTATAACATTGCTAATATTATTGGCATAAATGAATAACCATTCTTTAATAATAATATAATAATAATAATAATAATAATAATAATAATAATAAGAAGAAGAAGAATAATAATACAAAATATGTCCCTATTTTCCTTATTGATTAACATTCTGAATAACAGCAACAACAACAACAATAATACTAATACTACTACTACTAATAATAATAATAATAATAATAATAATGATAATAATAATAATAATCATAATAATAATAATAATCACAATAACAATACATATCTATATTATTAATAATACTTATCACTAGTTTTCTTGGGTTTTATTTATATTTATATTCATATTCATATTATTATTATTATTATTATTATTAATAGTAGGATTCAGGAACAGCACACACACACTTTAGGATGGGCAATCATTCACAGTCATGAAGGCGGAGTTTGGGTGTGTGATCAGAGTGAAACTGAAACAATGAAATGCTTTTAAAGGCACAGGCCACCCAAAAATTTTAATTGACTCACTATCTACTTTCCCTCAAGTGGTGCAAACCTTTATGAGTTTGAAACCAGTAACCATTGACCTCCATAGTACTTCACCATTCTTCAAAATATCTTCTTTTGTCATCAACAGAATAAAGAAGCTCACACAGATTTTGTAACAGTGAGGGCAAGTTTCATATTTCGGTGAACTGTCCCTTTAAGTTTTAGCTTCCCGCGGATTTTGACAGACGTGTCAGGTATGGTTTAGCCACACCCACTGACGCTTCTCAAGACTGTGAATGAATGAATATGTGGGTCAAATGCCACATAGTGTGAATACGTCAGAGTGTGACGTCATCTGATTACAACATAAGTTGCGTCACAGGTGAATATTTAACCTATCCACTGTAGTGCTGGGGTTCATCGCATCCAAAATAAAGGTTTGTACATATACATAATATATATGTGTGTCCAAAAAGACTTGACAAATCATTAACCAGAAAAAAAAAAACATGTAAGATGGGAAAGACAACAGATCAGTAGAAGAAAACAAGGACAATAAATAAGAAGCAAATCAGAAAGGGTTGAAAAGTAGCTCACTGAACCATCAAAAATAGCCCAAAACCTGTCTAAAGGGCCAAAAACATGCCTGATCCCTAAACAAAAGATATGGACAAATAAATAAAAATACAACAATTTTAGTTCACCAATTCCCCTATAGCGGTGATGCAGTGGCGCAGTAGGTAGTGCTGTCACCTCACAGCAAGAAGGTCGCTGGTTCGAGCCTCGGCTGGGTCAGTTGGCATTTCTGTGTGGAGTTTGCATGTTCTCCCTGCATTCGCATGGGTTTCCTCCGGCCGGGTGCTCCGGTTTCCCCCACAGTCCAAAGACATGTGGTACAGGTAAAGTTGCGTAAGCTAAATTGTCCGTAGTGTATGAGTGTGTATGGATGTTTCCCAGAGATGGGTTGCAGCTGGAAGGACATCCGCTGCGTAAAAACATGTGCTGGATAAGTTGGTGGTTCATTCAGCTGTGGCGTCCCCGGATTAATAAAGGGACAAAGTCTGAAAAGAAAATGAATGAATGAGTTCCCCTATAGCACATGTGTTTGGGCTGTGTGGGAAACTGGAGCACCCAGAGTAAACCCGGGGAGAATATGCAAACTCCACACAGATATGACAACTGACCCAGCCGGGACTCAAACCAGCGACCTTCTCACTGTGAGGTGACAGTGGCCTATTTTTAATACATTTAAAATATATGTTTATATTATTACAACCATCAAGTTTATAGATTTCTCTATAAATATAATAAATATTCTATTTTTTAAAAGAGATTTTTAGGGATTTTAACCCACATAATAGAAAACAATCATGGACAGGGATCAAAAGTAGCCCAATTCTGAGGGAAAACAGTGGACTTGATAACACAAATCAGGGAGTAACAAACAAGGAGCAGGTGAACTGAATAATGGATAATGGATAACTAGATGCATGGGGCTAAACAATTATGGAGTGAATATTGTGACACATTTATACAAACAAACCCACCATTATATATATATATCAATAATTGCGTATACCCTCAGTATACTCACTTGTTTTTCTGATTAGACTTCTCTAATTTACGTGTATTCGCGTCCCCTTTAACTGTATACCAAATGTTTGTTTGTTTTTTTTCTTGCATCTTATTTGTTGCAATCAGTGCATTTTTGTTTAATTTGCGCCATTCCCCGCCCCCTGTCGACCGCAGCAGCTGGGAGAACATTTCGGGAGTTTTTCGATAACGACGACAAGTCAACTAAATGATGTCTCGCTGAAACACTGAGGTTAAATTATTTTTGAAAAGCATGGGCATCGCTTTAGCCCCCTATATTTCTATTCAGCGCCTCTAAATGTTTAGCGATTTCCTCATGAACTGTCCACTACTAAATGATCACCTCAGTCCCCTTTAAATTTGATATGAAAACGGCGACAGACTTCCGCTCCTCCGTTTTCAACTCGTTTTCCGTTTAATCAGCAAACCACAGCTTTGCAGAGTGAGAGCAGAAGGTGTGTTTATCTCTAGATTGTTATAATATCTGCACATTTGCAGTTCTTTGCTATAGAAACACTTGTATCACATTAACCAATCGGGTTTCCCCATCTACTGTTATATATATTAGCTAAGCATAAATCATGGAATAGGATTAGGCTATTAGCATCTCGCTTTAAAATGAACTAATTTGTTTAAATATTTTCCTTTATTAATGGATCGTTCATTCAAAAAAAGTTAAATTGTCTTCCTTTACTCAACCTTTACTTGTTACGAACCGGTTTGTCGTTTTTTAAATTTTGTTTAACACAAAAGAAGATATTTTGAAGAAAGCTGGACACCTGTAACCATTCACTTCCTTAGTATTAGTTTTTTCTTTCAATAGTTACAGGTAACTTATGTTAAATAAATAAATAAATATATTTAGTTTCGTCATTTCTTTGCCTACTTTTAAAATTTGTGTTGGGTGGCTAATAGTACACCACTTTTTTTTTAGGACTACACCACTGATTTGGAATAATAATAGCACAATAACAATAATATTTTATTTATATATATATATAATTTTTTATTATTATTATTATTTTTAGGGGGGAGCGTGCCCCAGTACAGCTTTATGTCTTGCAATGCCCCTGGTATACACTACATTATATTGTCAAAGCAAAGAAGAATGAGCATAAATAAAGGTGTGCGTTTGTGTGTTTTAAAGTGTGTATATGTACTTGCATGGTGGGAGATGGCTAAAGAAATCTATTGGCTTTAGTTTTGCTGGTGGTTTTTCCGCACACTAAAAATCACAATTCAGATTGTCTAAAACAAGCTTCAAAATGAGTAAACTCTCTTTAAAGCTGCTAAACTTAATTGAGACATTTGCCAAAAGGCCCAAAACTAAAAGGCTGCATCGGGTGTTGAAAACTGCCCAACGCATCACAGGGACCACACTGCCAGCCATAGAGGACATCCAGAGGAAACACTGTCTGCGCCGAGCACGCAGTATTCTTAAAGATTCCTCTCACCCTGCTCACAGACTGTTTTCTCTCCTGCCTTCTGGCAGGCGCTTCAGGCTCCCCCAGACAAAAACCAGCAGACTAAAGAACAGCTTCTTCCCCAGAGCTGTCTTCCTCTTGAACTCTGCTCCCCACTGACTTTTTGCTCCCCACTGACTTTTTGCCCCCCTAATACACACCCCACTCTCCTCTCCTCATAACTCAGACTCCTCATAATCACTGCACTACTTAACATTTGCACATTTAAAAATTGCACATATTCATTGCACTGATTCATTTATTTGAACTGTACATACCCACTGCACATGTACATTTGTAATTATGTGCACACCCACTGTACATATACATTTGTAATTATGTTTATCTATCTGCACACTTCTGATTATTAATAGTGACCTGTACATTTATCCATCTATTGTAAATCTCTGTTCATAGCTAACACAACCTGTATATAATGTTGATAGTACATCCATTTGTAAATATCACCATAGTTTTTCTATAACTGCACTTTATAACTTATACCTGTATCCTGCACTTGCTGCTATTGCACTCCTGGTTAGACCTAAACTGCATTTCGTTTCCTTGTACTTGTACATGTGTGATGACAATAAAGTTGAATCTAATCTAATCTAATCTAATGAAAGAAATACTGCTTCCCCACATGGGGAGAAGCCCGCAGTCTCATCAGCACCTGAGCCGTGGGGAACTCCAGGCCCAGTCCGTGTCTCATTCATCGGACAATTCTGATTCAGCTGCGCAGCCTCTTTGCGTGGAACCGCTATATCATTCAAGGTGTTTTAAACTATTTAATCTGACAGACTGGCACAAATAAGCAGACATCTCCATTCTCACAAGGAGTGTCTGAGTTCTCTCACCCATCCAAAAGAGTTGAAACACTTCAGTGCTGCTGCAAATATTTTGTAAACGCCTGTCCTGCTTAATCAAATTACTTACTTAATTAAACGAATTGACCAGCGCAACGGAGGGTTTTGTAAATAACAGTGAAAACAGTTTAATGGGCTTCTTTGAAACTAAATATTTCAGTTTCATTTTATTTAGGCTAGACTTTTATATTATTTAACAAACCAGTTTGTGTTAAAGCATATAGAGCTAAAGCATATAGCGGACTTGTTTTGAGGCACTTCACCTCAGATGTTATTGCTAATAGATAACTGACCAACAACAAATACATTAAAATTAAGATAATATGACGTGCTTTTATTTATCAGTCTCACTTGCGGCAATTGCTTTAAATAATGCAGCCTTTGACTGGCTCGCGCATGCTCGAGTGACGTCACTGCTACGCTACGCTAAACGGGCTGTGTTTGTAGCTCTCTGTTGCATAGATTCGCAATTTGCATTTTTATTATCAAATACCTCCACTTTCGCTAAATACTACTTAGGGGAACAATCCCTAAATACATTTTTTTACAACATTTAGCACTTTATAAATAAATCTACTTTAAAAACGTTCTGTCTCTCGAGCATCCGCCTGTTGTTTGTAGCTTTGGCCTGCTAGCATCGCTAGTCAGCTAAAGATACCGACTGCTTTCATTCCCTAATTTTCTCACTTACTGGCTTTGCTCGTTTACCCTGTACGATGTCGCTTGTGTCTCTGTCCTTGTGTGCAGGAGAGACATCGATGGAGGCGCTGGACATGGAGCTGGGACGGCTGGATGAACGCATCCGCCTTCTGCAGGTGAGGCGCACTGAACTCACGGCGCAGCGGGCCTCGCTCGCTGTGTCCCGTGTGCCAGTCCGCTCATCTGAGGTAAGTGCACAATACAGCCGCGACACTCCGTCCACTTCAACCCCACGTGTTTCTCTGTCCAGGCCCAGCGCACCTAGGACGCGGTGTGCCCAGGGGTCGTTCACGCCGACACCCGGCTACCACGGCCCCTGGGTGCAGCCGCGTAGGGTGCTCAGGAAGCCCCGGGGCAGAGAGTCTCCTCCTCCCGTGTTCGAGATCCCCACGGAGAACCGCTTCGCCTCTCTCCGCGAGACGGGTCACGATGTGGCTATCATCGGTGACTCCATCGTCCGCCACGTCCGTCCTGCTTCCACTTCAGGTAATAAAGTACGCACATTTTGCTTTCCTGGTGCTCGCGTTAAGAATATTTCTACACAGATTCCGAGTATCCTGAGCGCTGGCGAGAGCCTCGGTGCCGTTGTCCTCTACGTGGGGACGAACGACACCGGGCTTCGCCAGTCGGAGATCCTGAAGAGGGACTTCAGGAGCCTGATCGAGACAGTTCGACGCACCTCGCCCGCCACGCAGATCATCGTTTCTGGACCGCTTCCTACCTACCGCCGAGGAAATGAAAGGTTCAGTAGACTTTTTGCTCTGAATGAATGGCTATTAACATGGTGTAATGAACAGAAATTGCTCTTTGCTAATAACTGGAATCTTTTCTGGGAGCGTCCTAGGCTCTTCCGCGCTGACGGGCTGCATCCTAGTCGAGCTGGAGCTGAACTGCTGTCGGACAACATCTCTAAGATGCTTCGTTCTGTCTGACTAGTAAGTAAAAATTCACAAAATTCACATTTTACCCATATAGACTCTTGTTCGTCCAACTTAAATTATAGTAACACATGTCTAGAGTACCCCATAGAGACTGTGTCTGTTCCTCGGGTTATTAGATCAACAATTAAACGTACTGTGTGCTCTAGAAAAAATCTATTAAGAATAAAAGCTGAAAATCCAATAAAAAGGGATAATACTAACTTCGTAAAGCTTGGTCTCCTAAACATCCGGTCATTAGCACCTAAAACACTTATCATAAATGAAATAATAACAGATAACAATCTTAATGCACTCTGTCTCACTGAAACCTGGCTGAAACAAAATGACTATATTAGCTTAAATGAAGCTACTCCTCCAGGATTCTCATATAAGCATGAGGCTCGTCAAACTGGTCGTGGTGGTGGAGTTGCATCAATCTTTAGTGATATTCTTAATGTTAGTCAGAGAAAGGGACTTATGTTTAACTCCTTTGAGGTATTAGCTCTTAATGTTATGCTACCAGATATTATGCAAAAACCTACGATATCTCTTGCTTTAATCACCATATATAGACCCCCAGGACCCTATGTCAATTTTCTAAAAGAGTTTTCTGATTTTATTTCTGACTTACTAGTTAAAACTGATAAAATACTAATTGTAGGAGACTTTAACATCCATGTAGATGACTCCAATGATACACTAGGGCTCGCCTTTATGGATCTACTACATTCACTTGGGATAAAACAAAATGCGGTTGGTCCAACCCATCGCTTAAAGCATACATTAGATCTAATATTGTCTTACGGAATTGAGGTCTTTGATGTAGACATTATACCACAAAGTGATGATATTACAGACCACTGCCTCTTGCTATATAAGCTGCGTTCACCTGAAATTATCAGATCTGCACCAATATACCGCCCTGGTAGGACTATCGTTCCATCCACTAAGGATGAATTCATAAGTAACTTACCTGATCTTTCTTTAATTCGAAATACACCCGCAAACGTAAATGACCTTGATGTAGTAACCAGCAGTATGGATGCCATCTTTACTAGCACACTAAATACGGTGGCACCCATTAAATTAAAAAAGGCTAGAGTGAACAAAACTACACCATGGTACAATAGTCATACTCGCGCTCTCAAAACAGCAACCCGTGCCCTGGAACGCAAATGGAAAAAAACAAACTTAGAGGTTTTTAGAATTGCGTACAAAGACAGTATGTCCAGCTATAGGAGGGCTCTTAAATCTGCCAGGGCTGAGCACCTCCGCAAACTGATTGAAAATAATCATAACAATCCTAGATTTTTATTTAGCACCATTGCTAAATTAACAAATAATCAGTCATCCTTGGAACAAAATGTCCCACTGCATATTAGTAGTGACGACTTCATGAATTATTTCAGTGATAAGATAGAAGACTTTAGACAGAAAATTGAAGATGTTAAACTTTCTGCACCACCTTATACTCCAGATCCAGTAAACACTCCACTGAATCAAAATAACCTACAATGCTTCAAAATCATAGAACAGGAAGAGCTAGATAAAGTTATAAATAGTTCCAAACCAGCTACATGTATGTTAGATCCAATTCCAACAAAATTACTGAAAGATTTGCTACCTGTTATAGGAGAACCTCTCCTTAACGTTATCAACTCTTCTTTAGCTTTAGGCCATGTTCCAAATCCTTACAAGCTAGCTGTTATTAAACCTATTATTAAGAAACCACAACTGGACCCCAGCAACCTAGCTAATTATAGACCTATTTCAAATCTTCCGTTTATGTCTAAAATACTTGAAAAAGTTGTTTCTACCCAATTATGCTCCTTTCTGCAGATGAACAATATTTTTGAAGTGTTTCAGTCAGGTTTCAGGCCTCATCACAGCACAGAAACCGCATTAGTGAAAATAACCAACCATTTACTCTTAGCTGCTGACCAAGGGTGCATCTCACTATTAGTTCTACTAGATCTTAGCGCCGCTTTTGACACCATTGATCACAATATCCTCATAGACCGCTTATATTCTACAGGTGTCCAAGGACAGGCTCTTCAATGGTTTAGGTCATACTTAGCTGATCATTACCAGTTTGTGAATATTAATGGACAACTTTCACAAGTAAGACTGGTAAAGTACGGGGTCCCTCAAGGATCAGTTTTAGGCCCTTTGCTGTTTACAATATACATGCTTCCCCTGGGGGACATTATTAGAAAACATGGGATCAGTTTTCACTGCTATGCAGATGATACTCAATTATACATTTCAACTAAACCGGATGAGATGTCTAAACTGTCTAAGCTAACTGAGTGTATTAAAGATGTTAAAGACTGGATGACCAACAATTTTCTTCTCTTAAACTCAGACAAAACTGAATTATTACTTATTGGGCCTAAATCCTGTATACAGCAGTTCTCACAACTCGACCTGCAATTAGAGGGATACAAAGTTAGCGTTAGCTCTACTATAAAAGATCTGGGTGTCATATTAGACAGCAATTTAACCTTTAAAAATCATATATCCCATGTCACAAAAACTGCCTTCTTTCATCTAAGAAATATTGCTAAATTGCGAAATATGCTATCCATCTCAGATGCAGAAAAGCTAGTTCATGCTTTCATGACTTCTAGGCTGGATTACTGTAATGCTCTGTTTGCTGGTTGTCCAGCATCCTCTACTAACAAACTTCAGCTAGTACAAAATGCAGCTGCCAGAGTTCTTACCAGGTCTAGAAAATATGATCATATCACCCCAATTTTATCCTCCTTACACTGGCTGCCTATTAAGTTTCGTATTGAATTTAAAATATTGCTTCTTACCTATAAAGCCTTAAATAACCTAGCTCCTGTTTATTTAACCAACCTCTTGTCTCGCTACAATCCAACCCGCTCTTTAAGATCTCAAAACTCAGGGCTTCTTGTAGTACCTAGAATAGCTAAATCGAGTAAAGGAGGTCGAGCCTTCTCATTTATGGCCCCTAAACTCTGGAATAGCCTTCCTGATAATGTCCGAGGCTCAGACACACTCTCACTCTTCAAAACTAGATTAAAGACCTATCTTTTTAGCAAAGCATACACTCAGTGCATTACATAGCGGTATGACGCATGATGTGCCCCACACACGAATTTGCTTCTTGTTTATATACACTATGAACAGCAGCTACGCTAATTATTCTCCTTATTCTGTATTTCCACCTGGGGGTACTCATCTCGAGACCCTCAGACTATGCAGTGCCACTGATGCGATCCAAGACCAGCGACGAGACGATCCCAAGGATTCCGGACCAGGCCGTATCCTGAGCTGCTGCTGTGGTGGTCATGATGGAGAGCATAAGACTGATTCCTGTGATGCTCCAAGGTCAGACGTGTCTTCACGGAGGTCCAGCTACTGCGCCTAGACTGCAGCTCTGCACAAGACGTTTGGCCATAGGAGAAAGGGTCGTGCCCAACTGAGCCTGGTTTCTCTCGAGGTTTTTTAAATTCTTCACTTTCGCCAATTGGTGAAGTTTTTTCCTCGCCGCTGTCGCCACTGGCTTGCATGGTTCGGGATCTGTAGAGCTGCGCATCGATGGAATTGCTCCTCAGTGTTTGGACTCTCAGTAGTGATTATTAACCCACACTGAACTGAGCTAAACTAAACTGAACTTAAACACTGAAAACTGAACTGACACTGTTTACATTCACTATAAACTTCCATGTGAAGCTGCTTTGACACAATCTACATTGTATAAGCGCTATACAAATAAAGATGAATTGAATTGAATTGAATTTGACTGCAAGCATCAGTGTTTGGGATGATGGGGCGTGGGGGTGCTGGATATGTGCAAATCATTGAATTAAATCCTGCAGGCGCCCCTGACAGAGTGTACAGTTTCTAAGCCCTAAATAATTTAGCGAGCCATAAAAGTGGATTCACTGTCTGTCTATCTGAGATGTATAATGAAAGGCAGGATCATGATTTCTCTGGAGTTTCACAGCACATTGTGAGTGTACATTTGTCCTGTTTCTTGTTTACTTTTGGCATCAGATAGCGGCTTGAATCCGGAAACAGTGACACGTGATGTCAGACTTTACTCATGCACTCGCTGATAGGATCATCTTGATAAAAAAAAAGTCTAGTCTAATGTCTGTAGTTCTCCTGCATGCTGGCTTTAGACTTTGTCAGGAGTTTAATAGCCTAAAGTGGTTTTGTATGACTGTGTGGATTGAGTATTATTATTATTTTGTATACACTAACACATAATGTGGTTTTATGGTAACATTATTTGGCAGTGAGCTGTCTAAGTGAGCTGATTTACAACTTTGCAATTGTCTTGCTAAATTTAGCAACTTTTCAGACTACTCCCAGTCGGCTATTTTGCTAATTTTATTTGTTATTTTCTATTGCGAGTTATGATTATAGGCAGCAGTAATGTGGTCAATGTCCTAATCTGTTGTAGTAAAGAAGAAGCTGAGTTGAAAGCAAAGCTCTCGATTTATCGGTCAATCTACGTTACTCTCACCTATGGTTTTAAGCTTTGGGTCAAGAGCTTTGGGTCATGACTGAAAGGACAAGATCTTGGATACAAGCGGCCGAAATGAGCTTCCTTCGCAGGGTGGCAGGGTGCACCCTTACCAGAATCAGAATAAGAATCAGTTTTATTGCCAAGTGTGCTTCACACACACAAGGAATTTGTTTTGGCAACAGAAGCTTTCAGTGTACATAAAGTGACGAGTGACAACACAAAATTAAATACAAGAAAAGAAAAGACAATAAACATTAAACATTATTGATTGGGTAAGGAGCTCTGTCACCCGGGAGGAGCTCGTAGTAGATCCGCTGCTCCTCCACATCGAGAGAAGTTAGCTGAGGTGGCTCAGGCATCTGTTTCGGATGGATGTCTACGTAGGGAGGTGTTCCAGGCATGTTCCACCAGGAGAAGGCCTCAGGGAAGACCCAGGACACCCTGGAGGGACTATGTTTCTTGGCTGGCCTGAACGTCTTGGGATTTTCCCGGAGGTTCTGTGGTTCTCTCTTGAGACTGCTGCCCCTGCAACCCAGCCCTGGAAAAGTGGATGAAAATGAATGGATGAATGTATATTTGGAATGTATAATATTTAACACTATTAAATTATTTGTATCTAAAAATACACACACACACACACACACACACATATATATATATAGGCGATGCAGTGGCACATTAGGTAGTGCTGTTGCCTCACATCAAGAATGTCGCTGGTTCGAGCCTCGGCTGGGTCAGTTGGCGTTTCTTTGTGGAGTTTGCATGTTCTCCCTGCTTTCGTGTGGGTGCTCCGGTTTCCCTTACAGTCCAAACACATGTGGTACAGGTAAATTGGGTAAGCTAAATTGTCCATAGTGTATGAGTGTGTATGGATATTTCCCAGAGATGGGTTGCAGCTGGAAGGGCATCAGCTGCGTAAAACATATGCTCGATAAGTTGGTGGTTCATTCCGCTGTGGCGACCCCACACTAATAAAGGGACTGAGTCAAAAAGAAAATGAATGAATGAATGAATGAATATATATATATATAAAGAGGTTTATACTAGGCTACACCAGGGGTTCCCAAAGTAGTGCCCGCGGTAATCTTTGGTTTGGCCCGTCATTCCATCTGAAAAGAGAGGAAGAATGATGGGGAGTTGGTTGGGGTGAATGCCTTTGACAGAGATCGCCATTTTGAATTTAATGTAAGCCCTTTTGTTTCTTTGTTTAATTGAGGAGCTACAAAAAGGCCAACTAAAATTAAATGTTTCATATGTATTAGGTGGGGTGTAGTAGGTAGTGCTGTCACCTCACAGCAAGAAGGTCGCTGGTTTGAGCTTTGGCTGGGTCAGTTGGCATTTCTGTGGAAACGTAAGTATTTTACGTTTTGTCCGTTTAGTGACTAATTCGTAAGAATTCGTACAAGGTGAGTTATACGAAAATGTAAGATTTTAAAAAGGAGGTGTGGCACCCAACGCCGCCCCTAAACCCAACCGTCATTGAGTGGAGCAAATCGTACTAAATATTACCAATTAGATCGTACAAATTCATACAAATTAGCCACTAAATCAAAAAGTTACCATGAGAATTGTGTTGGGAGTTTGCATGTTCTCCCCGCGTTCACGTGGGTTTTCTCCAGGTGCTCCGGTTTCTTCCACAAGTCCAAGACATGCTCTATAGGGGAATTGGGTAAGCTAAAATTGTCCGTAGTGTATGTGTGTGAAAGCAAGAGTGTATGGGTGTTCCCCAGCGATGGGTTGCAGCTGGAAGGGGATCCATTGCGTAAAAACATATGCTGGATAAGTTGGCGGTTCATTCTGCTGTGGCGACCCCAGATTAAAAAAGGGACTAAGCCGAAAAGAAAATGAATGAATGAATGAATATGAATTAGACTTTTAAAATGTAAATACCGTCACTTGACAGATAGAGGACAATGCACAAGACATCGGTGAGCAAATCAAGGCAAAGGCTGTAGCAGCAGTGTATTCAGTATTGAGCTCCATTGTGTTATGGGGTTGTTTATGTTTTTATAATAAGTTACAAAACGTAAAAAATTATACCACATCATCATTTGATATGCTTTTTTGTAGTACGGTTGATTGGTATATGCGGTCAACAGCCCTCAATCAAGTTTGGTTTTTGGCCCATTATAGGAAAAAGTTTGGGCACCCCTGGGCTACACAAAACTAAATTAACAAATTTTCGCGGTCATTAGTGCTGTTTCCCCGCGAAATCCGGCCTTAACTGTATTTGATTTGATCCTATATCGAGTATAAATGCTTAGATTGTTTTCTCATGTCAAACTAGCGACCACATTCTTCATTCAGAAAACCTTTCTGTCCAATTAGACGTCTTTGTCTAATATTTTTGTATACGTTGGGGATATTTCACATTATTTTATTCAGTAGCCTAATGCAGCTCAAAAAATATTTTGATTTCGGCATATTAAGCAATACTATATCTTGCAAAATAGTAGGTAGCCTACTGTCGTCATGGCAAAGACCAATAAACGAGTTTATTAAAAACATTATGCTTTAAATTTGTGTGAAAAACATCTCTCCGTCAAGCAGTTAATCATTAGCCCTCCTGTAATTCTTTTTTTGACGTCAACTGTAAATAGAACAGATGGGTTAGATTTGTGCGCCATCTTGTGTGTGGCAGACGCACGTGCACCCGCGCAGCGTCATGTTCATTCATTCATTCATTCATTCTTTCACTCCTTTCTAAATCTAGAACGACCGACAGACTCACAGACAGACGTATGTCTAAAGCTAATCATCTTTTCTTGAGAATTAACGGTACACTTCTGTCAGAATAACAAGGAATCTCCCTGAATTTCGGGTCTTTTCCGCCCCGTTTTCCTCCGTATCCCGATGGGGGAATTCCGTGTGTGGATACTGGGAAAGTCGCTCCGAGATTCCAGGGAATCCCTCTGAAGTCTCCTATAAAAAGCTCTCTGAGAACTTAGATTTGCGATCAGATTTAAAATAAATAGCTTCACGGGAATCTCGCAAACTTCACGAAGCGCCTGCGGATGCAGAGGAGGTGAGTTTCATTTCTGTCTCAGTAAGAACTAAAAGTAATACAACTAAATTAAAAGACATTTAAATAATCGAAAAGCTGATTTTAAAAGATTCGTATCATTATTAGTGTTACAGAAATGTTCGTGCTCAGTTACTACATATAAATATATACAGTATACTACATCAACATGCACAAAAACAGTAACGTTACCTCTACTAGCGTTCATCAAAATAATAATCTGTCGTATATGCTAATGCTGATATAAATAAATAAATACATAAATATATCGTGTATAAGGAACACTGCTGATGGTTTAAAACGAGATAAAACAAAGAGAATTAAAGGACAAAAACTAATATATTGGGTAAAAATCCAAATATTTAAATACAGCCATATGTTAGCCTATATCGAGTATGCTATTTGTTGAGCTAGCCATCACTAAACATCATTTCTCTTTAATTCGATATGTAAAAAAAAAGTTTAACAAAATAGCTAATATTATACGCAATAGCCCAGTTTTTACTAGCATATCTGTAAAACATTTATTATAATGTAAATATATATTAGCCTACCGCGTGGGTGTAGTTATGTACAAAACAATGCCACTAAAAAGCAACGTAAAACTATCTAATAATGAACAAACATCTGATTTTATAACTTATTAGTTTAAGAAGTTTATTTTTCCACTAGGCTGTTTTTATAAATTTTTTTAAGTTTTACATTTTTTAAATGTTTTGAACTGGAGTTCTCATGTGATTCAGATGTAAAATTGAATATAAAGTACGTTTTAAAGGCTGAGCTTGCTATTTTCAAGACTATGTTTAAAAATAATGCTAGACATAAGCTGTGTTGTTATTTTTATGCAGTTTATTTATTTATTCTAAATTCCAATGTAAAAACAAGGTAGTAATGTATAAAACACTATAGTGTTTTTGGACCACACTACAGTAAAGTACTGTATATATTATAGTGCAACACTTTGTCAATAAATTCTCCAGCATACTGTAATATTAACTATAGTGAACTGATAAACTGTAATACATAGTGTAGAATACTTCAGCTTTTACTACAGTAAACAGTGGTGTACTTTAGTACATAATACACTACAATATGCCCTGAGAGAAAGCGAGAAAAGGATGAAAAGATATTCAAATTAAAAATATTCAAAATGGGATCACATCATGAATAAAATGGCAGAAAATTAAACATAAAGAATACCTAGTAAAGTGTATACGTTTAATACTCCCAGAGTAGATCATATATGATGAATGAATGTAAATGAATGCTCTAGCATACTGTTTTTACTATAGTATTGTAGTATAATATATGCTGTAGTATAGAAAATTATATTGAGTTATTTGTTTATATTATAGTTGTTGTGTTATATAGGCATGGGACGATAACCATTTTTAAGGTATACTGCGGTTTGGAAAAGTCAAGGTTTTCATACCACCAAAATTTTCTCTAATACCAGTCCTAAGGTATGTGTACGATTTTTTTATTTACATTTTTTAACAACAGCATCTCCTGCAGAAAAATATCCAAAGATGCCATTTTAAATAGTAAATAAATCTGTGTTTTTGAAACTAATGAAGACAGCAGACGTCAATGATTCATTTTTATTATTTGGCCTGGCACGTTTACTGCTCCAAAATATTATAAATGTTTCTCAAATTAAATATATTGTGTTCAAAGGGGAAAAAACTTTTAGTTTTTTACACAGACATTTAAAAAGATCATATTTTAGAGCAGTAATCACAATACCGTGATACCGTGATATTTTTATCCAAGGTTTTTATACCGTCAGAATCTTATACCGGCCCATTCCTAGTGTTATAGCAACTACAGAGTGACCAGACCTATTAATTCTACTACTTTACTACAGTATGCTTCAAAAACACTGTAGTACACTCGAAAAATAAAATAAAATCTGTGTTATATCAACACAATTTTGTGTGAAACTGCTCGGAAAATATTGTTAAATTAAATTCAACCCAAACATTTGAGCTAGTCCATATTTATTTCAAGTTTCTTTTATTAGGTTTTTACATGGAATATCAACCACAACATTAATTTTAGAATTGTCCTTCCATGTTAATGTTAACACTACCCCAAATAAACACTTCCCTCCCTTAACGTCCTCTAACTTCCCATTGAGAAAAAAAAATAATAAAAAAAATTAATAAATTACATATACATATATACATATACATACACATACACACACACAAACATATACACATACACACTATAAACAATAATAATAATACATATACACATACACACTATAAACAATAATAATAATACATATACAC
>CAIGQZ010034999.1:14962498-14973178 GCA_903798205.1 Danio tinwini | reverse complement strand
TTACAGTCACCTCAACATTACAGCCACACTACTGTTACAGTCACCTCTATGTTACAGTCACACTACTGTTACAGTTGCCTCAATGTTACAGTTGCACTACTGTTACAGTGTCCTCAATATTACAGTCGCACTACTGTTACAGTCGCCTCAATGTTACAGTTGCACTACTGTTGCAGTGTCCTCAATATTAGTCACCTCAATGTTACAGTCACACTACTGTTACAGTCGCCCCATTGTTAAATTCACCTGAATATCACAGTCACATTGAATCCAGTGTTACTGTCGCACTACTGTTACATTTGAGTCAATATTCCAGTCATTCCAGTCACCTCACTGCCTCTATGTTAGTCATTGTGTCAACGTTCATGCATTACTGCATTGCTAATAGGAAAATACTTCAGCACAAGCATTCATTTAAAGCTACAGTATCCCAATACTAAAACCTGTGGTTACAGACAACAGTTTGCAGCTGGAATACTGTACGGACATTCATGAGCTCACAGACTAACAAGTATTTCTATTGGGCTGGTGAATTTGAAGTTAAACAGTCCATATATAAGTATAGATCCATACATTACACATAACTCCCATTTTTTGCATGCAAAAACAAAATAATGGAAGAACTTTTACTTACCCTCAACACGACTAGCGAATCTAACCTTCGCCTCTGTTTCAAAACAAAGCGGTCAAATTACACAAAGTCATCCATTTTTCAAGAGATGGGATTTAAAACAACCAATGGCCTGCTGTGTTTATTCCACACGCATATATAAATGATATTTGTGTCAGTTTATGTTTGCTCGTACCATTTTTCACAGTTTTCGCATCTTTGCATTCCAGCGCTGAGCTGATACTCTGTATTCCTGATATCCTTGAGCTGCTTCTGGGCTTTTGTTTGGGCTTATCTGCAAGACATTAACACACACACACAGCAGAGGTTATTCTGGAGAAGTACTTTCAGCTTATTCATCTGGCCTGTTCTTATCTAAGAGAGCATTAACACACGTATACACACACACACACACACACACACTCTAAGGTGAGACAGGAGAGCACAATTGCAACACTTCATCTCGGCTCTTATTGGAGTGGCTTGTTCTTATCAGAAACGAAGCGTAAGGCCCTTAAACAGACCCTATATCCTTCTGAAGGATCCCTTGTTGGAAACGAGAGCTTTGCGTTTATTTTTAACAAGATCCTTCATTATTTCAATCTGATCTGAGCCGTTTGAGTGGCACACTTTCGGTAGGGCTGTTTTATAAAACTCTCAATATTCTGCACAGCTTTGCAAAGTGTTTCTGAGAGACTGTCTTATTAATTGTGTCAGAGTAAACATAAAAACTCACAGCTAATTTAACTCATGCACGCTTTTAGGACTAGATTTGAGACTGAATTGCATACAGAATTAATCTGAATTACACAGTTTTAATATGAACTAGGGCTGCACGGTGGCTCAGTGGTTAGATCGTTGGTTGGAGTCCCGGCTGGGTCAATTGGCGTTTCTGTGTGGAGTTTGCATGTTCTCCCCATGTTGTCGTGGGTTTCCTCCGGGTGCTCCGGTGAATTGGTGAACTAAATTGGCGATAGTGTATAAATGTGTGTGTGTGTGAATGTGAGTGCGTATGGGTGTTTCCCAGTACTGGTTTGAGGCTGGAAAGGCATCCGCTGTGTAAGACATATGCTAGAATAGTTGGCGGTTCATTCTGCTGTGCTGACCCCTGATGAATACGGGACTACGCTGAAGGAAAATGAATGAATAATATGAACTAATACACTTAATGTGATGCATACTAGATAGATTTAGATTTCTTCATTGGAAAAGTTATAGTACATTTAATTAACTACTACTAATTAATAACTACAGCATTTGGAGCTATTTGAATTTCATTAATTAATGATTTGTATTATGATTACCAAAGACAACAGAATACATGTCACTCGTATAGTTTTGAATGGGGAAACGTGTAACGATCAACATGATGAATGAAGCCCAACCTTCTACTACAGAAGCCAATCAGTGACTGACGAATCTCTGAGGGAGGGGCTCGGCCCAGCCTTCTTGTGTTATTAGAACGTTTAGAAATGAAACTAAAGACACAGCTGTTGTTTAATTCATTGCTGATTCCTAATATGTAATTTAATCATAGACTTGGGAAGCACTTTTGGGGAGTGGGATGTTTTCCTATTAAGACAGAATGCCTGAGCATACTTCCTGAGGGGCGTTTCAAAGACAGCTGCCAAGTGAAATGACTTGCCTTAAAGGGACTTTGTGATTAAAGTTTTAATATTAACAAATAAACTTAATGTGATGCATATTTGGGCAGTAATATATTATTAATACTGATTTCTGCATTGAGGGAAGTTAGAGTGCAGATTATTAATAACTATTTGGAGCTATTTTAATGTTAGTTAAATAAAGTTATTTATTATGATCCACAGTTTTAATATAAACTAATACACTTAATGGCATGCATATTTGGCAAATACACATAAATAATACAGATTTCAGCATTGGGATTATCATTATTATTATTATTATTATTAACTTTTTGGAGCTGTTTTAATTTAAGTTGAATAAAGATTTGTATTATGATCACACAGTTTTAATATTAATGAATAAACTTAATGTGATTTGCCAGCTACACATAAATAATACTGATTTCTGCATTGGGGAAGTTATTATGCAGAATATTAATAACTATTTGAAGCTATTTGATTTTAGTAAATAAAAATTGTATTATGATTACACAGTTTTAATATTAACAAATACACTTAATGGCATGAAAAATACTGATTTCTGCATTGGAAAAAAATTACAGATAATTATTAACAATTTGGAGCTATTTTAATTTGAGTTAAATATTTTTATTATGATTACAGTTTTTTTTTTACTTTATACACTTAATGTGATGCACATTTGCTAGTTACACGTACATAATATTGATTTCTGCATTGGCAAGTTATAGTGCAGATAATTATTAAGTACCAAGGGGATGCTGCACATGCTTCATGATTGTGAAGCGCTTTGGGTGTATGGCCATACACAATAAATGCGCTGTATAAATACACATTACATTAAATCTCATATTTAGAGCTATTAGATTCTAGTAAATAAAGATTTTTATTACGATTACACAGCTTTATTATTACCTAATACACTTAATGTGATGCATTTTTGCTATCTACACATAAACAATACTGATTTCTGCATTGCGGAAGTTATAGTGCAGATAATTAATAACTATTTGGAGCTATTTTAAGTGATGCTTCCAAACTATATGATATGATTAATCACAGCTGGTCTTTCATCTGTAATCATTTGTAAGCCAATCAGATCACTATAAATAGCCCATCTAGCATTACTCCCTAATCTTTGTTTTTTGGAAGAATGCTTGCATCCACCCCATCTCCCCTTTTTTCTTCCTTTACCAGGAGGAGCTCTCAAGACCTACCTGATCTCAGACCCCCTTACATGCTCATTGACCAGGCGGGAGCCCTGGGCTCAATTATCTCTGAGCTCAGGATTCTCTGCCAGGACAAAAGGCCAAACCTGCTATTATTATCAAGCATTATCTAAGTGTGAACTCTTGCATTTTAGTTAAACAAAGACTTTTATCAGAATAAACAAAACACGCGCATCAGTAAGACAACCAGATATTGTTATTCTGTTGAAATGAACGAGACTGAAACAAACAGCATTTAAACTGCGTGATAATAATAATAAACAACATATAAACCCAGGGGCAAAGCAGTGGCACAGTAGGTAGCACAGCAAGAAGGTCGCTGGTTCGAGCCTCAGCTGGGTCAGTTGGCGTTTCTGAGTTTGCATGTTCTCCCCGCGTTGGCGTGGGTTTCCTCCGGGTGCTCCGGTTTCCCCCACAGTCCAAACACATGCGCTATAGGGGAACTGAGTAAGCTAAATTGTCTGGTGTGAATGAGTGAGTATGAATGTTTCCCAGAGATGGGTTGCAGCTGGAAGGGCATCCGCTGCTTAAAACATATGCTGGATAAGTTGATGGTTCATTCCGCTGTGGCGACCCCAGATTAAGAAAGGGACTAAGCCGAAAAGAAAATGAATGAATGAGTATAAACCCAGTTATCATGCATTTAAAACAGAAACAAACATTTTTATGTATAACTGAGATATATGCACCCCATTATGTTTATTAGTTAATGCTAGAACTGTCTGTGGTGAGGGGGCGTGGCCGAGAGCCGTGGGAGTAAAACGAGGCCCGCCACAGATGAGATACACCTGTGGTGCGCACCTGCCTCCAATCCCACGGATGGAGCTCTGGACTATAAGAGGAGGAACGATGGCAGAGGACAGAGAGAGAGGACCGGGCCCGGACATATTGTTTTACTTTTGCTTTCAGTTTGCTTTCTGTTTGATTTGGTTTAGACGGCAGTCTCCGTGAGGAGCTGCCGTCTGTTTGATTTGGTTTAGACGTCCCTTTTAATAATAAATATTTATTTAAAAGTTCGTCGGTTCTCCGCCTCCACCTTCCCGGCGGCCAGGTGGCCGTGAACTTTATTACACTGTCATAGATGTCTCAAAACGCATGGTGTGATACTTTACAAAAACATTTTACTAAAAAGTGCAAAAGTGACTGAATTTACCATGAGCTTCAACGTCAACACCAGTGTCTTCAGCCACTTTCAGGAAGATCTGTGAAATTGAACACCAGGAAACTGTGTTACTACAGAATACGTAAAAAAAATAAAAGATATACAATTATCACAGATAAAAAAAGGCAGATTTGCTTCTAATTATATCTAATAATATTTAAACACGTACTTTAATAAAACAGCTTAGGGCGTACTCACATTAGGTACAGTTGCCTTAAACCGTGCCAAAGCGTGATTGTCCCCCATCCCCTTTCCCCCTCGGCCTGCACTCACATCGCATTTTTACCTACTGGACCTGAGCACACTTACATCACTGATGATGCGCTGTTCAGGTTAACAGAAGAGAAGCGCTCTCGCTCAGCACAGTGGAGATTGCTAAAGTTATTTTGTTTTGTATTACTTTAGTTGGGATGCAGTGACGCAGTCAAACACTTTGCTGAACAGATCAGCCACTTTTGACTCTCATAAATTATCATTAAAGTCCTCGTGCTGCAGCAATTAGGAGGTCTGCTGAAGATGCAGCTGATGTGCAGTGAGGGGTTTGCATCTTTAATAAACTACGACAGTTCACACTCGTTGAAAAGTAAGAATGATTAATAAATACATATAAATCAGTCCCCTAAAAGTGACATCGCGTCTTCAGTTTCGGGCTCAAGCACGCTTTGCACTCATACTACAAACGTACCGCGCCAAAGCCCAAGTGAACAGCACTCTGGGACACCTCTTCCAACTGGGCCAGGGCCGGCCAACTGAACCATGCCTAAGCCAGATTCAGAGCACTCACAGTTCTCAAACGAATCAGGAAATGCGCCTGGGCACGGTTCAGATAGCATAATGTGAGTGCGCCCTAAACTGCTTTAATATGTCACAATATTACTGCAATTTCTGGCAGTAATGCAGAATTAAAGTTAGGGTAATTAGGCAAGTCATTGTATAACAGTGGTTTGTTCTGTAGACAATCTAAAACAAATAACGCTTAAGGGGGGTAATAATATTGACCTTAAAATGGCTTTAAAACAATTAAAAACTGCTATTATTCTAGCTGAAATAAAACAAATAAGACTTTCTCCAGAAGAACAAATATTAGAGGAAATACTGTGAACAATTCCTGAATCTGTTCAACATCATCCGGGAAATAATTGACAAAACAAATCTAATAATTTTGACTTTAGCTGTATGTGTGTGTTTGTGTGTATGTATGTGTGTGTTTGTGTGTGTGTGGTACCTCCTCCAGGCTGGTGTCTGATATGCCGTAGCTGGTGACGCCCAGTGTGTTTTTCTCCAGGTCGAGCTCTTTAAAGAGTGTGGCGAAGCTGCCGTTTGTGGCTCCGCTGTAGGGCAGGACGTAAACAAGCTCCTGACCCACCGCCTCCAGAAACTCAGCCTCCGGGACGTGCCGGCGCACCAGACGACTCACATCAGACACATCTGCAAAAACAGCCAAATCATACAGGACTACAATGACAGTGTGTGTGTATGTGTGTGTGTGTGTGTGTGTGTGTTTGTGGGTGTGTGTGTTTAAACCTGGAGGGTCCAGACTGCTGATGCTGTCACTGCAAATGCCCTCGTCCAGACTTGATTGATCAAACTGATGGACGGAAAGAAATATAAGGACAAAATGAATATATAAATATACATTTAAACTGTGCTAAAGTTTTCCAGTACTGGGTTTCAGCTAGAAAGGCATCTGCTGGATAAAACATATGCTGAATAAGTTGGTGGTTCATTCCGCTGTGGTGACCCCTGATTAATAAAGAGACTAAGCCGAAAAGAAAATGAATGAATGTGCTAAACAACAATCTAACACTTAAGGTTCGCTGAGAGATCGGATACATTTTAGGAGGTTTATTACTAACAACTTCATTCATTCATTTTTCTTCGGCTTAGTCCCTTTATATATCAGGGGTCGCCACAGCGGAATGAACCGCAAACTATTGCAGCATATGTTTACACAGCAGATGCCCTTCCAGCTGCATCCCAGTACTGGGAAACACCCATACACACTCATTCACACACACTCATACACTACACTCAATTTAGTTCATCAATTCCCCTATAGCGCATGTGTTTGGACCAAGCGGCAACCTCTCGCTCTCCCTCTGGAAGCCAATACGGAAGTAACTAAAACTGCAATTCATTAACTTGCCTTGGGGGGCTGGCTCTAGGAAGTCCAAGTGCTTTCTTTCTGCATTGGTAAATTGGCCATTTTTACAGCCGATAAAAACATGTTTACAGCCTGGTACAAAGGATGGCTTTGGTGCATATAGCTATTATTACCCTTCATGACAACTGTGAGGGGGTGAATTTTTTCATAACTCATCCGTTTCGTTTTTATTAAGTTATATTAAGTCTGCATAATTAAGGGTGTGGTCACTTGAGTGACAGCTAGCCCTCGCTGGTCGCTGTCTCGTCACCTCAGCTGATTCTGGCTAATTAGCTGCTGAGCTCGGCATATTCATCGTATTTTTGTTTTGGTTAATGTTTCTTTACACAGTCATTTCCCTTTTGGAATTATTTCCTGCAATTATCAGATGATATGGCATGCTGTGTGGACTTAACTGTGCTTACAAACTGTTCAAGTTGCCTCCATTTCCCAGGTGAGTGAAATTATACATTTATATACCATCTCTATAAATGTATTTGTTTTATTAAGATAATTTATTATTTATAATGTTCCTTAGACCTGTAATGCACTCCAGAATCTGACAGGTTGATTAGCTGTAGGCTATAAAACAGTCATCTGAAGCGTTATACAGTGTTAGTGCTGGTTTTTATAAACAGGCTTGCATTTACTAACACAGACTATATCTGAAGTGTTTGATAGTAATTTGTGTTTTCCTCCTGTAGAAAAATGTCATAAGAACAATGTTTAGTGGCTCAATGTATTACAGCAGTGTTTTTAAAAGTATAATCACTTTATTGATATAGTCTACAACCAAGCACATGTGGACAGAACACAAACGAGTCACAGGTAATGAAGTTTTAAACGTTCTCCCAAAGTAAAAAGTCTGTCTAAGCCAGGTCTAAGCAAAATGCCGAGAATCCAGCGTGCGTCTGTAGCTCCGCTCACTCTCCGCCTCTTTGCCCTTGTTTGGTATCTCGCGATTGGTGCAATGACGTGCTAACAAAATGGTGACGCTTGGCCGCGCCTACTTGTAGCTTCTTTTGCAGTGTTCAGAAACCTATGGGTGATGCCATGGATATTACGTCCATATCTTTTACAGTCTATGGTTTGGACTGTGGGGGAAACCGGAGCACCCGGAGTAAACCCACACCCACACGGGGAGAACATGCAAACTCCACACAGAAACACCAACTGACCCAGCCAGAACTTGAACCAGCGACCTTCTTGCAGTGCTAACCACTGAGCCACCATGCCACCCTAAATTTAAGCAGTTTTCGTAAAACACTCTTTAAATTCACTCCCTTTCTAGGCTCATAAAATGTGCACAAATATTAAAATACTTTATTAAACTAAAATGCAAAGCTAGCCTGGCATAAAATAATTTAAATAATAAAATAAAAAGAATAATCAGAGAAAATTAAGCATATTTTCTGTACTCGTTAATTATTGTTTGTTCTGTTCTTTTATTTATATTTTTTATAAATTAATATTTGGATTTAACCAACATTTACTTCTGAGCTAATTAATTCTCAATTAATCATTAATCTTCTACTTCATTCATTCATTTTCTTTTTGGCTTAGTCCCTTTATTAATCAGGGGTCGCCACAGTGGAATGAACCACCAACTGAGAAACACCCATACACTCTCATTTACACTCATACACTACGGCCAGTTTAGTTCATCAATTCCCCTATAGCGCATGTGTTTGGACTGTGGGGGAAACCGGAGCACCCAGAAGAAACCCGTGCCAACACGGGGAGAACATGCAAACTCCACACAGAAATGCCAACTGACCTAGCCAGGACTCGAACCAGCGACCTTCTTGCTGGGAGGCGACAGTGCTACCCACTGCGCCACCGTGCAGCCTAACTTTTTTTTTTATTATTATAATTAATGAATTAATAAAAAAAAAACTTTGTACTGAAATACATAAAACAATTTAAGTGAATAATAATAATAATAATAATAAAAATATAAAAAATGTAATAATAATTAAATAAATAAATGAACAAATAAATTAAATAATTAATAATTTATACAACAACAACAACAAGAATAATAATAAACAACAATATTAATAATGATTATAATTGTTATTAATAATAAATAATTATTATAAACGTAAATAAAAATAAATATAATAAAAAATATTATAATTATTGGTATAATAATAATAATAATTATTATTATTATTATTACTATAAATAATAATATAAATAAATAAATATTAAATAAAAACGACAACAATACTAGTAATAATAATAAAATTAATAACTATAAATAATAGCAATACATAAATAATAATACAAATATATGAACAACAACAAAACAACAATATTGATATTAATATTAATAATAATAATAATAATAATAATAATAATAATAGTAAATACCAACCAAACAACAACAACAGCAATAATAAATATAAATAATAATAATATTAATTAAATACATAATTAAATAATTAATAAAATAATAATAATAATAATAATAATATTAATAATAATAATAATAATAATAATAATAATAATAATAATAATAATAATAATAATAATAATAATAATAAATACTTTATAAATAAAATGTGACATTTACTAAAACATTTAAAACGTTATGTGTAATTAAAAATGTGCACTTAATATTACTGTTGAAATGTGTTAACCAGTGTTAATAATGAGCAGGCCCACACGGAATCTGCACGCGCAGAGATTTTTAGCCCATCATTGAGTCTGCTTATTTACTTGTGTAAATGTGTGTATATTTATAATTATTCAGTTATTATATTAATTTCAGTAATATTATTGACTAATATGAAAACATTCATATGATTCATTTACAATAGAGTTTGTAAAGTCATATGTTCTGTCTTTCAGTACAGATGTTATATGAGAGACTTGCTTTGTTTACCAAATAAGTAGCTCTAACTGCATTTGCATAAACATCAAAGTAAAAAATGTGATATTTTTTATTTTATATATTATGTTTTCAGTAATGGTGTCACGGTGGCGCAGTGGGTAGCATAATCACCTCACAACAAGAAGGTCGCTGGTTCGAGACCCGGCTGGGTCAGTTGTCATTTCTGTGTAGAGCTCCCCGTGTTGGTGTGGGTTTCCTCCAGGTGCTCCGGTTTCCCCCACAGTCCAAACACATGCACTATAGGGGAATTGATCAACTAAACTGACCGTAGTGTATGTGTGTGAATGAGTGTGAATGAGTGTGTATGGATGTTTCCCAGTGATAGGTTGCAGCTGGAAGGGCATCCGCAGCATAAAACATATGCTGGATAAGTTGGCGGTTCATTCCCCTGTGGTGACCCCTGATTAATAAAGGGACTAAGCCGAAAAGAAAATAAATGATTGAATGAATGTTGTTAGTAATGATCCCCCTAAAATAATTCTGCATAAACCCGCAGATCTTTCACAAAATCCTCCGCAGACACAGCTGAAAACGTCCGCAGATTCTGTCTGGCCCTGATAATGAGTGAGTAGGTGTGTGTGTGTGTGTGTGCAAACATTGAACTGATAGTGTTTGTGTTTTTTTTGTTGACCTCTTCCGGTAAAGGCACACACTGCGCCGGCGCTCGCTCCTGATTGGCTCGTGCGATGGTAAGGTAATACCCTCTGCCGTAGGTTTTCTTGAGGAAGAGTGAGGATCCACAGCACTGGACGCGGCCGTGAGAAATGATGGCGACTCGATCACCCAGAATATCTGCTTCATCCATGTGGTGTGTGGACAGAATGATGGTGCGACCTGGAGAACACACACACACACACACACACACACACACACACACACACACACACACACACACACACACACACACACATACATAATTCAGCATGAAACCATTCATATCGTGCAGCTCTACTGTATATACAGGCTGTGTGTGTGTGTGTGTGTGTGTGTGTGTGTGTGTGTGTGTGTGTGT
>CAIGQZ010034999.1:14930801-14943786 GCA_903798205.1 Danio tinwini | reverse complement strand
GGGTGTGGTTATCAGTTGTTTAGGGCAGGGCTATCAGTCGTTTAGGGTGGGGCTATCAGTCATTTATGGCGGGGTTATCAGTTATTTAGGGCGGGGCTATCATTCATTTAGAGCAGAGTTATCAGTAATTTTTCGAAGATCTACAAGTGCACATTTAATAGAGTGGTGCATGGATGTCATCAGATCCCAGAAGAACCTGTTGAGGGTTCCTTTTTTATTTTGTATAATGAAGACTTAATAAATTTATAAATCAATCAATAAATAAATAAAGCAAGAAGTGTGATAAACATAACTCAACAATAGCCTCTTTCATACAGCAAATATGCTATAAGGTTACTGGAATAATTTCAGCGGTAAATTCTAAAATGGACTCCGATGTAAATTCTCATTCTGGAAAGAACCCATTTTCCAGGGTTCTGCCGTCATCCCTGCATCACTATATAATATAATTAGTGCGCCTCTGCTTCTCTCTGCTGTTATTTTCATCCTCTGCTAGTTTCAGGCATGATTTCTCACCGTTGCGATTTTGGCGCCAAATCCCAGCACGTCCCTCCAGGCGTAGCAGAGCACGTGCGGCAGGTAGAGCAGGAAGTACAGAAGGCCGCCACAGGCAGCAGCCAGATTCGCCCGAGAGAAAAACACACTGATGAAAAAGCACTGCATGACTGTGGCCAGGCAGAAGACCAGCAGGAACACAAAGATCACCGAAGGGTCACTGTATCGCAGAACCTTTCCATACTGAGAGAGAGAGAGAGAAAGACACGTAAAAACACACTTGTTGAGACAATTGATGGATCAGGAGTGGGAAGACCTCCAGAAATAACCGCGTGACAGCACTTTAAAGAAATAGTTCACTGAAAATGTTTAATTACAACATAGTTCGTTCATCCTCAAGTCATCCTCGCTGTATGTTACTTTTTTCAGTGCTATTAACTACTGGCTTATTACAGGGAAAAACGAATCATTCATTGGATTTACTCAATTATTTATGGTAAGTGGTGGTGTTGGATGGTGACTTTTATTTCGAAGCCTCCAAAAATACATAAATCCATTGTAAAACTAACCCATATAACAAATGTTTTCCAGGCAACATTTAACAGTTGCCAAATTAGGTATATAAACTACCAAACTACCAATAGTAGTTGAACAGTCATGAATACAACCGTATTCACAATCAGAAGGCGGCATAATCATTTACATGGCAAATTTTTGCTTTCACATTGCACAATAAATAAATAAATGTCTTAAGAAGATCAACGAGTGTATCCAAAAATCACCCCCTATACCCTTAATAGTGCACTATTTGAAGGAGCAGCCATTTTAGTGATGTTTGAAACCACAGTGCACTCAATCAATCCCGCAATGCACTGCAATAGCGAGTCTACAGCCCATGTGCACTCAACAGCTAGAAACAAATAAAAACAAAACAACAAATGCGCCATATAGAGTAGCTTCAAAATGGTAACAGTTGAGGGAATATTATTGTAAATAATGATATATAATCATATACATGAATATAAACATAAATGTACATTAATCATAAGCACGAGTTTTGCTCTCATATTAGGGCTGTTCCGAACGCCTTTAATGTGTTGCACGTCTGCAGATATTCTCTCACTGTTCGCAGGGCCGGTGCAGACTCTCTGGCCAGACATTTGCCAGATATTATTACTACTACTACTATTACTAGTACTACTACTACTACTACTACTACTACTACTACTAATAATAATAATAATAATAATAATAATAATAATTAATACATAATAATAATTTGAGTGCATGGCCTCTTAGGATTGCCATATATTTATGTTACAAAAACACATGGATTGGCTTCATAAGACACACATTTACCCCCTTGTGGTGTTAGCTTGACAATGTATTTATGCATTTTTTGGAAGTTTCAAAATAAAAGTCACTATCCAACACCATTAAATAGCCTACACTCTCAGAAATAAAGGTACAGGAGCTGTCTCTGGGGCAGTACCTTTTCAAAAGGTACATATTTGTACCCAGAGTCCGCAATAGTACCTCAAAGGTGCATATTAGTACCCAAATGTACCTAAAAGTACCTTTGAGGTACCATTATGGACCTTTTAAAAAAAGGTACTGCCCCAGAGACAGCTCCTGTACCTTTATTTCTGAGAGTGTAAAAGAGCCAGGATAACGTTGAAAACTACACCAACTGAGTTCGTCTGACAGAAAAAAAGTAATTTACACCAAAGATGGCTTGAGGGTAATGTACATTATGGGATAATTTTCCTCTTTTGGGTGCCAATTGTCTCCATGGATGCAACCTGATAACTACACTCTCAGAAATAAAGGTACGCGAGCTGTCACTGGGGTGGTACCTTTTCAAAAGGTACAAATTTGTACCTAAAAGGTCCATATTAATACATCAAGGGTACATATTAGTGCCTAAAAAGTACAAAAGTGTTCCTCATAAAATTTGAAGGTACTAATATATACTTTTAGAACACTTCAAGTACAGATGTGTACCTTTTGAAAAGGTACCACCTCAGTGACAGCTCTCGTACCTTTATTTCTGAGAGTGCATAAAGCACAATAACAGGAACTGGTCTGAAAGAGAAAAAGCATCACATCTGTCAAAAGCAGCGACGGAGAGAGACGGAGCTGATTAAAAGCAGATCTGTGATTGTAGAAATGGCAAACGTCAGGCTCTGGTGGGTCAAGGTAAACAAATCACATGTGCAGTTGAATATTCAGGGCTCATCTCATGTTCTCGAACCCACACAGAGTCACTGAGCTCACCGCAAAACCACACATTCACAAACACTGCACCGTCTGATCCTGGACCAGCCTTACAAGCAACTGTATGATTATATAGTGCTATTGTTCATTTCAGGATGAACACACCTTACATTACTGTGTTAGTAAACTTAAGAAAGCCACAGAGAATTTGGCTTTTGGTAGCAAATCTTGGACTGTTGGAAGACCAAATGTGCAACGAAATTATCAAATGAAATCAAATGACTTTGTGCTAGTAAATAAATATATTACTTAGGCTATATAGGTAAAAAAGGTTGAAAACCACTGGTAAACAATGCGTTTTGTAAATATTGATGCTGGTATCATTGGCCTAGCTGCTGTAGCATCCTCCTATATCAGGTTATGCAAGTAAGAAATCACCATTCTCCTTAAATCTTAAAGTAGCTCACACATTTATGCAAAGTAAGCTCTCTGATCTTGTACTCCAGATCAGATCTCGGATGCAGAGCTTGACCGCAGTGTTTGTGAATGGCAGTAAATCAGCATTAATCACCTTGAGAATGAGTGTGAGGAGTGCGGCGCTGACGGCGAGGGGTAAAGTGCTGCTGATGGCCCAGCTCAGCCAGTAGGTGGAGCTCTTCAATCCCATCATCCTCACAGTCTCCTTTAGACGCGCCTCTTTCTCCTGAACCACACCCTTGACTATCAGCGTGACCGAGAAGATCCACGCGAGCGTCATATATAAGGGCAGGGAGCGCGTCAGAGAGCGCAGAAACCTACACATGCACAATAAAACAAGCATGAGAATGCTTTCGTTAGCTCGCGTTTGGACTGCTGTATTGCACTTAACCAAGCTTGTCTTCAGCGTTTGCAACCTGCTACAAAATGCAAAAAAAAATACACAAGAAATCAAATCTTTTGGTAGCTCACATTGCTGGTTTTATGGTGAACAATTCATCTGTGCATGCCATTATGAATGCCATTACTTTATCACAATACTCTACAATTTTCCAATACTTAACAACCACACAAACGAGCCAAGCTCTTGCCCAAAAACAACAACAGGTTTTCTCTAAATCATTCCACCTGGACACCAGAGAATATCTGTCACTGAAACCCTCCGGCTGGCAAAGTCGCCTGGAGATCATCTGTCCTCTTTTGACTGGATCTGTCTGCAGTCTAAATCACCAGCTACTTTTCGGGCATCACATGAACTTCAACCTGCTGTCTTGAGATGTACACTGCCTGTAGATCCTTCAGGGCAACTCGGAGGCACAAGGAGCCTCAGTCACATCAACCAATCCCTGATGTACCTCAGGGTTCACTACGTGGCCCACTTCTCTTCATGATTTACACAACACAGCTTGAGAAAAAAAATCATACTTTTGTGGCACGTACATTTTCCTGCACTGCTACTTCTCAGCCTGACAACCCCACAGCAGATGCACAGATCTTGACTTGTCTAGTAGACATGTCAACACCATGGTACCTATGTACACTCATATTTATGAGTCTTCTCTCCAGAAGTGGGCTGTCAGAGACTGAGTAGCGCCTCATGGCATTAAAACAGAGGCAAAAGATACCATGTCATTGTCACCTTAACTTTAGAAGGGTCTTCCTTTTTTTCTACCCTAACAGATTCTGTGTAGTACAAAATTATTATATATTTTTCTTTGTCAAATATTTCCCAAATGATGTTGAACACATTTAGGAAATTTTCACAGTATTTCTTATAATGTTTTTCTTTGTTTTATTTTAAAAGCAGTTTTACATTTAAAAAAAAAAACAACACTTTTTTGGTTTACAAATTTTAATTTATAGCAAATTGACTTTCCCAGAATTCCCAGTACAGCGCTTAAATGTTTATGTTTTTCATGAAAATTAAATATATATATATAAATAAATGAACAAACAAAGAAATATATTTATCTTAACCCATGTGCATTTAAATTAATAATAATAATAATAATAATAATAATAATAATAATAAAGAAAAATAAATAAATAAATATTGAAATATAGTAATAGTAATAATAATAATAATAATAATAATAATAATAATAATAATAATAAATATTTAAAAAATAAATAATAATAAAATGATAATGATAAATGAAAAATATATATTGAAATAATAATAATAATAATAATAACAATACCAATAATAATAATAATAATAATAATAATAATAATAATAATAATAATACATATTTAAATAAATGAATAAAATGATAATAATAATAAATGCTAAATAAATATTTAAATAATAATAATTTTAATAACAATAATAAAAATAATAACAATAATAATAATAATAAATATTTAAATAATAATAATAAAATGATAATGATTAAAAATATATTTAAATAATAATAATAATAATAATAAATATTTAAATAAAAAAATATAAAATTATAATAATAAATGAAAGTAAATATTTAAATAATAATTATAATAATAATAACTTAAAAAATATTAATAAGAATAATAATAAAATGATAACAATGATAAATGATATTAAATATTTAAAGAGTAATAATAATTATTATTTAAATAAATAAATAATAATAATAAAATGATAATAATGCTAAATGAAAATAAATAGTTAAATAATAATAATAAATATTTAAATGAATAATAAAAAATATTTAAATGAAAATAGTGATAAATGAAAATAAAAAATTTAAATAATAATAACAAATATTTAAATAAATAGTAATAAAACGATAATAATGATAAATGAAAAATAAATATTTAAATATTACAAATAAACTATGACAATAATAATAATAATAATAATAATATCATAATAAAATGATAATAATGACAAAGATAAAAATGACAAGGATAAAAATAAATAAATATTTAAATAACAATACAAAAATAATAATATTAATAAATTAAAATAAAAAAAAATATTTGATTTCTTTTTCAGATATTTTCCCAAATGATGTTGAACAGATTCAGGAATTTTTTCACCGTATTCCCTATAATGTTTTCTGGAGAAAGTCTTACTTGTTTTATTTCGGCAAGAATACAAGCAGTTTTTAACGATTTTAAACCCATTTTAAGGTCAATATTATTAGCTCTCTTAAGCAATATTAGTTTTGGATTATCTCCAGAACAAACCACTGTTATACAATGACTTGCCTAATTACCCAACTATTATGAATGCATTGATGAACTATAGCAATAAAGGCCCTGATATACGTCAAACAAAGTTCTCTTTCGTTCTATGTTTGATGGCAAAAAGAGTTTAAAGGATAAAATTTAAAACTACTTCTGTGTCATAAAGGTCAGCTAAATTAGTAATTTTCATATTTGGGTGAACTATTCCTTTAATATTGCCATGTGCATTGATGTAAAGAGAAGCACTAGCAACACTAAGGTCATGAGTTGCATTGCTAGGGTTATACATGAACTGATGAACTCCACACCTCCAGAGCAAACTCAAGTCTATTCAATAAAAGTGTCTGCCAAAACGCTTAGCTGTGAATGCATCATAGATTCATAGAAGTGTTCAGGCGCTGGGCACAACTCCATCAGCTCATCCACTGAGGCTCTTAATCAATTAGACTGTGTTAAAAATGGTCAGTTCTTCTAAAAGAAGGAGTAATGTGTTTAATAAATGTCCAGTCATGCAATTATGACATGTGTTAAATAATATAAAGAATTAAAGCTAATTTAAAAGTAAACTTGCTGACTACAGGATATAATATAAGTGTCATGACGGTGGTCTCTGCCCCAATCACTGCAAAGACAAAGGTGTTAGTGATGTTCTTGATTTGACCTACTTTCAGACATCGATATGCTTAGTGTGCGCCCCCTTGTGACAATAAGCGCTTTGACATATACTGACATTTTGGGTATGCATAAATAAATAAACAAATAAAGGTGCAGCCCATGAATGGTACCCATCATTCTTCTGAGTGTAAGCAACCTCCACAGCAGGCTAAGTCTATCCAATAAAAGTGTCTGCCTAAAAGCTACACTGTGATTGCATCCTAGATTCCCAAGTGTTCAGACGCCACCACCGCTGCTAAATCCATGCCTGGCACAACTCCATCAGCTCATCCACTGAGGCTTTTAATCAATTAAACTGTGTTAAAAATGGTCAGTTCATCTAAAAGAAGGAGTGATGCGTTTAATAAATGCCCAGTCATGCAATTAACAGAAATCTCCCATCAATTTACACCACGCAGCTACGCTTAAAGTTCGACACTAATCTGTTCATTCGACCCATTTTCACCATGAAAACGATGAGGCGGGAAAGAGTTTTGGACGGTAAAAGGCTGAAGAGGTTGCATAATCACACCGCTGATTATAAGGACTCCTCTAATGGCTCTATAACCGGCCAGCTGTCATTCCCGGCTTCATCTTGGAGAGGAACAAAATTAACCTGTTTCACGAGACTCGGAAATATGTCACTGCAGAGGAAAGCTGCTTCTACTACTGGTTTGAAGTCTCAAACAAGGCTTCTTATCTGTTCTGTCTTGTCTGTTTTCTGTAAATAATGTACATTAAAATAAATCAGCATTTGGTTAATACATTTAAAAATAAATATATAAAAAATATAAAAATAATAATAACTATAATGATAATAATAAATATTTAAATAATATTAAAATGATAATGATAAACAGAAAAAAAATTAATAATACTAATAATAATAAATAAATAAATAAATAGTAATAAAATATTGATAAATGAAAAATACATATTTTAATAATAATAATGATAAATATAAAATACATATTTAAATATGATTATTAATAATAATAAATAACTATAATAATAATAAATATTGAAATAATAATAAAATGATAATGATAAATGAAAAATAAATATTGAAATAATAATAATAAATATTGAAATAAATAAATAATAGCAAAATGACAATAATGATAAATTTAAATCAATATTTAAATAATAATAATAATAATAATAATAATAATAAATATTTAAACAAACAAATACATAATAAAATGATAATAATGATAAATAAAAAATAAATATTTAAATAATAATAATAATAATAATAATAATAATAATAATAATAATAACAATAATAACAATAATAATAATAATACATATTTAAATAAATAATATGATAATAATGATAAATGAAAATAAATATTGAAATAATAATAATAATAATAATAATACATATTTAAATAAATAAATAATAATATGATAATGATAAATGAAAATAAATATTTAAATAACTATAATAATAATAATACTAATAAAAATAAATATTTAAATAAATTAATAATATTAGAAAATAATGATAAATGAAAATAAATATTTAAATAAATTAATAATATTAGAAAATAATGATAAATGAAAATAAATATTTAAATAACTATAATAATAATAATAATAATAATAATAAAAGACAAATAAATAATTATGTACATACACTAACAAGCAAACATATTTTTTTTTCACACTGTGTGCATTAGTTTCTAATAAATCAAAGATAACCACACATAGTGAACTACAGCTTTACACCACTGAAGCCCCCCAGAAAACCCTATAAGTGTGAAACCGGCGAATCCACAAAGCCAGAGAACAAACAACAATAATAAAACAGCAAATCTCCTAAATAAATGGTCGGAGGCAGACAGCGGCGAAACACAGGAGGTCGACTCTAAATCATCAACACTCTGATACTGTGCATAACAAATCAGCATAATAACCCAATTTACAGGAATCAAAGTTCAACCCGTTTCTGCTTGATTTGCTGCAATTTTGGAATAATCATTTCCCTGTAATTATGATTATTATTTCCAGTGCGATCATGAGCATCAAAAACCACAAAAGCACTTTGACTCTATGAGCGTGAACCTCTTCATAAAAACACCTTCATTTCTGACGCCGTAAATACATTATTGAGCCTTTTAACTCTGCTTAGCATGATTATTTTAATTATTAAAGTCATTTCTCATGGTTTGTGTTTAGAAATGTTTAACAAATGGCAGATCTGTTGATTTTTTTGTCTGATTGTAAGCTCTGTGGTTATGCCATAATTCAGTGCATGTTGACTTACACTCACCGGCCACTTTATTAGGTACACCTTACTAGTACCGGGTTGGACCCCTTTTGCCTTCAGAACTGCTTTAATCTTTCATAGGATTAAGAGAGAGATTCAACAAGCTACTGGAAATATTCCTCAGAGATTTTGCTCCATATTGACATGATAGCATCACACAGTTGCTGCAGATTTGTCGGCTGCACATCCATGATGCCAATCTCCCATTCCACCACATCCCAAAGGTGCTCTATTGGATTGAGCTCTGGTGACTGTGGAGGCCATTTGAGTACAGTGAACTCATTGTCATGTTCAAGACACCTGTCTGAGATGATTCACGCTTTATGACATGGTGCGTTATCCTGCTGGAAGTAGCCATCAGAAGATGGAGACACTGTGGTCATAAAGGGATGGACATGGTCAGCAACAATACTCAGGTAGGCTGTGGCGTTGACATGATGCTTAGTTGGTACTAATGAGCTCAAAGTGTGCCAAGAAATCATCTCTCACACCATTACACCACCACCACCTTTTTTTCCCCATTCTGATGTTCGGTTTGACCTGCAGCAGATCATCTTGACCATGCCTACATTTCTAAATGCATTGAGTTGCTGCCATGTGATTGGTTGATTAGAAATTTGCATTAATGAGCAGCTGAATCGGTGTACCTAATGAAGTGGCCGGTGAGTGTAATCCTAAAAACTAACAATGTTAAGGTTAAACAAGTGTAGTGAGGATTTAAAACATATATAATTTTTATTATATTCTTTCTATATGAGCCATAAAAACCTGATATAAATGATTTATGCATGTATTTTTTTCACAAGTCAGGAAATGTATCCAGTTTTTTTTTATATAATTTTGAATTAAAAGTGAGTTTTATCCGCTGCGTAAAACGTGCTGGATAAGTTGGCGGTTCATTCCGCCGTGGTGACCCCAGATTAATAAAGGGACTAAACTAAAAAGAAAATCAATGAATGAATAAAAGTGAGTTTTGTAAATGCTTCAGTATGAATAGCCACTAACAACTCATATAATTTATGAATGCATTTTTTTTCGTAAGTCAGGTTTTAGAAAGAGTGTGTGTGTGTGTGTGTGTGTGTGTGTGTGTGTGTGTGTGTGTGTGTGTGTGTGTGTATGAAGAGTTCAGATGCAAACCCCTCTAAATCCATCAGACCCCTTTTTTTGTAAATGAGCATTTTCTATCAGACTCCTCTGATTAGGTTCAGAAGGTAACGATGAGGTTATTAGCTAGTAAATAAAGTATATATATTTTAAAAATGTCACTTTAGACAATTCTTTGGTTTTTACCAAAGTCAGTTTTCTTTTGCATCAGAACCAGCTAAATCCTCTTGTGCTTTTTAAGTAAAAACCTCTAAATCCACCTCTGGGACAAGACAGTGTAATTAGCTGTAAAATCACTAAAGATGCAATTTATTTTACCAAACCATAAACACATTACACAAACCACTTAAAATTAAAAATCCGGGGACATTGCAGAAGGAAAATTAATGAAATCTGTCAAGTAAGTGCATTAATCAATAACATTAAAACTGACATTATTTAAATCTTAACAATCTGTCGTCATTTCTGATATCTGGGAATTAGATTTAATGTAAGTCGAGCAATGTAAACATTGTAAACTAAGCTTGATTCAAATAATGTAGTGTAAAAACATTGTGACACAATGCTAGATTTATTTGTAATAGCAGAAAAGTTGACCATAATACCCCTCTACTAAGGGGCCTCCATTGGCTGCCTGTCCAATTCAGAATTGATTTTAAAGTGCTTTTACTGGTATACAAATCCCTCCATAATCTAGCCCCATCCTATCTCTCAGAGCTGCTTCATTCTTACACTCCCTTGAGATCTCTTGGGTCAAGTGATTAAAATCTTCTTTTAGTTCCTCTGTCCAGACTGAAACGTAGTGGGGACAGAGCTTTCTCTGTGGCGGGTCCTCGGTTGTGGAAGACCTTGCCCCTTGATATTAGGATGGCTCCATCACTATCTATTTTTAAATCTCTTGTTAAACGTACCTTTTTAGCCTGGCTTTTTAATATTATTTTAATAGTGCTTTCTACTGCTACTTTCTTACATTTTTCAGACGTTTCTCTTGTCTTATTTCTGTTTTGTATTCTGTCTTTTTATTTTTGACTTGTCTTGTGTACAGCACTTTGGTCAGTCTTGTGACTGTTTTTAAATGTGCTCTATAAATAAATTGAACTTGAACATCAATATCTGTGCAGTGTCCATTACTATAAAAATGATGTAATGTATTTGAAGTATCATAAATAATGTTTAGCATTATGTTTATCTTTTTAAAAATAGCTTACATTAGCAAATAAAACACAAGGTAGGCCTACTGGGCAAAAAGGGGACGTCTCTCTGACACCTTTTGAAGCTGTCATTCATTCATCCTCACTATACTCAAGGTCTCTTTTTCGTCTCTTGTTTATCCTCTTAGCATCCACGTGGGATAAAAGAAAGGCATCTTAACTCTGTCTTTTGTGAAACAGTGTTGCAGTTTAATGTGTAGTAAATCGGACTCATTCAAAGTAGCGTCGCTTCGCAAAAGCGCGTTATGAATGCATGTTACACTTCCGACTGTACAGTGTGTTTTCTTTTTCTTATAATGCACAGAGTTTCAAGGTGCGGGACGTTTTCATGTGCCACTCACTGACAGTCGGACAGGCTCATCCAGTTCATCAAACTCTTATCGCTTTTAAAATCTAAATCAGAAGTGGAATAAAACAGTCTCCTCATAAAAGCCGGCAAATCAGCACGCTGCTACATTGAAAACATATGATTCGATTCGTGCCTTCTGATTGGTTCTCGGGATATAGCGGCTTCTGCTGTCTAAGGCAAGTGACGTTTAGCGGCTTTTGCCAGCAAACTGTTATTTCTGAATGCGCTGAATCTGCGACTCAGATGATTTGAAGCAAAAATAACGGTTAAATGTGTAATACTGTACATGCCTAAAGCATTCGCCTAATGTCATTATCTCATTTTTGGAGGAAGTGGTGTTTAGCGGCTTTTGCATCTGAACTTTTCAATTAATTTTGATTTAAAAGTGTTTTTCTTAATGCTTGAGTATGAATTCACTATATGATCGATAACATCCTAATGTTATTTATTATTGCATGTATTTTCCTTTATAAGTCAGGCTTTAGAAAATGAATATACTGTATATAAGAAAAAAAACATGCAATAATAAATTATATTAGAATTTTGTAATAATATATATATTTAATAATTGATGTATTTTTAAACGAGTAACTTAGCAATGCTGAAGTGAAACAAAGTGCAGTTAGGATTTTTTACAAATATAATTTTGATTAAAAGTGAGTCTTTTTTTAATGCTCGAGTATAAATTCTCACTCTATGAGCCTTAAAATCCTAAAATAATAGATTAATGCATGTATTTTTCTTCATAAGTCAGGCTTTCTAAAGTAAACGTGTTTTGCCCTTGCTGTTTCTCCCACAATGACCCGACAGCCGTGCCTCTGCCTGGATTTACAGCAGTGTTTGTTGGTGCGTCAGCGTGGGTCATATATCTTGCTGTTTATTCGCACCGTTTAGTCTAATGATATTCAGATTTCTGAAGAAGCTCATTTGCAAATAGGCCGTGGTGTGTTGTGTTGTCAGGCCGTGGTCACCACTGAACGCACATTTGCATTCTGGGGCCGTGAACTTCTATTATATGAGATTAAATTCATCAGGGGATCTAAGAGAGAGTAATTAACTCGCAGCGTTGCCAGACGCTCGGCTGGAGCAGGAACCAATCAGAGCGCAAGATGAGTGAAACAACCAGCCAGAGTGTAGGGTGACGTGATGCAACTGCGCATGATTGAGGTTCGAGGTGACGACTCCAATCTCTCTCAAACTGAGCATGTTTGTGCGTGTCCGACCTGTTTGGAGAGGATTGAAGAGATGAGAATGAACACACTGATAATGTGCCCTCGCTAATTAGTGCAGTGTCTGATATTCACCCGCTAATTAGCACTGCTCTATATGCATTAGCCGGGTCGACCGTCTCTTTCCACTACATCCCATTGATGTGAATTATGGCGCCGTCTCCCTGTCACAGTGGATGTTGATTTATTTGATTGATTGGTTGGTTGGTTGAATGCTGGTTGATGTGATTGATTGGTTGATTGATTGGATTGGGCGTTGATTAATTGGATCCTGCTTGATTTGACTGATTTAATTGGTTGATTGATT
>CAIGQZ010034999.1:14884967-14906417 GCA_903798205.1 Danio tinwini | reverse complement strand
ACACACACACACACACACACACACACACACACACACACACACACACAAACACACACACACACAGATCTGCAGAAAGTCTCCATTCAAATGTAAATCTCTGCTATGTGTGCAGTCCATGCTGAAGAGGACACACACACACACACACAAGTGCGCACACACACACGCACACTCGGAGCGTATAATGAAATAATGATAAAAGAGTGACATCACCGCTGTTAAAGGCTTATTACTGCTCATTATTAATGCATTAAACTCCCCAAACCTGTTTAGTGCGTCACTGTAAAAGCTGCAGATGAGGAATGGTGGGAAATAATAATCAGGAGCAAATAACTGGAGATTTTATGAAATGAAATGAGCGACTGACAGATTGTTTGTGAGGTAATAATAAAGACATACTCTCTAAACACATGCTCAGATGCTTTTAAATACATTTCAAAATTAAAGAGATAACATTTTAACCCAACTGTTGGGTTTGTATATTTTTTTGCCCAGCGTTAGGTTAAAACAACCCAGCATTTTTTGCACGAAAAACTAAATGTGGAAACATTGAATGGATAGATGGATGGATGGATGTATGGATAGATGGATAGATGCATGGACAGACAGACGGACGGACGGACGGATAGATAGATAGATAGATATAGATAGATAGACTCCTCTTAGGATCACTCATTCAAAAGCATTGGCACTCTAATTTCCAATAAAACCTGAAGCTGGGCTTGTTAAAATGTTCACTCTTTTCAAATGAAGCCGCATAAAATGAATGCATTAGGACACAGCTGCTAATGGAGACCACCGTAAAATATTTCAGCCATTAAACACAAATTATTCTGCCAAAACACCTGACCATAAAAACTGTAATTTACTTATCAGAAAATAGACTGTGACAGCAACCACACAGAGAGAGAAACACTGGCGGCTTTAATAACACTGATAATAACACTTTATAATCAGTCACTGCAAGTGTAACGGAGGATACTGGATCTCTACAAATCATACAGCATATGCGGCACTCATTCAAGACGTACACGAGAGATTTGAATCACAATTTATTACAGAGAAGTCTGATGCAAGAAGGTACAGCTCTTATTAAGTGTGGCTAACTATTATTATTATTATCATTTTTAAAGAGCACCTATAGTATGATGCAAAATCAACAATAGAAAACTTCACAGCCGGCAGCTAGCTCTCTGCAACTCTCGCATGGTCGCCCACTGAAGCTAAGCAGGGCTGCGCCCGGTCAGTACCTGGATGGGAGACCACATGGGAAAGCTAGGTTGCTGCCAGAAATGGTGTTAGTGAGGCCAGCAGGGGGCGCCGCAATCTGCTGTCTGTGTGGGTCCTAATGCCCCAGTATAGTGACGGGGACTCTATATGTGAGCACTGTCTTTCGGATGAGACGTTAAACCAAGGTCCAGACTCTCTGTGGTCATTAAAAATCCCAGAATGTCCTTCGAAAAAGAGTATCGGTTTAAACCTGGCATCCTGGCCAAACCTGCCCACTGGCCTCTCTCCATCATGGCCTACTAACCCTCTCCATATCATAACTGGCTTTATCACTCTGTCTCCTCTCCACCAATCAGCTGGTGTGTGGTCTGGCGCAAAATGGCTGCCGTCGCGTCATCCAGGTGGATGCTGCACACTGGTGGTGGATGAGGAGATCCCCCACCCATTGTGGAAAGCGATTTGAGTACCCAGAAAAGCGCTATATAAATGTAAGGAATTATTATTATTAACTGTTGTGTAGTGTAGTGTCATAGTGGAGTGATACAAACACTAAAGTCTCTCTCTTTTAATTTACAGACTAAATAGGATTCAATACGCTTATTTCACGCGGCCACTATTTTAAAGAACCAAAGCGAGGCTGCGGTGGGAAGAAACCCGAAAGTATAGGATCAGCACTATAAGCATTGCAACAACATGCTGTGGACTATAAACCTCCAGCTATTGCCGCGATTTCAAAACGCAGATATAGTGTAAACATCACTTTAATATCATTCAGTTCAGTTTAATTTAAACAATTAAAAGCATATTAGGCATCAAACAACATCACAATCTCTCCTCCTGGGCTTCAGTTCATGGCAGCAGGTAAACACAATGGGGGCTTCCCTGCTTGCTTCAGCCTATGTAACCCGGTGAGCGATAAAACAATGCAGTCCTCTGTAGCACACCCTCGTGTTGTCTGTAATAGTGTTGTCCTGCTACTGAATAATAAAAAAAAGTCCATCTCCTGCTAACATTTAAGTGCCGCTGAGCGTGTTCTTAAGCAGCTGATTTGCCATATTCACCAGTGCTCAACAGAAATGACTGTGATTGGCCGTGATGGTCATCAGTTCACCGCACTTTACTGATGCACGAACAGTGGAGCGTTTTAAAGCCGCAAAGATCAGCCGAGTCATCAGCGGATCACTCGTCAGTGTTTTCACTGTAAAAACAGCGGTGAAGAGCGGTGAACTGATGACCTCCATGGCCAAACACAGTCTTTTCTGTTGAGCACATGAACACGATGGCAAATCAGCGCTGTTGCGTTCAACTGCATTTATGTTAGTGGGAAATTGATGGTTTTTATAAATTTCAGTAACGAAATTCAGTATCTTGACAGGTCTAATATAGTGAAAGAATCAGTTCATTAACTTGAGGATCTTCAGTCTGATCTCACAAGGAAGCGTAACTATTTTACGTTTTGTCAGTTCAGTGGATAATTCGTACATGTTCAGTCGTACGAAAATGTACAATTTTAGAAAGGAGGCATGGCACCCAACCCTAAACTCAATCATTGGGGGAAAGCAAATCATACTAAATTGTATGAATGAGATCATACAAATTCATTCCAATTAGCCACTAAATCAGAAAGTTACGAATTGCCATGAGATAGTGTTGGGATTTTAGCTTAAGAGTAGCCTCCAAGGTTTGACATCACACATTGCACTCATACTGCCAATGAAATTGTAACTATTATCAATCACACACATAAAGTAATTAACACACATCAGAATAAAAAATGTACAGCATAATATACTGTAACAAACACACAAACAAAAAACAATGAACATTATATACAGCCTACAGTGCTTGATTGGTCATCTGAGATGTGTGAAACTCCTCCTTTGTTAGTTCTAGTGTCATCTGACTGTCAGTTGCTGTAATAAATGGATCAAATGTTCCACAGATTCATATATGGTATTCATGGTATTATGATCTTGACTAATGTTGACAATTGAACAGACTATTGTGCATGTGATGATTTATACAATGAAAAGACGCTGACACATTTTGGAGTGAACAACCATTGAACTAAGAATCAGCAATCAGTTTAGATCAACTAGATCTGTTCACTTGGAGATTGTGCTAAATGTAGGCTAGATGTACTCAGACATTTGCAATTTGATGAAATGAATGAGAAAAATCGATTCTGTTGTGAACAATTGCCAAGTGGTTTGGAGGTTTGTCCATGTTGTTTTGAGAATGTAATTCCAGTTTCAAGAAAAGAGCCAAACCAATGGAGAAAAACAAATAGCAACTCAGTCTCAATAGCAACATAAATCCACAGAAAATAAATCCAAGAATAAACATATCCACAGAAAAGGCAAAGAAACTGATTAAAAGATCTGTTTTTCATTTGATGAGCTTGAGCTCAACCACTCTCACTGGCAGAGCTGTGATAAAACAAAACACTATTGGCTGTTTTTTTTATAAAAGGGGAGGGGCTATTGTATGTCCCGCCCTCTCATCATGTTTCAGTTGAAATGATGTCACACATTGAACAAAAATGCACATTTCAAAGCACTTCACAAGACCTTTAACAACAGTCATTCATCTGCTTGATGTGTCACGGCCTCAAAGGTCCCACAAAGGGTAATGAAAATCTCAAAACAAAGTTCACATTCGTCCTCCTCTATCCATTCATCCGCACTCGTCTGTCTTCCAGCTCCTCTCATAAGCTCATTTAAAGTGACTCTGCAGTAATAGGGGTGATGGAGGGAGGATGGAGTGATCAGCTGAAGGTGCGCCGCTGGTTAATCCCTTTCCTGCTGCTCATGAAAATGATCCTGCACTTACACATAATTACCTTCTCCTTTGATGCACCCTATCAGTGAGGAGGGGCAATAAACTCACACACACACACACACACATAGACACACACACACACTCTGGCTGTGACTCTCAGTCATTCTTAATCATCATAACAATAACAGACACTGAACTTCCTCCACTCGCTAATAAAGCACTTCCTGGTGAAATACTGCATATGAAGTACTGCGAGTTCCAGCTACAACTGTGACCAATATATTGGGGATGTTGAGGATCATGGTCTGGCACATATGGAGACCTCTGACTGCATGAGATGTCACTTTATTTCTGGCAAAGGTCAGATGCATTAGTCTGTTAGTCCGAGGGTCTCCAACCCAGCTCCTAGTGAGAAACCGTCCTTCACATTCTTGCTGCAACCCCAATTAAACACACCTGAACCTGCTAATGAAGGGGTTCAAGGGTTACTAGATAATTACAGATGAGCTGGAGCAGGACACGAACACCGGTATTTTCAAAATCCAGCTTTTTCGTCCATACACAAGCGCAGTATCAGGTCACTGAAAACTAAACTTCTGTCAGGGTGAAGATTTTCATAGATGCTTTACTATTGCGTACGTGTGGTATACGTTTTTCTTGCATTTTTCATAGATTTAGAATAATTTTTAGCACGATAGTTTAAAAGCAACTTCTATGGTCATTAAGATGACTCTTCTCATAGGGTGAAACTTGGTGTCCGTTCCAGTTCCTTCCTGTTGTCTATGATTCAGTTGGCCATTTTAACATGGGAGTCTATGGAAATTTGCTCTGTTTTGAAGCCAGCCCCCAGTGGCTAATCGATGAATTGCAGTTTCAGGTTCTTTTATTTTAGCTTCACAATGTAGAGCAGGAATTTAATGTTTGAGTTAAACTTAAGTGTCTTTCCCAATTCCTTCCACTAGCCATTGACCCTCCTGTTGTCTATAATTCTGTATACATAGTTTACCCTTAGCTGCCTTCACTAAACCTCTAAAATAGAGCACATATATTTTATTTTAAATCCTCAAAATTTGCCCCTCACATTTGTCGTTAAGAGTAGTATTAGCTATTTACACCAAAATATTTTTAGTACCAGACTGTAAACACCTTTTTTCTGCAGTAAAGTTGGGCATTTAACATGGGAGTCAATGGAAATTTTCTCTGTTTTGAAGCCAGCCCCCAGTGGCCAGTCGATGAACTGCAGTTTTAGGTTCTTTTATTTTAGCTTCACAATGTAGAGCAGGAGGTTAATGTTTTGGTTAAACTTGTGTCTCTTTTCCAATTCCTTCCAATAGCCTTTAACCCTCCTGTTGTCTATAATTCTGTATATACCATTCGCCCTTCGAGTCACAAAAGAGCCGCCTTCACTAAACTTCTAAAATAAAGCAGATCCATTTAATCTCAATCCTCAAAATGCATTCCCCTCACAGTTTTAGTCTTGGAGAGGACTATTAGCTATTTCCACCAAAATATTTTTAGTACCAGACTGTAAACACCTTTTTCCTGCAGTACAGTTGGGCATTTAACATAGGAGTCAGAGGAAATTTGCTATGTGTTGGAGCCAGCCCCCAGTGGCCAGTCCATAAATTACAGTTTTAGTTACTTTTGTTTCAGCTTCACAATGTAGAGCGGGAGGTTGATGTTTGGGTGAAATTTAACTGTCTTTCCCAATTCCTTCTAATAGCCTCCTAATGTTGGGGTCAAAAGAGCCACTAGAGTCATTTGGGGTCCAAAACACACCACACTTCGAGATTAATAAACAAACACACTTTGTTTAGGTTTTTTTATGATGTTAAAATGGTCAAACCCCCTTCATATGATTTTAAAGAGTTTTGAGTGTACAGCAATACAAGTACGGTATAAATGCACAAACATTCACCAGTGTTTAGAGGCTGGAATATGAGCCAAAAGACTTTCAAATGAGCGCTTGACATTAGCCGAGACCCATTGAGAGGGAAATAAGCAAAGCATGCTGATTTGCAAACTCGTGAAATGCCAAGTGAGCGACAAGTCACCAAACAGAGCTCCCACGAGACACACACACACACACTGGAGGAAAAAAAAGAGCAGCACAGATAGAGATGCAAACCCGCAAGGGACACTGGTACATGTATAAAGATATGAGCAATTCAATAAATAAATAAATAAAGGACACTGACAGAGTTGAAACTAAGACAAACTCGGCTCTTTCACACTTGGTTAAAAGATGTTATGCATGTCCAGGATAAGCCTGACCAATTTTGAATGCTCAAGAAAGAAAAAAAAAATTGAAGCAATAAAGACTACGTTCAAAAAACAAAATCAAGACAAACTAAAGAACAAGTGTGTGCAGACTGACTGCGAGACTGAAAATAGGTCAGAAAGCACTTTTCAGAGCACTATAGGAGCTGATGCATGTGTGATAAGTGTGGAGACATTCGTACAGCTGACACCAATGAAAGAACAGCCCTGGATGAGGCACAGGACTCTGTGAATGCACCCATATTACAGTCCAGACCAGATCAAGACCCAGGACAAGAATATAGGTGCATCCAAAACCACAAAGTATAAACAGCACAAGTAGAGCAATCAGACTGACCATTCAAACAAATTAAGTGCACTTCAAATACCCGGCTGATGTAGCAGAAGGGGAGGAGCTACTGGTGAAGAGGAGAAGTTACTTATGAATCGGGACGAGCTACTCATTTAAATACTGATGAACGGAAGTAGCTACTACTGATGGGGAGGAGCTACTATGATTCAGATACTGGTAAAAGGGAGGAGCTACTGCTGACGAGGAGAAGATACTACCATTCAGATACTGGTGAAGGGGAGGAGCTACTGCTGAAGGGGAGGATATACTGGTTAGTTGGGAGGAGCAACTCATAAAGGGGAGGAGCTGCTCGTTCAGATACTGATAAAGAGGAGGAGTTACTGCTGACAGAGAGGACGTACTGGTGAAAGGAGCTACGGTGAAGGGGAGGATCTACTTGGTGAACGGGGGAAGCCAGTATTATTCAGATACTGATTAAGGGGAGGAGCTACTGCTGACAAGGAGAAGATACTACCATTTAGATACTGGTGAAGGGGAGGAGCTACTTATATTTAAATACTGATAAACGGAAGTTACTACTGATTGGGAGGAGCTACAATGATTCAGATACTGATGAAAGGGAGGAGCTACTGCTGACGAGAAGAAGATACTACCATTCAGATACAGGTGAAGGGGAGGAGCTACTGCTGAAGGGGAGGATATACTGGTGAGTGGGGAGGAGCTACTGATAAAGGGGAGGAGCTACTTATTCAGATACTGATGAAGAGGAGGAGTTACTGCTGACAGGGAGGACGTACTGGTAAAAGAGGAGCTACTGTGAAGGGGAGGATCTACTTGCTGAAGGGGGAGCTACTATTATTTAGATACAGGTGAAGGGGAGGAGCTACAGCTAAAGGGGAGGAGCTACTCTCCTTTAGATACTGGTAAATTGGGAGAAGCTACTGATGAAAGAGGGGAGCCACTCATTCAGATACTGATAAAAGGGAGGAGCTACTTCTGATGGAGGATGTACTGGTGAAAGAGAAGAGATACAGTAAGGGGAGGGGCTACTTATGAATGGGGAGGAGCTACTCCTATTTAAATACTGATGAACAGAAGAAGCTACTACTACTGATGGGTAGGAGCTACTATGATTCAGATATTGGTGAAGGGGAGGAGCTACTGCTGACGAGGAGGAGATACTAACATTCAGATACTGGTGAAGGGGAGGAGCTACCGCTGAAGGGGAGGATATACTGGTGAAAGAGGAGCTACGGTGAAGGGGAGGATCTACTGGTAAAGGGGGGAGCTACTATTATTCAGATACAGATGAAGGGGAGGAGCTAAAGCTTAAGAGGAGGAGCTACTCTCCTTCAGATACTGGTGAATTGGAAGGAGCTACTGATGAAGGGGGCTGGCCACTCATGATGAAGGGGAGGAGCTACTATAATTCAAATACTGGCATAGGGGAGGAGCTACTCCTTTAGATACTGATAAAGGGGAGGAGCTACAACTGACAGGGAGAACACTGGTGAAAGAGAAGAGCTACGGTGAAGGGGAGGGTCTACTGGTGAAGGTGAGGAGCTACTATTATTCAGATAGATGAAGGGTAGGAGCTACATTTGAAAGGGAGGAGCTAATCTCCTTCAGTACTGGTAAACTGGGAGGAGTTACTGATTAAGTGGACAAGCCACTCATTCAGATACTGATGAAGAGGAGAAGCTACTGCTGAGAGGGAGGACATACTGGTAAAAGAGAAGAGCTACTGGTGAAGGAGGAGCTACTATTATTCAGATATAGGTGAAGGGGAGGAGCTACAGCTGAAGGGGAGGAGCTACTTTCCTTCAGATACTGGTGAATTGGGAGAAGCTACTGGTGAAGGCAAGAAGTTACTGGTAAAGGGGAGAGGCTATTGATGAAGGATAGAAGCGACTGCTGAAGAAGAGAAGCTACTGGTGTAGAGGAGCTACTCTCCTTCAGGTACTGGTAAATTGGGAGGAGCCACTGAGAAAGAGAAGGAGCCACTCATTCAGATACTGATGAATGGGAGGAGCTACTGTTGACGGGGAGGACATACTGGTGAAGGGGAGGAGCTACTAGGAGGAGCTACTATTATTCAGACACAGATAAAGGGGAGGAGCTACAGCTGAAGGGGAGGAGCTACTCTCCTTCAGATACTGGTGAATTTGGAGGAGCTACTATTATTTAGATACTGGCAAAGGGATGGAGCTACAAATAAAAGAGAGGAGTTACTATTATTCAGATACTGTGAAGAGGAGGACTACTCTCGTTTGGATACTAGTGAATTGGCAGGAGCTATAGTGGTGAAGGGGTGGGGCTAATGATGAAGGGGAGGAGCTACTAATGAAGGAGACAAGCTACTGGTGGAGGAGCTTCTGATGATGGGGAGGAGCTACTTGTGCAGGAGAGAAGCTACTAGTGAAGGGGAGGAGCTACCGGTTAAGGCGAGGATCTACTCTTCTTCGGATACTGATGAAGGGGAGAAACTCCTGGTGAAGGGGAGGGGCTACTGGTGAATAGGAGGAGCTACTGGATTTCTAGACTGGTTCTAACTAGAAACATTTGGAGTGATTAAAGTGGTCATCTTGCTCCTCTTGATAAAAAGGACTCTTGTAAAACCCACTTGCTGTGTGTAAGGAGCAAAAGCAACTGTTAGCAGAGAGTTTAATGACCACAGCCTCTGCAGTATGAAGGATGAGTTTCACCCTCTCCACTGTGTAATGGACACGGGTGCGGGATCTCCACAGGACTTCATTACCCACAGCACAGTGTTCTCCCACGCCTGCTTACTTCATCAAGAACGGCTGTTTGCTTCGTACGCTTCACTCATGTAGAGCACAGCGGCTCTTTGCACATTAGTGATCAGTATCCACCCTTCTGGGAAGCATCTATTAATTCATTTTACCTACTGTAGAAAAAAGTCCAGTGCTTTAGTGTTTTGTCTTGCTTCTAGTCCAAATATCAGAAAGTTCTTAAATCAAGAAGCTTTTTCTAGATCAGTGGTTCCCAAACTTTTCAGCCCGCGACCCCCAAAATAACAGTGTCAGTGACTCACGACCCCCAATATCCTCAGAGGTGGTTTTAAATACAGAAAGTTTAACCTGGTGTTAAAAATATATCTGCTGCATCTGACGCTATTGCTGTGTTTTTAATATAATGTAATTACCCCAGGGGTCGCAATCCAATAGAACTAGTAACTTTAGGCTACTATAGTAACTATATATATAGTAATTATTAACAATATTTTTTTTTCTCTTCAGTAGGTTATGGATAAAATATGGTTATCCTTATGGTTTAATAAAAATAAATAGATTTTTGGAAATCACCAGGCGACCCCCCCTTCATGGTCCCGACCCCCACTTTGAGAACCACTCTTCTAGACAAGCAAAACATAGTGTTGTTTTCAGAAATAATAAGTCAAAATGAAGTGAGTTTTTCAATAAAACAAGCAAAATATTGTTAGATCAAATAAAAAAAACAAGACAAGATTTTTCTTACCTCATTTGCAGATTATTGTGCTTGCTATAAGGAAAAACTCCCTAATTTTCTGAAAACAAAACAACATTTGTTTCTTGTCTAGAAAATGCTTCTTGATTTAAGAATTTGTAGCTATTTAGACTTGAAACAAGAGTAAGAAACCCTTTTTTTTTTTCTGAGCACATGAAGGAGATTAGCCGTCGCTCGCTGGTCATTATTTCACAGCACATTAAACTCGGTGTGCACTCAGATGAACACTGCAGATCTCAGGAGAAAAGTCCTGCAGACTGAACAGTGATAGATCTGTGTGAAGCAGCAGTGTTAGATTACCATTCAGATACATGTTGATCCCGTCACCTTCTGCTCGCTCCAGCGTGCAGGTCACGCAAAACACATTCACTCTTTTAGCACTACATGCATGCATGCTTTCAGGTTTTTTAATAGCCAAATGCACATTTTTTTTCTGAGGCCTAAATAAAACATTTTTAGAGTCTTTTTTTCCACAATCACATGTTTAAATCAATCAGTTATTTGCAATTGTGTAAAATCAAGTAGTTTAGTATGTTTAGTGAGTACCCAGGTAGCACAAAAATCTGGCACAGATTTGGCATAATTCTGGCACAGCAGGCATTCTTCCGGCACTGGCATACAGCATGTGGGACAAACATGTCCTGGGTTTGGCAGAGGTGGCACTGTCTTTACACAAGATTTGGGCCAGATTTAAAATGTAGCATTTGGCCCAGATGTTAATAATTGACATGTGGGCCATGTAAGTTTGGCCTGTTTTGGTCAACATTCAAAATACATTACAATTATTTTTGAGGAAAAAAAAAAATAAATAAAATAAAATAAATCTACCAATCAGGTCGCTTTCAGGAAAAGCACGCCTGTAGTGTGCCTAAAGCGCAATGCTTCATGGCTTTATCAGTTTCATTGCAATCACGAAACACCAACCTATCTGGCCCAGTTTGGGCCTAGTTAAGAGTTATGAACCTGGCTGTGACTTGACCCAGATATGGTCCATGTTTGGCTCGTGTCTGGAAGCCAGACTTGGTCCAGTCATGTACCATAATTCACTGCAGCATGTGGGCCAAGCAAAACCTGACTGTGTAGGCCAGAGAAAGTTTGCTATGTGGGTATATGCTGGAATTGAGTTTTTTATTGCAATATATATGTATATAACACTTTATTGCTGCACTCAAAATAATTTATACATGCACTTTTTGTTAGCTTGCATGGCCAAACAATCTTTAATCAAAAGCAATACAACCCTGTAGCCTTGTTTTAGCCAAGATGTCTTTGTTTGTATGTCTATTACACGTCTTGTAAACACTAAACGCCTCTGCATCTTCTTCTGTCTGATACATTTCATTTACCTCCTAATGTTCAATCCATTGCATCATTTAAGATGTTTTACACAACAGTTCTGTCTGGTTCTCGGATCTGATTGGCTGATGGATGTGCAATATTCTGCAATCTGCTTGTTAAGTCATGACGTATCGGTGACGTATACGGTTTCCGGGTCCAAGCCGCCACTCATTTGAATTGAGAAAATATTCGTTTATGATCACTGTTTAGTCCTATAACACATTAAAGTGAATTTTATATAAAATCATGGTGTACACAACAGCCTCTGGACTGGCCGCATCACAGACACCAATATTGAAAATAATTAGAGATACAAAACGTTACGTTCATATAATTATTAATCACCCGTTTCTAAATGGTCTGTCTCTAAAAGTGAGGGAGACGTATCCCCCCCGGTTGCTACGCCCCCTTCATGGATATATATATATATATATATATATATACACATGCGTATATTTTCGAAAGTATTACATCGCTTTGTAAACGTTTATTACTACCATTTGTTGAGTCTCCCCATACAGTGTAATATAGCGTTTGGACCCGGAAGCTGCGTCGCGTGACGTCACACTTAACAAGCGGATATCAGCACTCGTACAGCCTCCTCACCCTTCTGTATTACTCCGCCCACATAGAGTGACAGCAGATCAATAAACTCTCGACATTTGACAAATATTGCAGCTGTTGAACAACATCATGCACTTTTGATATTCGTTTAGATTGCAACTACGAGTTTATTTATAAGGATACTGCCTATTTTAAATATTTATAATTTCAGAGCGCGTCGCCATCCATTAGTCTGTTATACTGAGCAAAGACAGTTGATGCTCTGCCACAAGATGGCGACAGAGACCACATAACAAGCCCTTAGAGGAGAAAAACCCAGCGTAATTTCAAACTACAGCAGATCAAATCATTAGAAAACAGGTGAGTGACATTATAAGTCGATCTCTCTCTTTTGTATGCTGTAGTTCTGTATTCACATCACAGTAATCTGCTAGTGTTTGCTTTGCTCTGGCTTTTCAGGGTTAATTTTTGTGATCTCCCGATTGCAGCAGAGAAATACTTGGAAATCTCTGTAGACTGATAGCATTTCATGCTGTTCAGCCTTATAATCTTAAAATGTGAGCAAAAACATCTGTTCTGTCATAACTTTAGACATTACGCTAGAGAAGCATTCATACACTAGCTCTAAAGCGACGTGTTTTTTTTTTTTAAGCAGTTGTTTCTGCTGTTCTCACGTCAGCTGCAGATGTGAATGAATGTCGGAAGAAAGTAGTTCCTCATACAAAAGGATTTTAAGATTTCTCAGTGTTTGATTTTCTTTTTTATACACACGATTATGCCGTCAAACTGTTGTATAAATGCAATATCACACGAGTAGCAGTGCGATGTGGCTGTATATCGGCACTGGTGGGGCGCTAAGGTACTCAGCCTGTGGCCTCGTGCCAATGCATGCCTCACACCAGTGTTGATATACAGCCATACTCATGTGATATTGCTCACATATCAATGACGGTCTTATTTTACTTTGCATTGTGTTTATTTTTCTGGAGGATGTTGTTGTTTATGTTGTGATCAGATTCTGTATATTTTGTACAGTTTTTCTTTTCTCTCTGTTAATGTTTGTGACGCCTGCTGGTCTGCTGCGTCTGTCTGTCTGTTTGGCTCCCTCTACAGATGCGCTGCAGCAGTGCGGGGCATAAGTGGATGGGGAACAGCTGAGGTGAAGTGTGCGTTCTTTTATTAGCGTCCTGCTCCTGTTTGGGTGGTGCAATTTCTCGATGCTAAGGCTTGGACGAAGACCAGCGTCGTGCGACTCGGCGTTTTTCCTAATGTTTGGTCACAGTGGCCTTAAAATAAATTTTGGAAACGTGACTTTGGCTTTCCTCCGCTTTGTTTCTTGTTCTTAACATCACTGCTAATGTTGTAATGCCTTTTGCTAATGTTGTAATGCATTTCTGTCAATGTTTGGATGCTTGCTGTTGCATCATGGATGTTGTGTAACCTGTGTTTTGTTTTGTTTTGTTATTATTATATGATAATGCGATACATTATGGGACGCCCTTAAATATGAAGAGGTACATCCCATAGGGTTAATGCTAATAATTAATGTATAATAAAATGAAATAGCCGTGGCTCACCCTGAGTGTGTTGATCTGAGCGCTGCTGCTGAAGAAACTCCAGAGAGAGTCTTTATTCTGCAGCCACCAGTCTGCCAGATCACCAGCTTTAGCCAGAGCATCGAAGGTGCGGTTAGCCTGCAGACACACACACACACACAACATTATACACTGTGTACATTTGTGTCCTGATAGGTTACAAAAACATACACACACTCAGACACACACATACACAAACAAAAACACACACAAGCACAAACAAAGATGCACACACACAAAACCGCACACATACATAAACACATGCAAACACAAACCCACACAAACACATATGCAGACGCACACACAATCACGCTCACAAAATCAATACAATACACACAGACACACACACAGAAGCACAGAAACACAAAAACAAACTCACAAACACACACACAAAAATGAACACACAAACACACGAAACCACACACACAAATACACACACATACACACAAAGACATACACACACAAAACCACACACATATACAAACACATGCACACACAGAAAAACAAACACAAACACGCGCACACACATGCACATAGATGCACACACAAACACACACACACATAACACCACACACAAATACACACACAAACAAGCAAACACACACAAAAATGAACAGACACACACACACACACACACACAAGCAATATAATAACAAACACTCACAAACAGCAAGCACAAAAAAGCACACACAAACACATCACACACAAATACACACACACACACACGAACACACACACGCACGCACGCACGCACACACACACGCACGCACACACACACACACACACACGAGCGAGTGTAGGACACAGCAGCAGTGATAGTGATTGAGCAGTGTGTGTTTCTGCACTAAAGGTCAAACACTTGAGTAAACTGTGACACCGCTGGACACTTCAGCATCAAATCACTGTGATTTTCATGTCCAGCAGCAGTAAAAGCTCCCGCTTCCTCTGAAAGCAGCTAACAGGAGTCGTCCGGCTGAAAAACACACACGTCTGCCCGCGCTGAAGGTGTAAATATGAGGACAAAAATGGCGGCATTCAAAATATAAAACATCATAGAAGTGTTTCTGAGACTGTACAGCTGAAGACCGAATCAGTCGCCCTCCTGTGAATCTTTAATTCTTTTTAAATATTTCCCAAGTGATGTTTCACAGAGCAGACGTTTCTTTCACATTATTTACAATTGTATTTTTATTCTGAAGAAAGTCTTATTTCTTTTGGTTTGGCTGGAACAAAAAAACATAAACACTTATATATATATTTTTAACTGCTATGGTCAATATTATTAGCCCCCTTAAGCAGTATTAGTTTTGGATTGTCTACAATACAAACCACTGTTAATCATATGACTTGTCTATTTATTCTAACTTTACCCTAATTACCCTAGTTCAGCCTTTAAATGTCACTTTAAGCTGAATACTAGTGTCTTGAAGAATATCTGGTCTAATATTATGTGCTGTCATCATGACAAAGAGAAAAGAAAATGTTATATATTATGCGTGTTTGTGTATGTGTCAGTGTGAGTCTGTGAGAGTGAGTCTTAGAGCCCTATCATACACCTAGCATATGTCATGTTTGGCGTGATTTGTTGCTATTTTCAGACCAGCGCAGCAGTAATTTTCACGTTTTGCGTCACGTTGTTTAAATAGCAAATCCATTTGCACCACTTTGTGGACTCGTGTGTGTGTGCTGGTCTATAAAGGAGGTGCGTTAAGGCACATTGTTGGTGTGTTGCTATTCTGAGGAACTGAAATATACGTGCCATTGACCAACTAAAAGCTGCTCTAAAGTCCAGCAGAGTGCGCTAGTTATGCGCCTATACAGGTCCAAACACTTACACACTGCTGAACACACACAGGATGATCAGCAATACACAAATATCTTTACAGATGAACACAATTAAAGAATTAAGATACAAACATGATTATTTTCCACATCAATATAAACACCACTGCCTCCATGCCTTCTTCACCTCGGGGGGCTTTTTCAGTTTATTCATGACCATCTGCATCAGTATAATGTTATTATTATGATCAGTATTATTTATTATCTGCAGATTTATATTTGTTTTAATAAACACAAGTGTAGATTTGTCCAGCTGTGGGGTTTTGGAGACGTCTGCATCACCATATGGAGCATAAGAACAGGACGTGTGTTTGGATATAACTCAGTTGTTTGACCTCACTTCACTATTATTGTTCATTTATTCCTTTGCTGGAGATTAGAACTGAATTTAGAAATAGTTTAGACACTTAACAAAGTGAAATAAAATATGTGGGCTAATGGATGTGTTCAGTGGAGTGAGTTTCCAGCGTTTCCTCACTCCACCAAAGTAAAGGAGTAAAGAGTAAAGAGAAAGTAAAGAGGCTGAATGGAGGAGGCTCGTTCTTTATCCTCGCGCTGCAGATGCTCTGTTTAACTGTTTTCTCAATAGTGAAGCGTTCAGTTTTTACACCTACAGAGTCGCCATGTAAATAGCAAATGCACCATGGAGTGACGCAACTGACTCTTAAAGGTGATGAGAGACGAGACTCTGATTGGTTTAATGCAGGTTATGCTCAAAACACACCCAGAACTCACTAAGGCCCCATTCACACAGGGCTTCAGCATCAACGCTTGACAGAGGGCGTGTCTGAAGCTGAGGCTGACGCGATCGTCATAGCAGCCTCAGCCAATGAAATTAGTCAGCAATAGGCCACTGTCTGAGCTGGTGCATTTGCATACAGCGATCTTATTGGCTGGCGCTTCCATCGCCGCTTGAAAAGTTGAGCAAGTCCCAACTTCCACAGTGAGCAACGCTGACGGATCCACAATGCAGTTCGGCAACGCCTGACGTCACCCATTCAAAGTGAATGGGAAGCGTTAAAGCTGACACCCCGTGTGAATGGGGCGTCAGAGAATAAGCACAGCCCTGTTAGACCATGCGCCGGGGCACAGAGCGTATTTATCTATCCTTAAAAAAGCAAACGTGGATTTGGACACGCCCTTAATACTTTTGCACCATGAGATTTAGACTTTGCGCCTAGATCATTAAAATAGAGCCCTTAGAGTGTGTGGATGTGTGCACGTGTCTTTGTTTGTTTGTGTTAGGGCGGTTGCCTATTTGTGCTTGTGCGTGTGTCATGACGTAACTCACTGTTTGTTTCCTAGAGTCTGGTCAGCCTTTGCGCACCTGCGGCGAGTTGTGCTTTTTGGAAATTGGCTATAAATATGGACCAACGTTGAGCGGAGAGAGGAGACTTCACTGCCAGCCACATTTATTTTCTTTTAAGTTTCAGTTTTTTTAAGTCTTGCTTTATTATTTGTTGGGTTGTTAGTCTTAGATTAGTATTGTATATTTGTTGAAGAATGTGAGTTTCGATTCTTTATTCATTCTCGCTTAGTTGTGACATGATTTGTTTGATTGTTTTGTTGTAATAAATGTACTAGTTTACACAACTTGATTCATGTGTACTCTTTATGTTGTGTTACCTTGATGGATTAATCCTGTTTTTTTTAAGAGTAAAAGGGTTTGTAACAGTATTTATGCGAGTGTGCATGTGTGTGTGTGTGTGTGTGTGTGTGTGTGTGTGTGTGTCTGTGTGTGTGTGTGTGTGTACCTCTTTGATGATCCTGCGTGTGACATTGGTGTCAGGTGTGTAAAGGATTTTTCCTTGCAGAAAAGGCTTGAAGGTCCTCCAGATGAGACGCGTGCTGGACGAGCTCTCCAACGAGTCTGTCAAGTTTTTACAGAACTCACCTGCACACACACAGATGCACATCAATACTTAAACACACACACACACACAGTTTAAACTGCAGCAGATCGTCTTGACCGTTGCTGCATCCAATTTCGTCCTAAATAGTATTTGAAAATAGAATAAATATGTCCCAAACCATAGTATGTCGAAAAGAGTATGCCAAAGGTTCCCGGATGGTTTACTATTTCCGGTCAATATGTCAAGTGTAGAAGCGTCCATACTCTGACTGCTGATATTGCCCACAGTTATTTGCGTGTTGGACGTGAAATCGATTAGAACTACAAACAGGTGAAAAGTGTAAACAAACTACAAACATGATGGACGCGCGAGACCAACCGTTTAGTAGAGAGACTTCGGTAAAGATGTTTGTATGACTGATAATTAATATCTTGCCCACTGGAAAATATTTAAATCACGTTTTCTGTGTTTTATTTCATCTGCAACAACAATACTGAACTCCTATAAAGACGTGTTTGGACATTAACGTCTGAATGCATAAATATCCAAACACCTGAGGAGATTTCTCTGCATGAAAGACTCGTGAATGGCAGATTAACCTGCTGCTGCTTCTCCAATAAGGGAGGAAATTAAATACGACAGAAATGTGGACGATGTGTGGAGGATTGACAGGGCTCATAACTAAGCAACATAACGATCTGTTAATGAGGAAGTAGTGTGTCCCAATGCTTGCATACTCTTCTGTTACTCACTCAAAAGTATGTTTTTTCCTTCACAAAAAAGTACATACTTTTAGGGCATAGTATAAGTATGCGGATTGGGATGCAGCACATGTCTACATGCCTAAATGCATTGAGTTGCTATCATGTGATAGGCTGATTAGAAATTTGCGTGAACGAGCAGATGGACAGGTGTACCTAATAAAGTGGCCGGTATATCCTTAAGACTATCGTACTGATACTAACATCTAAAAAATGTTATTTTAATTTCACCTTTAGTTCCCCCAACACTGCATTCCCTGTGTTGCAAAGCTGTTATTTACTGCTGCTAGAGACCTGAAGATCCGGAGAAGCGCTTCTAAAACCAGCTCTGGAGGACAATTTACACATAAAATAAGCCCAAATCAAAGTCGTTAAACTCTTTTTCTTACAATTAAGGATAAATGTTATGCATAAATGTTTGCAAGTGGCAAGATCTGGTCTCAGCTCATGCATTATTTAAAGGAGCTGACACTAACCTGGTTAAGTGTTGTGAAACGGCTGCTCTGCATGCACGGATGGGCTGAACGTGTTCACAACCGAGGATGAAAGTGGGACGACTGAGGGGTTTCATTACGTTTTATATGATCATGAAATAACTTTTTCCATGGATCACACTTTTCATTTCATATTTTATTTTACAAGCATCAGGCCTCTGCTTTCAGGTGGTTATCAATTAAGGTGGAGCACAACAGCTCAAGAATTTAAAGTAGATGTGTAAAGTTTGATGATAAAGCCAAACCTGAATACCTTAAAGTTACACTGAGAAGCATTGAAGAACCTAATTATGTTTTTATCTCATAGGTAGCATGTTTTAGCATGTTGCTAACATGTTAACTTGGTTTTAGCATGTGTAATTCATGGCTAACATGTTTCTAGCATGTTGCTAATATTAATCAGCATGCTGTTGACGCGTGTAACTTTGTTAACATGTTTCTAGCATGTTTAATATGTTGCCATGAGCATGTTGCTGGCATATTTGACATGTTAACATGTTTCTAACATGCATAATCTCTGGCTAACATGTTTCTACAATGTAGCTAACATGTTTATAGCATGTTGCTAATATCAATTAGCATGCTGTTAACATGTTTAACTCTATATTAACATGTTGCTAAAATATTTGCGTTAACATGTTTCTAGCATGTTTAATATGTGGTAACATGTTGCTAATATTAACAAACATGCTGCTAGCCTGGTTTTAGAAGGGTTTTGGCCATTTCCAGGCTGGTTTTCAGCCATTTCCAGTCTGGTCTTAGCTGGTCAGGCTGGGAATTGACCAGCTAAAACCAGCTTGACCAGCCAAAACCAGCTATGTCCAGCTTAAAGCAGGCTGGTCAAGTTGATTTTAGCTGGTTTAAGCTGGGCATTTTCCAGCTTGACCAGCTAAGGCCAGGCTGGAAATGGCTGGAAACCAGCCTGGAAATGGCAAAATTCCCAAAACCACTCTAAAACCAGGCTGGTCGACCAGCTAAAACCAGCCAACCAGCCTAGGCTGGTTTAAGCAGTTTTTTTTTCAGCAGGGAGCATACAAATGTTATCAAAATTCCAGCATGAACGAGTATGTTGTTAGCATATTTAATAGTATATGTTTCAAACAAATGCAAACCATGGCTATCAGGTTTAACGTGTTGCTAACACGTTTCTAGCATGTTTCTAACCTGTTTCAAACATGATGCTAATATCAATGATCATGATGTTGACATGTTTAACTCTATCGTATCACGTTCCTACCATATTTAATATGTTGCTATAATGAATTAGCAGGTTGCTAGCATATTTCAGGCATGGTAACCAAATTTACCAGCATGAATGAGCATATAGCATATTTAATATGACAACATGTTTCCACCATGTTTAATATGTTGGTAACATGTTTTAAGATTGCTAAAATGCTTCTAGTATGTTGCTAATATCAATTAGCATGCTGTTATCATGCTTTAACTATCTAAACATGACCCTACCATGTTTAACGTTACTATCATGAACTGAATCATGTCAAAAATAGATTAGGACATGCTTACATGTTAACTTATTATTGCTAACATAACAAAAACATTGACAAAACATGCAATTACATGCTAAAACATAGTTGAAACATACTGTTATGTCATGCTAGCAACATTAGCGTGCTTAAGATATTTTAAAGCATGACTAGCATCTTTAAACACTACAATGCTACCATTAATTAGCACATTTCTAGTGTTCACTCAAATATAATGGCAATATCCCCAACAACCTGCTTTGCTAATTTTGTTAATTAAATGAAGCCAAGACAAAACCCTGCTTAAATCACGCTCATTCTTAGTTGTAAATAAGAACAAAAAGTTATTAAATCCTTAATATTCTGAACTTAAGGCTAAAATTGCAGCATCTCTAAATGGCTTTCTGAATCTGGCCCCAGGTCAGTGTGAATAAAACAAGAGATTTCTTCTTCTGCATTTCTTTCATTGGGTTTTACTTTCTCAGATGCGTTTCTGTTGTCTGTTCATTGCACACTGCTGAACTCGCTAACAGAAAAGCCCTGATCTCTGAGGGCCCAAGCCTCTTGAAATAAATGCAAAATAAATGAAATGCATCACAGGATGACAAATCACCACCTTCAGTCTCCTGCACAACTACATCATGACGGCTCCCAAAGCACTGCGAGCGCAGACTCAATCCACGGATACACACTGTAATGAAATCAGTTCTCCTCAAACCATACCATGTTACTGCAGAGCAAACAAAAGAAGAAAATCACCCAGCAGACACAAAACACCTACTGAATATCAAACGCACCGTGAGAGTTTAGTATTACTCCAGTGTCATTTATATTCTAATTAATTGTATTATTGTATATTTTCAGTTTTCATGCTGTGTTTTTATTTCGGTTTTATTTAACCTCTTATCTGTCACTTTTTTAAGTTGACATTTGAGACTTATACATTCACATCTGATAAAATAAGTTCAGGTTTAGAGAATACATTTTTATTTAATATGTACCTAAAAAACGTAAGGGCATGGCATGACATGGATAGTGCAGAATCAATTTCAAAGATATTTAAATATAATACAACTTCACAGACTAAAATGATGATGAAACAATCACCAGGAGGACACAGAGAATAAAACTGTATTATAACACAATTTACTTGAGACTGTGAGCCTTTACCAGATGCTGGCTTAACAAACTCAGGATTACAGGATAACTGATCCTTGACAAAATCAAACCAGTGCATCCAGGCTTTCTTGACAACATAAAGCTAAAGTAAGTATAAACCAGAAAATAATGTGAACATAACCAGAACACAAATATACACTTAACAAAACTTTAGCATGACCAGACCATAAACAAAAAAAATAATTAGAACATAACCTGAACATAACCAGAACACAAACTAGCATACACTAAACATAACCAGAACATTACC
>CAIGQZ010034999.1:14874177-14884957 GCA_903798205.1 Danio tinwini | reverse complement strand
TGAACATAACCAGAACGCAAACTAACATACACTAAACATAACCAGAAGACAAACTAACATACATTAAACATAACCTGAACACAACCAGAGCACAAACTAACATATACTAAACATAACCAGAACATAACCAAAACACAAACTAGCATACACTAAACATTACTTTGACATAACCAGAACGTAACCAGAACATAACCTGAACCAAACCAGGGGGGTATTCCAGAAAGCTGGGTTAATTTACCATCTGCTAAGCCCTAAACTTTCGATTGATTAACCCAAAAACAGCTGATAAGAGTTAGTTAAATCAACCTCCTGAAGATAACCGCGGGTTAATGCGCATGCTCGGTGCATACCTGAAGGCATTTTCAGTAGATTGCCGAATTCACGAGTCCCCATAAAAATTCACGGTGAGAAAAAAGGGCAACGCACTTTACAGAGGTGGAGTTGGATGTTTTAATGCTGGCGTATGAGAAATTAAGGCTAATTATAAAGAAAAAGCAAAACACATCTGCATCAACGAAGAAACGAAATATAAGATAATAAATAGATAAAAAATAAATAATAAATAATAAGAGAAATATTGTTAGTTTATTAAGTTACACCTGCTGCCACCCTCCCTTTTATTGCAATGAAAAAATTCAATGTAACTTTAACATCTTTTTTGAGCATGTTGTGTACGCATTTAATTCATGTAGCTAATAGAAAGAAGGCTGAGGAGGCCTGTCTAACTGCTGTGGGCCACCAAATAACTCTGAGGAGCTGCTCTGTCTCTTAATAAAGGCTAATCAGTGGTTGAATTATTTCATCTTAAACCACAGAGAGAGAGAGAAAGAGAAAGAGAAAAAAAATTCTCAGCGAGATTCGAACTTGCTCTGCTTTGAGCACTGTTGTCTTTTATGGTGCACTGACCACTACGCTATTGCCAGCTCTGAGATGTTTGTGTAGTGATATGCAGTGATTTATGGCCAAGGAACTGTACAAAAGTGTATAAAACAGTTCAGTGCAGGCATACTGCACAGATGGATCAACACGCTATGGCCACATTGCACAGTAAATGCCCTGACACAAAAACAAAGAGCTGCACTGAATGTTTTCTGTGGTAAGCGCAGACCCGTTTGATTTTAAAAGGTTTGTTAAATACATTACCGCTTCCTTTAAAAAACGACAACGCTCACTCAAATATCCATTTGGATATGAAAAACCTATACACTTATAACCCTCTCACAATGAAAAAAACTTGTATATCTGTGCTTCTACGTCCATTAAATTCTCATCAAGAGCAAGCAATGCTCGGTAAACTCTCTGAAACAGACAAACTCTGGAACATAACCTGCTCCAGAGCAGGTTATCTTCAGGGAGTAAGTTGCTATTGCCATTTAACATACCCCAAAAGTTACCTGCTTTTTTGGAAACAAAGCTGAGGTTATCCACTTACTCTTAAACTTACCCAGGTATGTCACATAACCTGCTTTCTGGAATACCCCCCAGAACTCAAACTAACATATACTAAACATAAACAGAACATAACCAGAACACAAACTAGCATACACTACACATCACTTTGACATAACCAGAACATAACCTGAACATAACCAGAACACAAACTAACATACACTAAACAAAACCAGAACATAACTTGAACATAACTTTGACATAACCTGAACATTTTCATAATATAATCAGAACATAACCTGAACTTATCCTGACCCGGAGAAGTTAGCGATGCAGTGAAAGTTGCCATGGTGAGTAATTAAAGCTAAGCTACATTCCCAAAAACTAGGATTGGCAAAAACTAAACTGACACTTAGATGGCTAGGCAGCTAATCCAGCTTCATGATACAGGCGTAATTTTGGTTCTAATTGTGGCGTCTTGGAGACTGTTGCTTTAAATTCAAATGAGATTGTGCTCTTTTCAAAAGTGGGTGGAGCTATAAAAGCCTGTGCAACAGATTCAAAACAGCACTAGTGTTCTCAGTGCTGCTCAGGTGTGCATGTGTGCTTCAGTCTCAATGTGTGCTTCATGCTTCTGTCAGTCTATGACGCTCCTGTCGCTGTTCATTTGTGCTTCATCTAAAACTCCACATCTATAATCCTCTTAGTCTATGCTGATATTATCTTCAGCAGCTCAAACACTCTAATGGCTAATGGACAGATGGCTGCTTCTCACTCAGGGCTGCTGTTTATGCTAATGAGAGGGAGAGAAGATGGGCACTAGTGGGCGGGGCTTTCCCCCTCCGATGACACATACAAAATCAATGACTTTGTCAATCAAAGTGTTTCTGCAGAAGTGTGATTGTATATAATATAAATAATGTTTACCATTGGAGGCTGGTTATATTCACACACTGCTGACACACAACTGTGCTTAAATCCCTTATAAAAGCATAATGGCTCCCCTTTAAGGAAAACAACAAGCATTCTTCATTCTATAATATCACATGCTGATTTAATACGAAATAACCCAGACAAACGCTGTGCATGTGTGTATCTGAATGAGGAAGATAATCACTGCTCGCCTGAAATAACTGCATTTGGGACCTAAGCAGCATGTGAGATGCAATCCTGACGCATGACTTCCACTGTACTTACTGCTATTTTTTTTATTAGAGTACGAGCATCCAACGACACACCAGAGGAACGTTCAGCAGCACATTTGCTGAAAGATCAAGCACATGCCCAAATCTCATAACGCAGTTAAATTCCCCATTATGTACAGCCGGCGCGCGAGCACACAATCTGTATTTCATAATGCATCTGTTTGCTCTCCCAGCAGAGCGGCGTCCGACTGACACGTCCCTGTCTGCGCTCCCTTGCAGAATCCCCCCGCACACAGAATTCAGAGAGAAAGCACGATCCCATTAGCATGCAAACAGGGCTGAAATGCCTCCGAAGCAGACCGGAGCACAATGCAACATGCTTTTTTTGTGTGTATGTGTGTGATTTGTGGTGTCGGAACAACAGAAAGCCGCAGCAGGCCGAGGGGAGAAAACAGCCAATCCTATTTGCTGGAGTTTCAAAGAGAAGGTAATTAACAGAACAGCCCAACAGAGTCACTAATTAACCCAGTCCTCCTGATATTCAGCGGCTCTGTACAAACAGAAGAGCGCCGCGAGAGCCCAGACACTGCAAACAAACAAACCGCAGCGTGGAAGAAATATCAACCAGACTCTCACCTTCGGCTGAGCTAAACAACTGAGCCGCGGATATGGAGGATCTGGACCGCCAGGTGCTTTTAAATCAATTGGTGGGAAAGGTTCAAGTCTGGGTAAATGGATATTAAAATTTGTATTCAGAGTTTGTCACACACTACACTGGCCTTAACTACTACACTGTAAAACATTTCTGTCAATTAGTAGACCATGTTTTGTGATTCATTTTAGTTTATTTATGCTTTTGAATTGGGACTTTAAAACTTCTAATATAAAAGTATAACCTCAAAAAGTTTGAAAAAGTGACTTTTATGAACATTTCTAGTAGGGGTGAAACGGATCACTGTTGATCCATGATCCGTACGGATCACAACTCACGGCTCGAAACGCACGTGACCTGTGAAATAATAATTTATTTTAAACTGTTGGTTAATCCAACATTTATAACCACTACAGAGAGATCGGCCCAGCGTCATTCAAATCGCCTGCATGAACGCATTTTGGCTTCCCTGTAAGATATAATGATGATACGAAAAGTTGTGGTGGGACCTACCCAGGGCTTAATTTGTGCCGGACCTCATTTTACTGTTATTCAATTTCACTTTCTTCCGCGACTCCCCCACTCTCTTCATTTTCGTCTGCAACACCCCTCTGCCATCCACTGCACCAAACCCCCACCCCGCTTTCCACTTTCATGCGCGACACCTCTCCATCCTCGGGTTACATGCTGGATTCAGTACCCCGATCTGTTCCTGAACCTCACAATTCACAAATTAAGCACTGGACCTACCTAAATGCTTTCTTTGTTTATTAATTTAATGTGTTTTCTGTTTGTGCATTAATGCATTCAGTGTAAAGCTGCACTATTAAACATTAAAAGATCGTGATCTCAGTTCAAACCTGCGCAGCATGAACGATAAACGATAATGATCTGCATATGTTTATTAATCCTTCACAGCTCTGCATTCAAATCTGCATCGAGAGAGATTCAGTTTTACACTTTTTCAGTGAGTTACAAACAAATTAAATAACACAGAAGTGCTGGGAGAACAGTTTATAGTTCAGATATAAGCACTGATGTTTATGGTAAAGATTAAAATCACCGCTTAATGAAACATGACACTGGTGAATGTTTGATGCTGGTGAAAGCAATTACATTGAGTAACCAACAGATGGCGACAAACAACCGTCAAAATGATGTCACTGAATAGGTTTTCAACAATAATACACCTACAGTATAATAAAACATGACGTTTTATGTGTGAATTGTTGAATCATAATTGAAGGTAAATATGATCTGTTGTAGATGTTACATTTCTATATTTAGCATTATCAGCAACAGTAGCAAAGATCATATTTCATATTGAATACTTTTCTTTCTTCAGCTGTTCTTTCTTGATTGTTATTAACATCACAGGTTTTAAGTTCTGTTTGTTAAAGCAATGTTTTTGCCGTAATATTTTTATATAAATGGAAAGCAAATCACATTTGTCGTCTCACTTTTTTGCTGATCTGAAAAATGGTCCGATCCATGACAAAAAAAACCCATAGTGTGATCCGAACTGCAGATTTGCGATCCGTTACACCACTAATTTCTAATAGTGTTGTTTTTTTTTGCTGGAAATAACGCAAAAACAACCAAGTTTCACTTTTTAGTGCAATATGTGTGTCTTAATAGTGTTTATAGCAGCGTGAGACACATATATGACTGTCAACAGCTCAACACATGTGTTTTGGTGTTTCATGACCCTTTAAAAATAAATTCTGGACCACCACCTTTAAGAATAACAACGTGAGCTAGCAAAATAAACAAAAATAAACAAAATAAACATTAATTTAGATTTCACACAGACTGTAACGTCGATGTAGCTTTAAGGGAAACGTAGCCATGATCTTCCCTCTCCAGTCAAATTATCCATTTGAATGTGAATCAGCTCTTACTGGTGTTGGTGCTGCTCGAGTTGTTGTTGTCTGCGGTTGCGGCTCGTGTGTTTTGCTGGTCTGATACTGTTGTTGTTGATCTGCTGGTGATGTTAGATGTTTTGTTCAATCCGCTTCCACACAGCAGCTGAGTGATGCTTCCGAACGGATCCGACCTGAAGTCTAAAGATCCAGCGGCTCCCAGCAGTGCTGAAGATCTGAAGTCAGGCATCTGTGGAGGAGAAACATCACCGTAAACCTCAGGTGTACACACAGAAACTGCTGCTCTTACACTGCTAATAATTTTAGGTTCACAAATCTTATTTTTAACATTCACATTAAGCTGATGTTATTCATGTTATTTTTCTGATATATTTATTGATTATTTTTCCTTTTCACATCCCCATTCCTAGGCATACAATAACAATGCACACACATACAGATTGCACCTACAGAACAGCACACATATACACACCTTTCTTAAATATATTATTATTACTACTATTATTATTATTTTATTATTATTATCATCATCATTACTATTATTACAATTATTACAATTAATATTATTAATATTATTATTACTATTATTATTATTATTTTTATTACTACTACTACTACTATTACTACTATTATTATTATTATTATTATTATTATTACTACTACTACTACTACTACTACAACTACTATTACTACTACTATTATTATTATTATTATTATTATCAAAGTTAAAACCAGTTGTGCTGCTTCTTATTTTTCTGGATACCATGATACATGTTTATTTCAGGAGTCTTTAGTGTATAGAAGAACGCAATTTATTTAAAACATACATCTTATAAAGTTTTTACTGTCACTTTAATTTAAATATAAAACATCTTTGTAGTATAAAAGCACTAACAAAATATAATTAAACTTTTTTTTTTAAATATTATGTTGATTATGTTGTCTGAAACCCATTGTTTTGTTGCAGCCCAACAGTTTTAAATCATTCTGTCTTGGCAGGAAGATACACTGCAAACATTTGTCCACCCATAACTGAATATCACAGTGTAACATCATTAATTAATGCCATGCATGTCTAGTTCACGGCTTGTCGGTGTAATATAAGTCCATCTGTGCTTTGCATCTGTTGTCCTGGCGGCTAAACCCTGCTAACGCCGAAACCGTGGAAAGGTGAAATGTGTTTTGGTGCGTGTTCAAAACAGCACCTTCATAATAGAAAAACAAAGTGTAAACGGCGTTTCAGTCTCATTTAACGAGCATAACAGACATAAAGCCTGTTCATTCAGAACGCAAGTGACAGCTGCTGTGTTAATACCAAATGAGATGCTGTACTATTACTTTCCAGCACAACTTCCAGCAGATTTTATTGATGCAGACACTTTTAGGCAAACAGTGAGCTGTAATGCACGGTTAATAAAGCAAACATTGATACCCCACTTCTTTAGTGCCCTTGATTGGGGAGATGTTTGATTTTTCTCCACATTCACAAACTTGTTCACTAGTGTTTTGAAACAAACCAATCAGTTTCCAGATTAATTATAAATATGCAAAAGTATGCACAATATATAGTTGAAGTCTGAACTACTATAGCCCTCCTGTATATTTACCCCCAATTTCTGTTAAATGGAGAGCAGATTTAGTTTCAGCACATTTCTAATCATAAGTTTTAATAACTCATTTCTAATCACTGATTTATTTTCTCTTTGTCATGATGACAGCACATAATATTAGACTAGATATTCTTCAAGACACTAGTAATCAGCTTAAAGTGACATTTAAAGGCTTAACTAGGGTAATTAGGGTAAAGTTAGGGTAATTAGGCAAGTCATTGTATAACAGTGGTTTGTTCTGGAGACAATTTCAAAACTAATATTGCTTAAGGGGGCTAATAATATTGACCTTAAAATGGCTTTTTAAACTGCTTTTATTCTAGCAGAAATAAAACAAATAAGAATTTATCCAGAAGAAAAAATATTATAGGAAATACTGTGAAAAATGTTCTGAATCTGTTAAACATCATTTGAAAAAAAAAATAAAATAAAAATTACAGGACAACTGTTTATAGCCTTATATGCGAAATATGCACGTTGCATTTGGCTCCGAACCTCCAGGGGGCGCCATTGCTGTCAAAAAAAATGTAACACTAGAACTACCAAGGCAGTCGTTTTAATAATTTTGGAGTGCGTTCACACCTGTAGATTGATTCTTTTAATCTGAAACAGGGATTCAAATTGCTACAATGTTGCTCTTTATTCTTGGTGCAGTTCGCATTCACACGGCAAAGTTTCTAAACTGACCAAAAGAGCTAAAACGAGTCACGTGCGAGTAAAATCTCCTCACCAGGGCCGGAGTGGGACTACTTTTTAGCCCTGGAGTTTCAAGCCTTAGACCGGCTCACCTCAGTTCACGACTGACTATATTAAAATAACGTCATTTCCAATTCAGTTTCTAATGACCTGATCACGTCTTTTTCAGGGAAACAGCTGCTTTAGAACAAAGGTTTTTCATAAATATGAGAACATTAAAGGGGAGCTAAATCTCCAACACTGTTCATTAAAACATGTCATTTCCTGCAATATCTGAATATATGTTTTGTTCAGTCCTTTGTAACGGTGGTCAACTAAAAATAAAAAATTAAATATGTACACCTACATAAGTAACCCAAACAGTAGTATATGTCTTAACACTAAAAATGGAAAATAAATTACTCAGGTGAGGTTCGAACTTGGGTCAGTGGCATTGTAAGACAACGTGCTGACCACTGGATCACAATGGCGCTGAAAAAAAAAAAAAAAGTATTGCACTAATACTTCCTATTTATGGCTTAATCTTGTTCTCCCCTTTTTAAATTTCGGATCAAGTTGTCAAATTTATTAATGTAGTGAATCATCTGATTTTCATTGAGCAGGTTTAATATTAATTAATATGAATTATTAAAATGATTATATTTACTAAGGTGCCACTGTTTGGGGTCGAATGATAGTTACGTCATCAATAAGGCTGCATTTTGCTCATGGGGCTGCGAGAAAATAAATAAAAAGAGCGGAGCTGCCGCAAAATAAAGAACAAAAAGAGTGGGGCTATGGTCAAATAAATAAATAAATGAAAAAAGTGCGACTGCTGAGAGTGTAAGCTGCTCCCCCCCGAAGGTCCTCTTGCTTAGCCAATCCGGGTCTGGTCCTCACATTGGTCAGAGTTTTACGGTTTATTTTGCAGAGTCCCGCTCAGCTGTCAGCGTCCTTATTTTAATTTATGACAATGAGCAATAATACGTTATAAGCAAAAAGCTGCTCTTTCATTTTGAATGGTGACACCCACAGACACGTTCATAAATCAGAGATAAGACTTTCTCATGCATAGCCATTGGCTAGAATTATGCATTATAGGCTTTACATTATAGAGAGAAATAACAGATAAAGCAACACTGCTGTTCGGTCAATTTTCCTAATGGATAAACAGCTCTTGTTAAGAGTTATCATGCTTTCACTTTCGTATTTGACGTGAAACGCACATTTACCGGTAGGAATGACATCTCGCCCTACTCATCATTCTCTCTTCATATAGCTGCATGTATGCCAATCACATATCCATAATACACTGTGATATAGCCTGATTTGGATAGTATTGCTTTTCTCACTACAATCAGTCCGTCTCAGAGTTTGTTTCAATCGAGCTGAGACCACCTCATTCAGGCGATCTCGGACTGATTGTTTTGGCGTGGATCTGAGCATGATTGCTGGATTCACATATGCCAAACGAACTGCGCTAACTGAGGAAACGGGCCAAGTTCCGAAACAAAAAGTCTAGGTGTGAAAGCACCCTTCGGTTTCAGAATCAGAATCAGAATCAGTTTTATTGCCAAGTGTGCTTCACACATACAAGGAATTTGTTTTGGCAACAGAAGCTTCCAGTGTACATAAAGTGACGAGTGACAACACAAAATTAAATACAAGAAAAGAAAAAGGTGATAAACATTAAACAGAGATGCAGTTAGTCAAAATGATCTGGATGTTGAGTTGTATGTACAGATATGTTGTAAATATACAGGTTATAAGGTGCTGTGTACAAGTGCGTATGAGAAAGTATTGCACGTTTATTGCACAGTAGGGGAATATTGAACTGTTCATGAGGTAGATGGCCTGAGGAAAGAAACTTTTCCTGTGTCTGGCTGTTTTTGTGCTTGGTGCTCTGTAGCGCCGACCAGACGGTAACAGTTCGAACAGGTAGTGTGCTGGGTGTGAGGCGTCCAGAGTGATTTTACGAGCCCTTTTACTCACTCTGGAAGAGTACAGTTCTTGAAGTGTAGGAAGGGTAGTGCCAGTGATTCGTTCAGCAGTCCGGACTATTCGCTGTAGTCTACGGAGGTTGGTTTTGGCAGCTGAGCTGAACCAGACGGTGATTGAAGTGCAGAGGATGGATTGGATGACAGCTGAGTAGAACTGTACGAGCAGCTCCTGTGGCAGGTTGAACTTTCTCAGCTGACGAAGGAAGTACAGTCTCTGCTGGGCTTTCTTTACAATGGAGTCTATGTGAATGTCCCACTTCAGATCCTGAGAGATGGTGGTGCCCAGGAACCTGAATGACTCTACTGCAGCCACAGTGCTGTTCATGATGGTGAGTGGGGGGAGTGCAGGGGGGTTTCTCCTAAAGTCCACTATCATCTCCACTGTTTTGAGCGTGTTCAGCTCCAGGTTGTTGTATCTGCACCATAAAGCCAGCCGCTCCACCTCCTGTCTGTATGCAGACTCGTCACCGTTCCGGATGAGGCCGATAACAGTAGTGTCATCCGCAAACTTCAAGAGCTTAATGGAGGGGTCTTTTGCAGTGCAGTCGTTTGTGTACAGGGAGAAGAGCAGTGGGGAGAGAACACATCCCTGGGGGGCACCAGTGCTGATGGTGCGGCTGTCGGATGTGATTTTGCCCATTCTGACTAGCTGTTGTCTATCTGTCAGAAAGCTGGTGATCCATTGACAGACAGAGCTAGGGACAGACAGCTGGGTCAGTTTGTTCTCGAGCAGTGATGGGACGATGGTGTTAAAGGCAGAACTGAAGTCCACAAACAGTATCCTTGCGTAGTTCCCTGGTTTGTCCAGATGTTCTAGGATATAATGCAGTCCCATGTTGACTGCATCATCCACAGACCGGTTTGCTCTATAGGCAAACTGCAGGGGGTCCAGCAAAGGTCCAGTGATGTCCTTCAGATAAGCTAGCACCAGTCTTTCGAATGACTTCATGGCCACAGATGTTAAGGCAACAGGTCTGTAGTCATTGAGTCCTGTGATCTTTGGTTTCTTTGGTATTGGGATGATGGTGGAGCATTTGAAGCAGGATGGAACTTTGCGCTGTTCCAGTGATCTGTTGAAGATCTGTGTGAAAATGGGAGCCAGTTGGTCCGCACAAGTTTTCAGACAGGCTGGTGAAACACCATCTGGACCTGGTGCTTTTCGTCTCCTCTGTTTACTGAAGATCTGACGCACATTATCTTCACTGATCTGAAGTGCCGGGGTGGAGAAGGAGATGGCTGGAGGTGTTGATGGCTGTTTACTGAGGATCTGATGCCCATTATCCTCACTGATCTGAAGTGCAGGGGGTGAGAGGGAGATGGCTGGAGGTGTTGATGGCTGTGTAGGGAGATGATCCGGGTGGGTGTGAGGTGTCTGGTCAGAGGTGTCAAATCTACAATAGAAGATATTCAGCTCGTTTGCAAGATG
>CAIGQZ010034999.1:14736460-14749212 GCA_903798205.1 Danio tinwini | reverse complement strand
CACACACACACACACACACACACACACACTACAGCCAATGTAGTTCATCAATTCCCCTATAGCGCATGTGTTTGGACTGTGGGGGGAAACTGGAGCACCCGGAGGAAACCCACGCCAACATAAAAAACTCCACACAGAAATGCCAACTGACCCAGCCGGAACTCGAATCAGTGACCTTCTTGCTGTGAGGTGACAGTGCTAACCACTGAGCCACCGTGCCACCTCACTTTATCTATATTGTAATACATCAGAAATATAAACACCAGAAGTTCTCTGATACATGAGAAACATAAAATAACAGAAAAAATATGACAAATAGAAATGACAAACATATTATTATAATATTACTTTCTGTAATTTGTGCAACACATAAATCACAATAATGCACATTTTTGATATAATAAATGAGAAAAATAAAAGAAAAATCAAAAACAATAGTTGATTGGTCATTTGATGACCTCGATCAAACAACTACGTGCTTTGCGCTATGTTTATTCTTCCATGGTGGGGCGCCACACCAAAATTCATCCCACCACGGCTACATTCAAAACCTTCAGTTGTTGATGTTTTTTTTATATATAGCGGGTTATAATCACACCAAAACAGATGGAACTTTTCTGCAATCGTAGTAGTGCTGTGCGTTATTTGCTTAACCCTTTAAAGGCTGTACACACCGGGACGCTTTTCGTTTGCGTTTATCGTCAGCGTTTTTCGAGACGTTTATCCAGATTCAAACCCAAGAGATTTTCACTTACGTCAAGCAGAAGAGTATGCAAAATCACTCCATGATGTTAGATGGTGCTAACTTGCTTTAAGCTATTTTTCGGTTTTCTCACAACCATCACCCCCCCCATCCCCAACCCCGACCCCCTTTCGGTTTTCCCGCGACCATCTACTTTTTCGGTTTCTGACTGAGCGGTCGTTTTTGCATTTCTGCGGGTTTTGAATAGTTTTTGGGCTGGAATCAGTCAGCTATATCTGGCAACGCTGGTCAACACAATTAAAAGGAGCATGAGGCATTTCGTAAAAAAATGATGATTTTACGCCTGGCATTTTGCGCGTTGGTGTGCATGATCACATTGGCGTCCATCATTTACTCACAAGGCCTTAAACGTTGATGGAAAACATGAGCAAAAATTGTCCTGGTGTGCACGGGCCTTAAAGGCTCGTACACACCGGGACGCTTTTCATTTGTGTTTATTGTCAGCGTGTTTTTGAGACGTTTATCCAGATTCAAACCCAATCGATTTTCACTGGCGTCAAGCAGAAGTGTAGGCAAAATCACTCCTTGACGTTAGATGGCGCTACACAACTTTAAGCTTCTGACGCCCGCTTGTAACACAGAAGAAGAAGACAGAAAGTTGACACGCTTGTTGTTAAAGTTACTGGAGATTCGAACAAGCATTGATGGTTCAAGCAGCAGCTTCAGCTCTAGCGATGAAGAAATGATTATTGTTCAGCAGTGCAATAAGCAGCTCCACGTTCATATCCCCTCTGGGCATCTTCTTCTTGAGCGCTTAAAAAGGCTGTTTACTGTAATTACAGCAGCTCAGTGCACGTGAACAAAACTGCCAATCTGATTGGTGGAAAAGTGTTGCCAGATTGAGCAGTTTTATTTTCGATTGCGCGGGTAAAAAAAAAGACCTAGGAGGGTAGTGGAAATTTGGACGTCTTTGCAACAGCACCCCATAGATACACAACTTTTTTTCATTTTTCTCGTGACATCAAACCCTTCCGTCATCAGCCTACAGATGACTGAGCGGCCGTTTTTGCATTTTGGTGGGTTTTGGATCGTTTTTGGGCTGGAATCATTCAGCTAAATCAGGTAATACTAGTCAAAACAAACAAAACAAACAAAAAACGAGCATGAGGTGTTTTTTAAAAAATTGTGCTTTTACACCTGCCGTTTTGCATGTTGGTGTGCACGATCACATTCGTGCCCTTTATTTAGTCACGAGGCGTTAAACGTTGATGGAAAACGCGAGCAAAAAGCGTCCCGGTGTGTACGGGCTACATAGTGACTGACTGACTTACAGGGCTGCGCGATGCGTGAGGCCAGCAAACACGACATAGCTTTCAGTTATGATGACACAGTTCCCATAATTATACTTTATTTATAGATAAAGTATATAAAGTAACATAAAAAAAGACTTTATCAGACTCTTACAGGCTATATTTGGCCAGCACACACACATAACAGTGCTGAAAAAACATCAAATCAGTCGTTTAATCATCATTTCCTCACATAAACTCACATTATAACTCCCATTATACATTATTGTTCTCTCATTCATGCATAGTTCTGATAATGTGAATGCATAAACTGACAAACTGATCAGTAATGGTGACTTACGGATGTTTTCGGTGTTCTCCTGCACCACGTCGGTCTTCAGCAGGTTGTCTGCGAGCACGAAGGCGCCCTGCTCCACGGTGTCCAGCAGAACTGTGGCGGCCCGCAGCTGCTCTCCGCTCGACAGCTCCATCCACGCGGCCCGAGCCTGAGGCTGCAGCAGGTTATTCACCGTCTCCACCATCGCCTGCAGGACCACAACCAGCCGTCAACATGATGACAACATAATGACAACATGATGACAACATGATAATGATAACATCACATCAACATACTGACAACATCAAATCAACATACTGACAACATCACATCAACATACTTTCAACACTGTTGGTCTTCTGACACTGGTGTGTGCAGCAGTCAGTCAAAACAGCTACATTTCTACTCTTTATATTATTAATATTATAAATAATAATTTCTAATAAATAATTTCAAGCTAGACGTATTTTTTGTAGTTACTGAGCAACATAGAAAAGATATTTCAAATGCATAAAACACAGTAGTACACAGTCTTAAATATATAGAGAGTTGTACAATCCTTTGCTACATACAAGAGTATATATATATATATATATATATATATATATATATATATATATATATATAAACACACACACAACAGTTGTGTCTGGTTCTTGAATCTGATTGGCTGATAGGTATGCAATATTCTGCAAATAACAGCACTCGTCCAGCCTTTTCACCCTTCAAGGTGGCAAAATCACTCCTTGACGTTAGATGTATTACTCCGCCCACATACAGCAACAAGCAGAGGACACTCTACAATTCGACAAATATTGCAGCTGTTGGACAACATCATGTATTTTTGAGGCATTTTCAGGCAAGAATGTAGTTGTTTAGACTGCAACTATGCCGTTTGTTTATAAGGATAGTGCCTATTTTAAAATATATAATTATAATACATTTATAATTTCTGAGACTCAGCGTGTCGGCAGCCACTAGCCTGTCATTAAGCTGAGCAAAGACTGTTGATGTTATTCATCCACAAGATGGAGACAGAGACCACATAACAAGCCCTTAGAGGAAAAACAGCTTAATTTGAAACTGCAGCTGATCAAAACGTTATTAAACAGGTGAATGACATTCTGAGTATATCTCTCTTTTTTGTATGCTGCAGTGCAGTATTTATACCATAGTAATTGTATTGTTTTGAGTGTGAGATGGGACTCACATATCAGGAATGTATGTATTTTGTGTTGGACACTCTTTGTACAACCCTGAGTTACTTTTGAGTTGGCCATCTGTTTGATTCTAATGCGTCTCCTGTTTTCGTCACTGCAGACTAGTTCAGTGAACAGAAAGAAAGTAAAGAAGAAATGCCTGCATGTGTTCAGCATTTTTTTTCTTATCACAAACACAACAGTAATCTGCTAGTTTTGGCTTTGCTTTGGCTTTTTCAGGGTTAATTATTGTGATCTCCTGATTGCAACAGAGAAATATTGGGAAATCTCTGTAGACTGATGGCATTTCATGCCGTTCAGCCTTATAACCTTAAAATGTAAGCAAAATCAGCTGTTTTGTCATCACTTTAGACATTACGCTAGAGAATCATTCAAACACTAGCTTTAAAGTGACATTAGTGAAGTTGCAATGGTTTCTGCTGTCCTGATGTCAGCTACAGATGTGAAGAAACGATGGAAGAAAGTAGTTCCTCATACAAAAGGGTTTTTATACCCTTGTTTTTGTTTATATACTTGATTATGCCGTCAAACTGTTGTATAAATGCAATATCACACTCTTAGCAGTGCCATATGGCTATATATTGTCACTATATATAAAATTTAGGGTGGCACGGTGACTCAGTGGTTAGCACTGTGGCCTCACAGCAAAGAAGGTCGCTGGTTGGAGTCCCGGCTGGGTCAGTTGGCGTTTCTGTGTGGAGTTTGCATGTTCTCCCCGTGTTGGCGTGGGTTTTCTCCGGGTGCTCCGGTTTCCCTCACAGTTTAAAAACATGCGCTATAGGGGAATTGATAAACTAAATTGGCCGTAGTGTATGAGTGTGTGTGTGTGTGTGTGTGTGTGTGTGTGTGTGTGAATGAGTGTGTATGGGTGTTTCCCAGTACTGGGTTGCAGCTGGAAGGGCATCCGCTGATTAAAACATATGTTGGAATAGTTGGTGGTTCATTCCACTGTGGCGACCCCTGATAAATAAGGGACAAAACCAAAGGAATATGAATGAATGAATATATTATTATTATTATTATTATTATTATTATTATTATTATTATTATTATTATTATATTTTTATTATTTGAAATTGTCTCATGTCCACCTACTTTTCCAAATATCATGAGTGTGATTGAACTTCATATTGAATTATTTATTTGCTTTTTTTTTGTTTTACCACTAAAAATTGTTCCCAACAAGTCAGAGCAGAACATTTGTGCGAGCAAAACGTCACTGTTTCCTTTCTGATTAAATCAGATTTTTAATGAATCACTTGAGTCAATGATTCAGTGATTCTAACAAAATGAATCAACTGTTTTAAATCAGTTGTTTCATTAAATGATTCAATAAAGCACTCATTTATTCCCTGACTTGTCGCCATCTACTGGCAGTGACATTTATTCATAATTAATTGTTTAAATATATATGACATGTCATGCTGAAATCTATGAATATAATAACAATAATAATAATAATAATAATAGTAATAATAATAAGAAGAAGAAGAAGGAGAAGAAGAAGAAGAAGAAGAAGAAGAATGATAATAATAATAAATATATTATTACAACACATACATAGTTATATATTTCTATAAGAAATATATAGTAATATAAAATTTATTAAAATTAATAAAATAAGAAATAAAAAAGAAGCAAATCCTCTTTAGCATGATTTCTTGTTCAAAATGGTGGTAATAACATGACAGATGGTATAACACACACACACACACACACACACACACACACACACACACACACACACACACACACACACACACACACACACACACACACACACACACACACTGATTTAACACCTGCCTCTGGGTTTCTGTAATGCGGATATTAGTAGGCAGTGCCGTGAGACTTTCGGAAGAAGTGGACGCTCTGCAGAAAGGCAGCTCTGCGTTAAAAGCTACAAATTGGGATGAGAGGCGTACAGCTGTGGTCCATCATCCAGCCTTTTAATAATGTTTAACTTCCATCATCAAAACCTCATCACTCGGCTCAACACCACTACCGCCAATTAAACATTTAAAAGGCTACAGGCGAAAAAAAGCGTCTGGAATGCTAATAGGCCTAAACATGTGCAGCAAACACTGTAATATTGGCGGGGAAACAAAACTTTTTAGGAAGAGATGCTGATTTGTGCTCACTTCAAAGATGAAGGCTGAAAGATCACTTCAGAGGAGTTTAAGCAATCCAAACTCACTGGAAATATGTGCCTCAGCCTACATATCTGCAAAACGTTAAATATCTACAATTCATTGCACATTTCAGATGAAAAATCCACTAGAGGGCGCTGTTTAAATGTTTCCGAATCTGAAATACGTTACTTAGGATACATTTTGTTTTATGTTTCACATGACAAATCTGCTAGAGAGCAATGTTTAAATGTTTGCGAATCTGAAATACATTACTTAGGACACGTTTTGTTGTATGTTTCAGATGACAAATAAATTAGGGGGGCGATGTTTAAATATCTGTGATCCTGAATTATGTTACTTAGGACACGTTTGTGTTGTACGTTTCAGATGACAAAATAAATTTAGAAACAGAACATAAAAATCCTCTTCAACACAAGCTACTCGTTCCTCCAAGATTTCTTGAATCTAATTCAGATTATTACGATTGAAATGTCAAATTTAGTTTTGTGTTTTAACTAAATTTGTGGCAAATTGTGTGTCATTTCTTTTAATGTTTTTTTTCTACAAAAATATACACAAATGTACTTATCTTAATTCATAAAAAAAAATTGTTGTCCAAAATATGCACAAACACTGTGACAATTAAAAAACGTATTGCAAGCTCCACAAATGTGTACATCATCTGCTTGATTTGCGTTGAATTCAGTGATCACAGAATCCTGGAGGGTCTGGCTACTTATGAATTAGTCTTCTTTTTGTCACACATATTGCTGGAATCTCTTTTGCTCTTAGTTTGCATTGTCCTCCAGGCAACTTGTGGATTATTTGAGTTGCTTCAGATCATATCTCACTCATTATGAATCCATGATCAGCACAACACAACAAATATTGATATCAAAATTACTTGCTGAAGTGCTATTAGGAGTTCTGTATGCAGATGAGAGGAACATGCACGCACGCACACACACACACACACACACACGCACACAAACACACACACACACACACACACACACACACACACACACACACACACACACACACACACACCCACACACACACACACACACACACACACATACACACACACACACACACACACACACATTTGTGATGCAGATGAGCCGTTTAAGGGATTCTGGGAGGTAAATGTATTAGCTGAATGTATTAGCAGAAACAAATGTAAAAGCTGATCCAACATGACACGCGCCAGACGAGGCAAATAGAAATGTCTTTTATGAGCTGCCATACATAATACAATATAAATAAATAACTGAAGTAGAAAACAGAGACACAAAGACAAAAAGAAGATAAACTTTAATAATCAAACACTACTACTATTACTACTACTACTACTACTACTACTACTACTAATAATAATAATAATAATAATAACAATAAAAATAATAATTATTATTATTATAATACAATACTTCTTGTTATATAAAAAATAAAAATCTTTAATTAATTTTGCCAATTGTGCCAGAGTTCATTTTTGTAATTAGTTAAATAGGAATTGACTCTATTATATTTCATTAAAAAAAATCTATCAAATTTATTAAACAAACAAACCAAGCACCACCCAATCAACCAACCAACCAAACAAACAACCAGCCAAATCAACCAAGCAACCAACCAAACAACCAATCAAACAACCAACCAACCAACCAACCAACCAAACAACTAACCAACCAATCAACCAACCAATCAACCGTCAGACCAAACAATCAAATAAATTAAACAACCAAGAATCCAACCAAATCAATCAATCATCCAACCAAATCAACCAACCAATCATACGACCAACCAACCAACCAACCAATCAACCAACCAACCAACCAACCAACCAACCAATTAACCAATCAATCAATAAATTAATTAATCAGACAACCAATTCAGCCAACCTACCAATCAATTAATCAATTAACCAATTAATTCAACCAACCAACCTATGGACCACCTGCCTGCCTGACCGACACACCAATCAATCAATCAATCAACCAACCAACCAACCAACCAACCAACCAATCAAACGTCATCAATGTCCTACAGTTGTTTTAAGTGTTTCCTCAGAGTGTAGCAGACAGTGAGAGGTGTTGTAAATGAGCTGCAGAGTCACAAGGAATACTGTGATCTACGGGAAATCGTAATGGTGCTAAAAATAAGCTGCAGGTGAGCTCTTCTTCTCTTCATTCTGACAGCAGACGTCAGTTTTCCTGACAGCTTCACCCTCATAATCCAGCAGAAGAACACGTGTGGAGCTCAGACCATAGAAAACCAGAGTGTCTGTATGTGTGTGTTCACAACTTTAGCAATACCAGTACATTCTGACATTCATTCATTCATTCATTCATTCATTTTCCTTCAGCTTAGTCCCTTATTTATCAGGGGTCATCACAGCGGAATGAACCGCCAACTATTTCAGCATATGTTTTACACAGCAGATACCCTTCCAGCTGCAACCCAGTACTGGGAAACACCCATACACACTCATTCACACACACTCAAACACTACGGCCAATTTAGCTCATCAATTCCCCTATAGCGCATGTGTTTGGACTGTGGGGGAAACCCACACCAACACGGGGAGAACATGCAAACTCCACACAGAAATGCCAACTGACCCAGTTGGTACTTGAACCAGCGACCTTCTTGCTGTGAGGCCACAATGCTAACTACTGAGCTACAGTTCTCACAAGGATGTACAGAACACCGAGAATAATAGATAGAATGTTGTAAACGCACAATATTTTTTGTGACCAAGATGGCGGCGCGTACACATCACGAGGCTCGGCGTCTCTCCAGTTTCTGCAATTTTGCAGTTTTTTTCCTGCTCATTTCGGGTCTGTTCGTGCAGAACAGTAATGCCTTTACATCGTACACCCGACAGGAGATCTTGGATATTGGTTTGTGCATTTCGAACAGTTTTATCAGCAATCTACGACTCATCCCAGAGATCGCCAGGACACCCGAGGCTGAGCGCTCCGTCCGGCCGGGCAGAAGTGCTCGAAGACGGCGACGCGAACGTAAACAAAGGCGGGGGAAGCGCGGCGGGCTAATAGCTAAGCTAAAGCTAACACCACACCGGCTCTCTTTACCCAGCATCTTCCTCGCCAATGTACGGTCCCTGGTGAACAAAATGGATGAGATTCGACTGCGCATCAACCACAGCAAAAGATTATGGAACTGTAATGTCATGATTTTCACAGAAACATGGCTAAACAGCGGGATACCAGACAACGCTGTATCTTTAACTGAGCATCAGACATTCCGAGCAGACAGAGCGGCGGATGACTCCGGTAAGACCCGAGGCGGAGGATTATGCATTTATATTAACAAAGCGTGGTGCACAAACTCTGTCATCGTTGGGAGACATTGCTCTGTTAACCTGGAATTTCTGATGGTCAAATGCAGACCGTTTTATCTGCCACGGGAGTTCACCTCCACCTTTATAATCGCTGCTTACATTCCACCCGATGCTGATGCAAAGCTTGCTATGAATGAACTTCATGCAGCCATCAGCAAACAACAGACTGCTCACCCGGAGGCTGCTTTTATTGTTGCGGGGGATTTTAATCACTCAAACTTAAAGACAGTGCTCCCCAAATTCCATCAAAACATTTTCTGTCACACACGGGGAAACAAGACTTTGGACCAGGTATACACAAACATGGCTGAAGCCTATGCTGTTACCCCCCTCCCCCACCTGGGTCAATCAGATCACCTTTCTTTGTTCCTCACCCCCCGATACTCCCCTCATCAACCGTGTGAAGCCATCAGTGAGGACCATCAAAGTGTGGCCAGCGGGGGTAGACTCCACACTCCAGGACAGGTTTCAACACACAGACTGGAGTATGTTTGCTCTCCAGGCCACATGTGGCTCTCACACAGACATTAACAGCTACACTTCCTCTGTTCTGGAATACATCAACACCACCATTGACAGTGTTACAACCCAGAAACAGATCACCACATACCCAAATCAAAAGCCATGGATGAACAAGGAGGTGCGCCTCCTGCTGAAGGCACGCAACACTGCCTTCAGATCAGGGGATGCACAGGCCTACAGCACTTCCAGGGCTAATCTGAAGAGGGGTATCAAAAAGGCCAAGCACTGCTACAAGCTAAAGCTAGAGGAGCACTTTTCCAACTCTGATCCTCGGCGCATGTGGCAGGGCATACAGGCCATCAGCAACTACAAACCCAGCCATTCCACACCCACAGCCACAAATGTCTCCTTCCTGAACGAGCTTAATGACTTTTATGCCCGCTTTGAAAGAGACAATAATGAACCCTACATCAGGATCACTTCCTCAACCGACCACTCACCCATTACACTCACCTCCTCAGAAGTCTACACCGCACTGAGTCGGATCAATGTGCGTAAGGCTGCTGGACCAGACGGTATTCCTGGGCGCGTCCTCAAAGCATGTGCAGAACAGCTCGCTGGGGTATTCACAGACATTTTCAACCTGTCCCTTAACCTAGCAGCTGTGCCAACATGCTTTAAAACCACCTCTATTGTGCCAGTGCCGAAACACTCCAGCCCAACATGCCTGAATGACTACCGCCCGGTAGCACTCACACCCATCATCATGAAGTGCTTCGAGCGGTTGGTCCTGGCACATCTGAAAGACTCTCTGCCATCCACACTGGACCCACATCAGTTTGCCTACCGTGGCAACAGGAGCACAGAAGATGCAGTCTCCATAGCACTGCACTCTGTACTCACACACCTGGACAATAAAAACACTTATGCACGAATGCTGTTTGTTGACTTCAGCTCAGCATTCAACACTGTCATACCCTCGAAGTTAATGATCAAACTTAGAGACCTGGATATAGACACGTCTCTCTGTAACTGGGTTATGGACTTTCTGACTAACAGACCTCAGAATGTTAGATCAGACCACATTTGCTCCACCACCGTCACACTCAACACTGGTGTACCACAGGGCTGTGTGCTGAGCCCCTTCCTCTACTCCCTTTTCACCATCGACTGTAGGCCTGTGAACAGATCCAACGCCATCATCAAATTTGCAGATGACACCACAGTGATTGGTCTAATCAGCAACAATGATGAGACTGCCTACAGGGAGGAGATACAGCATCTGGCCACGTGGTGCACCAACAATAATCTGCTCCTTAACACCGACAAGACCAAGGAGCTCATTGTGGACTTCAGGAAGGGACGAACAGGCTCACATGATCCCATCTACATCAATGGGATGGCCGTCGAGCCTGTATCATCCTTCAAGTTCCTGGGGACCCACATCTCCAAGGACCTTTCCTGGACCACCAACACCTCCAGCCTGGTCAAGAAGGCTCACCAGCGCCTATTTTTCTTAAGGCAACTTAAGAAGAACCAGCTGTCATCCGCCGTCTTGGTGAACTTCTACCGCTGCACAATAGAAAGCATCCTGACGAACTGTGTCACAGTCTGGTATGGAAGCTGCTCTGTTGCGGAGCGTAAGGCACTGCAGCGGGTGGTGAAAACTGCCCAACGCATCACAGGGACCACACTGCCAGCCATAGAGGACATCCAGAGGAAACACTGTCTGCGCCGAGCACGCAGTATTCTTAAAGATTCCTCTCACCCTGCTCACAGACTGTTTTCTCTCCTGCCTTCTGGCAGGCGCTTCAGGCTCCCCCGGACAAAAACCAGCAGACTAAAGAACAGCTTCTTCCCCAGAGCTGTCTCCCTCTTGAACTCTGCTCCCCACTGACTTTTTGCTCCCCACTGACTTTTTGCCCCCCTAATACACCCCACTCTCCTCTCCTCATAACTCAGACTCATCATAATCACTGCACTATTTAACATTTGCACATTTAAAAATTGCACATATTCATTGCACTGATTCATTTATTTGAACTGTACATACCTACTGCACATGTACATTTGTAATTATGTACACACCCACTGTACATATACATTTGTAATTATGTTTATCTATCTGCACACTTCTGATTATTAATAGCGACCTGTACATTTATCCATCTATTGTAAATCTCTGTTCATAGCTAACACAACCTGTATATAATGTTGATAGTACATCCATTTGTAAATTTCGTTTCCTTGTACTTGTACATGTGTGATGACAATAAAGTTGAATCTAATCTAATATGAAGTTCTGTCTCTCTCTCTCTCTCTCTCTCTCTCTCACACACACACACACACACACACACACACACACACACACACACACACACACACTTCTTATTTTTCTCTGTGCATTTTCAGAAAGAGCAATATGAGTCGGCCGCTGTCGACACACTGCAGGAAAGCAGGAGGCAATATGTGCTTTTACATTAGAACTTGTATTAAAATAACAATATGAGTTTCTTCCTGTAATAACTATCAGTGATCAGCAACACACACACACACACACACACACACACACACACACACACACACACACACACACACACACACACAAGCTTTAAGCATCAGAATCGGTACTTGGTATTGGCTGCAAAAATCCTGATCGGAGCATCCCTAATATACTGTATTTATATACACGCTCAACGGCCACTTTATTAGGTACACTTTACTAGTACCGGGTTGGACCCTTTTTTTCCTTCAGAACTGCTTTAATCCTTCATGGCAGAGATTCAACAAGCTACTGGAAATATTCCTCAGAGATTTTGCTCCATATTGACATGATAGCATCATGCAGTTGCTGCAGATTTGTCGGTGCTCTATTGGATTGAGAACTGGTGACTGTAGAGGCCATTTAAGTACAGTGAACTCATTGTCATGTTCAAAAAACTAGTCTGAGATGATTCATGCTTTATGACATGGAGCGTTATCCTGCTGGAAGTAGCCATCAGAAGATGGAGACACTGTGGTCATAAAGGGATGGACATGGTCAGCAACAATACTCAGGTAGGCTGTGGCGTTGACATGATGCTCAATTGGTACTAATGAGCCCAAAGTGTGCCAAGAAAATATCCCCCACACCATTACACCACCACCACCAGCCTGAACCGTTGATACAAGGCAGGATGGATCCATGCTTTCATGTTGTTGAGGCCAAATTCTGAGCCGACCATCCGAATGTGTCAGCAGAA
>CAIGQZ010034999.1:14685626-14701460 GCA_903798205.1 Danio tinwini | reverse complement strand
CGTTGCCTGGTCTGATGAGTCTCCATTTCTGCTGCCACATTCGGATGGTCGGCTCAGAATTTGGCCTCAACAACATGAAAGCATGGATCCATCCTGCCTTGTATTAATGGTTCAGGCTGGTGGTGGTGGTGTAATGGTGTGGGGGATATTTTCTTGGCACGCTTTGGGCTCATTAGTACCAATTGAGCATGGTGTCAACGCCACAGCCTACCTGAGTATTGTTGCTGACCATGTCCATCCCTTTATGACCACAGTGTCTCCATCTTCTGATGGCTACTTCCAGCAGGATAACGCACCATGTCTTAAAGCGTGAATCATCTCAGACTGGTTTCTTGAACATGACGATGAGTTCACTGTACTCAAATGGCCTCCACAGTCAACAGTTCTCAATCCAATAGAGCACCTTTGGGATGTGGTGGAACGAGAGATTGCCATCATGGATGTGCAGCCAACAAATCTGCAGCAACTGCGTGATGCTATCATGCCAATGTGTAGCAAAATCTCTAAGGAATATTTCCAGTTTGTTGAATCTCTGCCATGAAGGATTAAAGCAGTTCTGAAGGCAAAAGGGGTCTAACCCGGTACTAGTAAGGTGTACCTAATAAAGTGGCCGGTGAGTGTAAATAAAGCTAAAAACAGCTCGTTCTGCGTTCTGCTGTTGCAAAGTGATATTTTCTTATTATATTATTCTACTTTTTATGTGTAGTCATGAACACACTTCTTTGTAGAGCACATAGTTTGACCTTTTTCTGTCGTTTATTATTCCTAGTCAGTTCTCTCATTGGCAACTGAATGTGACGTTTCAAAACAATTGTGAAAACGAGCACACTTTGAGCACCTTAATAAACATGACTGTTTTCAGGAGCAGATGAGGATTTGGCTGTTATAAACTGCTTCTGGATCAGCTGATGTGACTGTACCGTGTGTGTGTGTGTGTGTGTGTACGCCTCACTAAAGATTGGGCAGTCTGTGAGCACAAGACTAGACAAGAACCAAACGTTTTTATCTCAAAGGAACCATCAAAAGCAGCTCAATTAACTCAAGAGGTCAATCTGTAAATCTGTCTGCTTCCTCAGCGTCTCACTCTTTTCCAGTTCTTCTCCAACACATTCAGTCCATTATCGGGATTGACGGCGGATGCGACACCATTCCGCAGCAAGACTTTTTGCGCTTTAGCCAATGTGCTATTACACTTAATTTGAAGTACTCTTCTTGTCATAATTATCTCTCGTTCCTCTTCTCAGCGGCACAGAAAATGAAGAGAAGTTTCTCTCCCTGTCAGAAATAGCTCATTACTTAGAATTGTCTCTCTATTCTGGTGTCTTATCGGAGCGAGTGAGAACTGGCTGGGCTCATTCACGTCTGGCAGGAAGATGAAGCATCTCTATCACCGCTCAGACACAGACATTTTTTAATTAACATTTGGACAGTGTTCACAGTTCCCCTTCTGTACTGCAGGGAAAAGGTGCGCATTCACAAACGCACGCTAAAATATTTGCTTCCTTTTGGGTTGTTTGTTTACTCCGCTGTCATCGTTGACAATTGTGATGTCAACAGCAGACGCCAGCTCTATGATTCTCACATCTTTACCTGCTTTTACCAATTGAAATGACAAGACGCTGATGTGTTGAATGCAGTGCACTCTTGGAAGTATGAGATTCTGAGTGAAAGGTTTGATGTTTCTGTGAAATTTGACTAATGTTTAATCTAAAGGTGCAGTAGAGGATCTGCCAAAATGCTATCCGGTTAGCATATTATCTTTGGACGGCAGGGGAGGGACTGTGTTTCAAAGCCACACCTCCTAAAATAACGAACGCGCGTTCCACAACATGACTAGTTCATGTCGTTTGCCAGTTAGAAATGTAGTTTGGCCGGCGACATGCAGGAATTACTCTTGTTACTAATCCACACTTGCATGCTATTTCAGAGCGAATATTCAGAGTAGCATAATAAACAGTATAGTGAGGCTGTCATCAATTAAAAATGAAGCAATGTGAATATAAAACCAACTTAGTTTAATTCACTTCAATTCATCTTTATTTGTATAGCGCTTTTACAATGTGGATTGTGTCGAAGCAGCTTCACATAGAAGATTATAGTGAATTGAAAGTGTCAGTTTTCAGTGTTTAAGTTCAGTTCAGGTCAGTGTGGTTTATTATTCACTGCTGAGAGTCCAAACACTGAAGAGTAATCCATCGATGCGCAGCTCTACAAGTCCTGAACCATGCAAGCCAGAGGCAGCAGTGGCGAGGAAAAACTTCACCAATTGACGAAAGTGAAGGATAAAAACCTTGAGAGGTCAGTAAAGCAGGCTAGGTGGAATACCGCTATTTACTGGTGTTTTGTTGTTAAACTAAATATAAATCTGCTGTAAAAGGCCTTTATGAAACTGAAAATAGTCACATCAATCTATCACCGGGACATTTCAGTGGCTGAACAACACTTCTGTGCATGTAACCTATTCATACACTGCAGAAAATGCGTTTCTTACTTGAAAAAAGATTTTTTGTCTTGTTTCTAGTCCAAATATCTAAAAATTCTTAAATCGAGAAGAATTTTCTAGACAAGCAAAACTTATTGTCTTGTTTTCAGAAATAGTATGCCAAAATGAAATGAGTTTTTCCTGAAAACAAGCTAAATAATCTGACAATGGTGGAAGCAAAATAATATTGTCAAAAGGAAAAACAAGATTATTTTGCTTGTTTTAAGGAAAAACTCACTTCATTTTAGCGTATTATTTCTGAAAACAAGACAATAAGTTTTGCTTGTCTAGAAAATGCTTCTCGGTTTAAGAATTTGTAGATATTTAGACTAGAAACAAGACATAAAATCTAAGAAAAGCATGTTTTGCAGTGTAACAACCCAATCTACATCAGCTTTGAGTGACTAAAATAGGTTTAAAACAGAACATTTCCTGTCTAACAGAAATACTTCAGCCATGGCGTCATCCTTCCTCCAGCATGTAAACCTAACTCCAATATTGATTCAGGTTTTAAAAAAGTTTCAATTCAGCATTTGATTTTACCCCGACTGTGACTGTCTCCTCTCATCTGCACATGAACCAGTAGCATGCAGGCATGCATGCGCTAATGGCGGATATGCATGAAAAGAGATGCGCATATGTCCAAATCTACATTTGTTGACAGACAGTTTGGGCTACTTATTGGCTTATTGGCTGGAATTGTCGGCCAGACAATATTTAATTGGATGAACATTTTTTTTGTTTTATGCCTTACCCTGAATATAAAAAGTAGTGCTGGGGATTAAAAAAATATGGTTAATCTATTCTCAAAGTTGGGCTGGGAGCTGGGTCTATTCCACGCGAGCTATGATGACTTTCACCTTGATATTTTAGCGCGGATGTATAGCTGACCGGTGAGCCGTCTGACAAAAAAGAGCCCTTCGGAATCAAATCAGTGAGACACCCTTCTGGATCTTTCACTTATTCGGAAGACACTACTGACTACGCTTACATGGACATCTGTACTCTAGTTATTTACCTTAATAGACAATAATATAATGAAAGTGTTTACGTCAAGTGCTTTTATTAAGAGTTTCCTGTCATTTTGGGTGACTTTAACTGCAGTTTCACATTCACTCATGAACATTTCATTCATGCCCCCGTGACAAACTGGGATATTAGACACAAATAAGGAGTAAGGACTGGTGAGATTGTTATGGAGTTTAATAACGCACGTTGAATGGAAAGAAAAAAACATCCGCACTTCGCGATGTGTGTGTGTGTGTGTGCTGTGCTTTACTGACAGCTGCATGTGTGGATCTTGTCGGACAATATGTTGAAAAGTCTTACATGATGGTAATAGTTTGATTGCGGTGTTTACTTCAATAATGCCGCTAATATCTGCATACTCCACGTCTTCATTCATTTCTGTTCGGTTCAGTTATGACTTTAGTCAGATTAAGGTCACCAAAAATGGCTGTTTGGAGCTTATGTAGGCTGATAGTTCAACATTGATGTTTACCTGAATAAACAGTGAGTAAACACAAGCACATCTTATTGAACATCATTTATTTTCATCACCAACCAACCCGTTCTTAAAGACTTACTTTTAGTCATTATTCGGGTAGCACACATATTCTGAATGCTTTCGGCAGAATTTAAATGACCCATTTTAATCTAGATTAATTCCAATACTACAGCTGGTGTGTGGTGAGCGCACTGGCGCCGTTGTCCTGTGGCTGCCGTCGCATCATCCAAGTGGATGCTACACACTGGTGATGGTGTGAAGAGACTCCCCTCATGATTGTGAAGCGCTTTGGGTGTATGGCCATACACAATAAACGCACTATATAAATAAACATTACATTACAGTGAGATTAATATATACATGCACAAGCAAATGCATAGTCACCATTCAGCATAATCAGACAACTGCATAGCAACCATTCACCCAAATAACTGCATAGTAACCATCTAACATAACCAAAGAGACTGCTTACCATCTCTTTTAAACTCCCCAAGACGACCATAGCCACCATCAAAGACCCCTAGCCATGCCCTGGCACTACAAAAGCAGAGGGGTCTGCTGCAGTACTTCAGTTTCAGGCCAACTTAAAAAAAGCTAATAGGAAATCAATGAGAACAACTGAACAGATTAATCCAAAATCCCTGTGTTTTGTAGTGCTCTGACAGTCTGCTCTGCAGTTAAGCCCCTCGGCCCGGGAGTCTGCAGGTCTCCACTCCGCAATCAACAGTGTATGTATCGTATTAAACCCGAAGCCAGAGCGAGTCAAAAGATCTCGGAAAACCCAGCCCTAAACATATTGCACTCTGCATATGGGTCAAATCAGGTCAATTACCGTCTGCCTAAAGGAGTCCCGCAGAGCAGAGCAACACATCGGCGCTCAGTGTCTGAATATCAGCAGGAAAAAGAGCTGTTTTTCCACACAGCAGGTGAAGACGGCAGATCGCTATCTCACAGGGAACTGTCCATCACAACAGCTGAAGACATGTCAGCTTAAAGACGAGTCGAGAGGAAAAACAAGGTCAAGTTCAGGAGCATTCGGCACCTCGCAGACTTCATAAAGCTTGACTCGCCGCGAAAATAAACATTCAGTTTTCAGGAGAAATGTCATTTAATGTAACTCTGGTATGAAACTGTCATCTGGAAGATATGAAGACCAAAGGATATGTTCGGAGATTTTATTCTCTATATTTTTGCTGAAGTTGATTTTAAAGGGGACCTGTTATGCAAACCACTTTCAGAAAGGGTTTTGTCGCACATCCCGCACGAGCCACAGAGAACGCTCTCCGACAAATCGTGCAGTTGGCTTGATAACAATTTCTACCACTCTGCAGCCAGGTATTTGTTTACTCTCACTCTCTGCTGTACTTTTGCAGCTGCTTGCATTTAAACTCTGAATCTTTAAGGGCGTACTCACACTATACTATCTGAACCGTGCCCAGGCCCGTTTCCCAGATCGTTTGAGAAGTGTGAGTGAATCGGGCACGGTTCACTTGGGCGGCCCTGGCCCGACTGGAAGAGGTGGGCCTGAGCGCGGTTCATTTGGGTTCGGTACGCTTACAGTATGAGTGCAAGCGTGCCTGAGCCAGAAACTGAAAGCGAGACATAACTTTTAAGGGACTTTTTCATATGGATTAATTAATAATTCATACTGTTTAATGAACGCAAACTGTCGTAGATTATTAGAGACGCAAACCCCTCACTGCACGTCTTCAGCAAACCTCCTAATTCCTGCAGCACAAGGACTTTATGATTGTTTATGAGCGTCAAAAGTGGCTGATCTGTTCGGCAAAATATTAGACTGGGTCACCGCATATCAAACCACTTAAACCATATAACTAAAGAAATGTCCACTGTGCTGAGCGAGAGTGCTTACTGAACAGCTCATCATCGATGATGTAAGTGCGCCCAGGCCCGAATGTAATGTGAGTGCGGGCTGTCGGGGCAGACGGGACGGGGGGAGGGGGGGGGGGGAGCGTGCTTTGGCCTGGTTCAAGGCAACTGTGCATAGTGTGAGTACGGCCTAAGACGCTGGAGGTTACCTGGAGAAGCATCTGCCATTAGGCTACTCTGTCAAGACTTGACAGACTCTGCTTAAAAAGACCCGCCCTCCTCACTGGACAAAGACCAATCAAACTAACGATGACATCAAGTATTATCAAAAGTAGACAATAAAGCATCTTCATAAAATGTGTGTGGAATGATTTGCATGAAAAGCTACTTCAAAAAAATTATAAAAAACACGGGACAAAAGCTGTGCCGTATTGATTCAAAACGCGATGCACAATTTCATTCTCAAATATGAGACAATTCTGTATTTTAAGGGACGGGTGGCAACCCTATGTTACACACACACACACTCATACACTACGGACAATTTAGTTAATCAATTCCCCTATAGCCCACGTGTTTGGACTGTGGGGGAAACCGGAGCACCCGGACGAAACCCACGCCAACGCGGGGAGAACATGCAAACTCCACACAGAAAGGCCAACTGACCCAGCTTGAACTTGAACCAGCAGCTAGTGTGGGCCATTCTGCTATAATATTTTTGTTTTTGGAGATTCTATGAAGCTTCAGTTACAGAAACACATGAGACGAGAGTGAACACACACACACACAGGCCAGTGGAGCAGTGCATGAGGACAGACATCGTATGCAGTATGTGCGTGTGTGTGTGTGTGTGTGTGTATATCTTTCTCTTGACTGCCTCTATAGAGGAACTGAAGCTGGAGAGGCTGATAAAGTGCCACACTCTTGTGCCCGTGAGCCTGGGGATTTTCAGCAGTGAGTAATGGAGCCATAAAACCAGCCTCCAGCCAAACACTGAGTCCCTGAAAACCTAAAACATATAGAACGCCTAAAAATACACCCGCCGCAATACTGCCCGAGCACAGCAGAGATCATATCCCACTCATATTTCACACAAGGAAAGTGTGAGATTCTTAAAGCATTTAAGCAAACTGGCCCCTACAAATTCTCACCGTTATTTATTTGTCCTCGATCATGTTTCCCATTTGATTCTCATAACTGTAATTGAGTTATTTCACAACAGAAGCTTTACGCCACTAGCTTTTATTTTTGCATAAAACAACACATTTATTCATATTCTTTGCTTTAAATGACACACCTGATACGCAGCAGCGGTTTCTGTCCTACTTTAGGCCAAAGAGCTTTAATTTATTCTTCATTCATTAATTTTCCTTCGGTTTAGTCCCTTTATTGATAAGGGGTCGCCACAGCAGAATGAACCGCCAACTATTCCAGCATGTGTTTTATGCAGCAGATGCTTTTCCAGCTGCAACCCAGTACTGGGAAACACCCATACACGCTCATTCACACACACTCATAAACTATGGCCAATGTAGTTCATCAATCCCCCTATAGCACATGTGTTTGGAATGTGGGAGAAACCGGAGCACCCAGTGGAAACCCACGCCAACATCCAAACTCCACACAGAAACGGCAACTGACCCAGCCGAGACTCAAACCAGTGACCTTCCTGCTGTGAGGCGACAGTGCTAACCACTGAGCCATTGTGTTGCCCCTCAATTTATTCTTTTTTAATTCAATCTAAGTTCAAAGTAAACTTCATGTTTTGCACATAATTAATACATGGTATATACAGTATATAACTCATCATACATGGTGATAAGGAGAAAGGCTTGCCAATCCATTGGGATTGTTTTCTACCACTAGTGACTGTAATTAGGGCTGCACAATATTGGAAAAAAATTAATTTAAATGAAAACAAATGTAATATTTAAATGTAAAATAGCACCATATAGTCTTCATTGTATAGACAGTTGCAATCAGAATTATTCAACCCCTTGATTTATTAACCCCCCTGTTTATTTTTTCCCCAAATTTTTCAACACATTTCTAATTATAATAGTTTTAATAACTCATCTCTAATAACTAATTTATTTTATCTTTGTCATGATGACAGTAAATAATATTAGACTAGATATTCTTCAAGACACTTCTATACAGCTTAAAGTGACATTTAAAGACTTAACTAGGTTAATTAGGGTAACTAGGCAGGTTAGGGTAATTAGGCAAGTTATTATATAATGATGGTTTGTTCTGTAGACTATGGAAAAAATAAATAGCTTAAAGGGGCTAATAATTGACCTTAAAATGGGTTTTAAAAATTAAAAACTGCTTTTATTGTAACAAAATTAAAACAAATAAGACTTTCTCTAGAAGAAAAAATATTATCAGACATACTGTGAACATTTCCTTGCTCTGTCAAACATCATTTGGGAAATATTTAAAAAATAAAAATAAAAGTGGGTTCAATAATTCTGATTGCAACTGTATTTTTATATTTTTCCAGCTGTGGTGCCAGACCTTTTACACAGATTTCCCAACTATATATATATCTGTAAATTCCCAATTCTTTGCATTTTGTGATTTATTCATTATTATTTTTTTGTTTATTTCTGTTTATGAATTGCATTATGGGATGTTGATCTTTCTTCCAACAACGTTTAACCTTGAAAAGTTTGGAAAAGGTACTTTTATTGTAATTAGTAATAATTTGCAGTGCTATATTGTCTGGCTTGGTGTTATATTACGCTACAGAAACTAATAAATAAACTGCAGCACATTTTCTGTTATTTTACAGACTTATTTCTCTAGATATTATTGAAGTCCAATCCCAATTCTACCCCTTAGCCCTTACCCTTTTCCCAGATCTTTTTAGCTTGAAGGTGTAGGGCTAACGGCATCATTACGATTTTTTAATGCTTAAAAAATTAACGACTTTTGTCATCATTACGATTTTTTAATGCTTAAAAAAAATCACTTTATTTTGATGGTCTGTTTGTGGAATTTAATTTACATTGCAACTAATTCTCATTAGATTATAAGTAAACTGTTAGGTTGGGGTAAGGTTAGGGTTAGTGTAAGTTAACATGTACTAGCAAAGTTTCTTATAGTCAGTTAAATGTCTGTTTAGCAGCAGTATCAACAGATATTACTCAATAATACTCAAATGGACCATCAAAATAAAGTGTTATAAAGAAACGCTAAAATAAAAAACTGCTAAATTTGGATATCTATAATTTCAAATAATAACTCCTGTATAGTACTCCCACAACATATTTTCACATCTGACACTCGATGACACTCGCATGCCCTGTCAGAAAAGTCTAGTGGCTGAGAATGAGCATTTTACAGTGTCTGCTATAATGTTAGTGTTGTTTTTGTGTGTTTACATGATGAATTTGGCCACGGTGTAAATACACTTGTACAGTTATGATCTTATTGCCACATTAGATTGTTATGATAACATTTTATATGCCTTCAGTGATTTCCTGATGATAAACACCAAAAAATAACACAACTGGAATAACTACATCATCTGATCTCATATGAAGCAAGAGATGGTGATGACATGATGATGTGTGCAGGTGCTGTAGTGCTGTCCTATTTCTGAGGGGTAAAATCTGAAGCCCTTCCCCTTCTGTTTCAAGGGCCAAGTGGAAGGTGTGGAGGAAGGGGTAGGGGGAAAATAGAATTAGGATTGCGCCTAATTATACATGATATTATCTCAAACTACTAAAATGTCAATAAAAGTCACTTTGTTAAACTGTAGAGTTGACTTTTCAACATTAAGGGCTCTATTTTAACTATCTAGGCGCAAAGTTTAAAGCGCAGGGCGCAAAAGCATTAAGGGCGTGTCAGAATTCACTTTTGCTATTTTAAGGATGGAAAAATCTGCTTTGCACCGCGGCACATGGTCTAACAGTGTTGAGCTTATTCTCTTAATGAGTGATAGGTGTGTTTTGAGCATAAACCAGAGTCAGTTTAAGAGTTTAAGGAACCATAGCGCATTTGCTATTTACATGGCGGACTTTGTAAGTGAGCGATTCACTAGCGAGAAAACAGTTAAACAGAGCATCTGCTGCGTGAGAGATGAGCCTCCTCATTCTTTACTTTCACTTTCACTCTCTTCCGTGGATAAGGAAACATGTTGTACGCACTGACATCCATTAGCCTACAGAATTAATTTTGTTTGTTAAACGCAGAGATGTGTCAAAACTATTTCTAAATTCAGTTCTAATGTCCAGCAAATGAATAAATAAACAGTAATATTGAAGTGTGGTCAAACAACTGAGTTATATCCAAACACACGTGCTATGGCCCATATGGTCTAAAAGCTGACAGGTGGACAAATCTAAGCTTGTTGTAATAAAACAAATATAAATATGCATATAATAAATAACACTAATACTAATAATAACATTAAACAAAAGCAATGTGTCATGAATAAACTGAAAAAGCCCCCCGAGATGAAGAAGGCATGGAGGCAGTGGTGTTTATATTTATGTAGAAATAATACTTTTTGTAATATTTTAATCCTTTAATTCTTTTTCATTTGTAAAGATATTTGTGTGTTGCTGATCATCCTGTGTGTATTAAGCAATGTTTATGCGAGGCGCACATCTAACGTGCTCTGCGCTGGACTTTAGACCTCCTCTTAGCTGGTCTATTGTGCAGTCTAGTCTAGTTCCTCAAAATAGCAACGCGCCAGCAATGCGCCTTAACACACCTCCTTTTTTAGACCAGAATGATCAATGCAATGCATGAGATTTGCTCAATGCATTTCAATGCTCAATGCATCCACAAATGCATTTGCTATTTAAACAGCATGGTGAAAAACATCAAAATGACTCTTGCGTCACAATTGCGTCGAGCCTTGCGTCGCCACTTTGTGACGGGTGTATGATAGGGTCCTAAAAGTCGACAGAGCAGAGATCAACATCCCATAATGCAATTCACAACTGTAAATAAACTGAAAACACTTGTGAATAACAAAATACAGAAACTGTGTATTAACAGATGTATTTTACAGCGTGGTGTAAATATGAGCAAATGAACAGAGCTGAGGGAGAAAATGCATCAGGCTCTGACACAACACCCAGGTGTGAAAACACACTCAGTCATTTTTTTTTTTCGGGACACCCTTGGCTGAAATCGTGTTTATTTCCTCTCGGTTGAACCTAAAAAGTAGCCCAGTTCCACAGGAAACCTGCGGACTTGGCAACTCGGTTGAGCTTATTAAACGGTTATGTGATCTGAGATGCCCTTACATGCATTTACAGAGTCAGACAGGAAATATTCCACTCCGAACATTCTCAGATCACACAGAGAGATAGATAGAGAGAGTGTGTGTGTGTGTGTGTGTGTGTGTGTGTGTGTGTGTGTGTGTGTGTGTGTGTGTGTGTGTGTGTGTGCGAGCGCTCAGCTTTGAACACACAGCACCTGCGGCATGTTTCTCTTGGAGTTAACCTTCATCTGAAGGTGACTCTTTTGATGTGCTTCTGTTCATTACACACTAATTCTGTTTCATTGGCTAGTGAGCTTACACGCGCATGCATAGACACACACCAAATGAACAAAATATAAAAAAAAGATTATTTATTTGACATTGTTATTATAACAATCTAATGTGGCAATAAGATCGTAACTGTACTGTGTATTTACACCGTGGCCATATTCATCGATGTAAACACACAAAAACAACACTAACATTATAGCAGACACTGTGAAAAGCTCCTTCCCAGCCACTAGACTTTTCCAACAGGGTGTTCGAGTGTCATCGAGTTAGGTTTGTGCAATTAATCAAAATCAAATCGTAATCGTGTTTTGAAACATTGCAATTAACTAATTGCAAGAGCCTGCGTATGAAATATATTTGTATTATTTAATTTCCCCTGCCCACAGCAACATGCATGACGGCCGTCTGTGACAGTCTTACTAGCCAATTTAGTGAGCACAATTGAGTGATGTGTCCTGCTAAAAAGTCAACTCAAAGTATTGCCAGTGACACTCAATCTAGTGGCAAGCAACAGCCAATTACAATTTCAGAGTTGTGATAGGAACTACTAGGGGTGCAACGGTTTAATCTACTCACGGTATGGTAGGCTTTGGGCATGCTCACACTATGCTATCCGAACCGTGCACAGGCCTGTTTCCCGGATTGTTTGAGAAGTGAGAGTGCTCTGAATCAGGGTCAGGCACGGTTCACTTGGGCGGCCCTGGCCCGGTTGGAAGAGGTGGGCCTGAGCGTGGTTTATTTGGGCTCAGGCGCGGTACGCTTACAGTGTGTGCAAGCGTGCCTGAGCCAGAAACTGAAAGCGAGACGTGTTTCATATGGATTAATTAATAATTCCTACTGTTCAATGAACGCAAACTGTCGTAGATTATTAAAGACGCAAACCCCTCACTGCACGTCAGCTGCAGCTTCACCAAACCTACTAATTCCTGCAGCACGAGGACTTTATGATTGTTTATGAGCGTCAAAAGTGGCTGATCTGTTCTGCGAAATATTAGACTGTGTCACCGCATATCAAACCACTTAAACCATATAACTAAAGAAATGTCCACTGTGCTGAGTGAAAGCGATTACTGAATAGCGCATCATCGAGGATGTAAGCACGCCCAGGCCCAAATGTAATGTGAGTGCGGGCCGTCAGGGGAAACGGGAGGGGGGACAAGCGTGCTTTGGCCCAGTTCAAGGCAACTGTACAAAGAGTGAGTACGGCCTATGTATCACCGCTTTAGGGTCACGGTTTCGGACACAGTTTGTGCTGTGCTTAGAAAAAAAAATGTACACAGAACAGTTCAAAGAACAATAAACATATTTATTCGGTAACATCTGATGATGCAACAGCTTCACTCATATGACTGTAGATTTGCATGTTCTTGCATTAATTAAATAAAAGTAGGGCATTTTAAAAAATTGTATGTTCAAATAAATAGCTTAAATTTCTAGGGGTGTCAAAATTAATTGTTTCTTCGGTGCACCGCGATGCAGACGTGGACAATTCGGTATCGGTTCAGTCATAATCATAACCGGTTATTATGTACTGACGTCATTTATCTCATATGCGCTATGTTGCGGTAGCTTACTATTGCAAACACGAGTATTTACAACGCTGCAACTGCTTAAAAACGCAAAAACTCTGCACAATTTCACTGTGTGTGTGTTTGCTGGACAGTGTTTCACTGACACTTACAGCAGAAGCCTGTTTCACTGCGATTGAGAGAAGGAAAGTAAACTCCATTTCTCTCTCTCTCTCTCTCTCTCTCTCTCTCTCTCTCACTGTGACCCATTTGACCTGCTGGCGTGACTCTTCCTCTCCTCTGGGCTGTTACAGTGATACTTCTGGATACAGACACGAGCGCGTGTCTGCAGACTTTTCTCCACGGTGTCTATCATGGATCAGCTGTGATCGCCGCTGCCATTTATCAGTGTTTAAACCATCTGTGAAGAGCGTCAGCGCGTAGAGCCAATCGCAGCCCTTTCAGTTAAGCACAAGACCAATTATAGGGGTGTAAGAAAACACTTGCTAGACGAGGATCAGAAAGCGAGCGGGTTATTTATATTTGTTAATTTGCTATAAATGCTTGTGTTGTTTAAAGGCACATATTATATTTCTGACTGTTTGTATTAAAGGACAAAATGGTATTACAAATAGTATATAAATATATTTGTAGATTATAATACAAGAATTGCTGTGCTGTGAAGAAAATATAAAACTAAGCATCGACAATGCACCGTGATGCACCGAGATATCAAATTGAACCAAATCGATGGCATGATAATCATAACCGAACCGAACCGTGAGACCAGTGTACCAGTTCACACCTCTATAAATTTCCCCTTTTTCTTTTTTACATCTCGACTCAACAGTCTCAACCAATTATGCAGATAATAATTATGTCAACACATCTTAATAATTGAGCACTTTTCAAGTAGCTTGCATTACGAAGGCAACAGCGTATTTCTATTTATTATTTCCATATGATTTTACTATGATTCCAGAAAGGTTCGTTTGACTCATCAGCACTATTGGAGTGGATGAAACTTAAGCAAAAAGAGAGCGTTCGGCTCTTCTCTATTAATTCAGTGGGAACAGTCCAACAGAGTCTGTAAACCAGGGGTGTCCAAATTCGGTCCTGGAGGGCCACTGTCCTGTTAAGTTTAGCTCTAACTTACTTCAACACACCTGCAGGAACTTTTCAGTATATCTAGTAAGAGCTTGATGAGCTGCTTCGGGTGTGTTTGATTAGAGTTGGAGCTAAACTCTCCAGGACACCGGCCCTCCAGGACTAAGTTTAGACACTCCTGCTGTAAACAGAGTGAATAGCGGGAGTGATCGGGTGCGGAAGAACACACGGAAAAAGCAGGATTGAAGTAACAGACCTGCAGTATGTCCACGTCTGTATGGGACACTTCAATCTGCCTGTTAGTGACCACACTGATCTAGGCCAGGGTTCACCAAACTTGTTCCTGGAGGGCCGGTGTCCTGCAGATTTTCGCTCCAACCCTAATCAAACACACCTGAACAAGCTAATGAAGGTCTTACTAGGTAAACATGAAACATCCAGGCAGGTGTGTTGAGGCAAGTTGTAGTTAAACCCTGCAGGGACAACGGCCCTTCAGGACCGAGATTGGTGACCCCTGATCTAGGCTATCTTTGCAACAACAACAAAAAACGGCATGAGTTCTGTTTTTTGTGTGTGTCTGAATTTATATTGAGTGTCTGTTGAAACACTGATGGTAGTGCGCTGTGATTCGCCCTCACCTGCGCATTTGCGCTGTGTCTCCTTCACTTGCCAGGCTGAAATTAACACACACAAACTCCACATACACACACCGACACATGAGGAAACGTGATGTCAACAACAGATTTACATACTAAGAGGTAATTGCACAGGTATTCGCACGTGCAATGGATGGGAAAGGTAATCGGAAGCTTACAAAGGCGGAACAGCTTTGTTGCAGTTGTTTTTACGATGTCTGTGGGAGTCAAAATTAAACTGCAGTGTATGTATACAATTATGTTTGGCTTTTGACATATTACTTAAAAATATGTGGCTAAGAAATAGCTAATAACTTCTTTTTTTGGGGTGGCCAGGGCTAATTTTGGCCGGGCAAGTAAAAATCTGAACCACTGGCCTGGGGTGCGTTTCCCAAACAACGACGGAACTCGCAATGCATCGTTTGGGAAAAGATAGATGTAGTGATGAGTGTTTCCCAAAACCGTAGTTGCTTTGTTTCAGATCCATCGTTTGAACCATAACGTAAAACGCCCATAATGATGCTCTAAACGATGTGGAGACGGCAGACGGCAGAGGAGGGCGGTTGAGGGGGGGAATCGGTAAATTAGGTGCCGAATCTCGCGTGTTCCGGCACAAATTAAGCCCTGGAAGAACCCCATAATTTATTTGTGCAAATTATAATGTTTTACACGCATACACGTTTAAAAAAAATCCAATATTAGTTTTGGTAAAAACATGCACTCGCTTTCCATATTAATTGAAATATATTAGGGCTGTCAAAATTAACTAAATTAAAGTTAACGCACACTAATTAATTTTAAATATTTAACATGCTTAAAAAAATGTACACATTTAACGCAGTTGCAGTTTTTTTTTATTTCCTGTTGTGGCCGATGTGTGTTCAGGGCCTGCGCATCCATAGAGGTGACTTAGGCGGCCGCCTTGGGCGGCAGAATAGTGAGCAAACCCCCCGGTCCTCACTTTCATCCGGGACACCCACTCCCTCCCTCCCTCACGGTCCTCACTTTCATCCATGAACCGGTCACTTTCTATTTCAATTTCGGGTTGAGGGCAGCGTGATTGCCGTATGCCTAGAGCGCCAGTTCAGAAATATGGATAAGACCAAGGAAGCGCTTTTAGAAGGAAAGTTTCAGTATAAAACAATTAAGGTCGCATCACTTGAAGTGATCGCGCTGTACTTCTCTCTCTCTCTCTCTCTCTCAGTGTGTGTGTGTGTGTGTGTGTGTGTGTGTGTGTGTGTGTGTGTGTG
>CAIGQZ010034999.1:14567387-14585865 GCA_903798205.1 Danio tinwini | reverse complement strand
GTGTGTGTGTGTGTGTGTGTGTGTGTGTGTGTGTGTGTGTGTGTGTGAGTGAGTGCTCGGGGAATAGGGCTTAAACTCCAGAGGTAATCACACAACATTTGAGTGCTTTTATTGCTGTAGTGATTTGTTTATTCTGTGCAGGGATAAAACTCCACTCGACCTATACTGTGTGTGTGTGTGTGTGTGTGTGTGTGTAGGATAATGAAGACAGTGCAGATACTCAATCCAGAAATACAGTCCAATACAGCCTCTGCTTCACATCCTGTGCCATTTCTTTATTTTTAATATCTTTATTTTCCAAGGATAACTCTGGTCATATTCTAGGTAAATGAAGCGTTGTATTTTCCTCACCAAGACCCACTCATGCACCAAAAATAGAAATAAGCTCTTTTCAGAAAATAAATAACCATTGAGTAAAGATTCCGTTTTGCTTTGCAAGAAAATATTTGCAACAAAATGAGTATCTGATGTCCCTTAAGCAGGGCTATTCAGTCAGTTTGTCATGGGGGCCAGTTCATGAAAAGCATCCCAATGGAGGGGCCGAAGAGATATGACTTGCAATATAAGTGATGACACAACAGCAATAAAAGAGCCCATATGCTGTATTTGTGCTCGTTTTCATTGACTGGTATAGTACGGGTCAGTACGGGCCACCTTTATCAGGCTTGCGTTTTCACTACAAAGGGTACCCTTTTGGTGGGCATGGTGTATGACAGAGTTTCAGTCGACGTCATTCTCACTAGAATAAATGTCTACAGTAAAGCCGTACAGGTCATTCAGAAATCATATGAGAAGCACTTCTCACAACACAGATGCTTTAAACATATATATATATATATATATATATATATGTATATACTTGTGTATAAATGTTTATTACTAACTTTTCTATGAACATGAGTTGATTATAACTGCAGATCAATGACAGTGCCAAATAGCCTACTGTAACGTCTGCAATTATATAAAATAAATAAATAAATGACCATATATGAACACATACAGACCCTTACAGTCTCAGATATGTTATCACTTACAGATAAACTACACACAGTAGACATTTAGTCCTTATTTGAGTTCAAAATCAACACACAATGAAGCCCAGTCAGAGCAAACCTGTCATCTGTGTGTGTAATCTTCAGCAGCACATGTAGCCTCTGTTAGAGAGTAATTTATGAGGAATAATAATAGTCCAAAAGGCGATGATAAACGTGGCAGTTTGTTCATGATTCAGGTTGCTGAAAACAAGTCGCTTCTGTGTTTTGTTGGGCTTCCCTTTTTTTCCCCGCGCTTCACTCTCGCGTTTGTCCTTTTCTTTTCTGAACGGATCAGATGTCGAAGACACTTCAATAATCACACACACGTTATTATCATCAGCTCGAGAAGTTCGTTATATCAAATATAGACGCGATCACAAGCTCCCTGAAGTGAGCAAAACCTGCACTTTTAAACAGCCTTGTAAAGCAACAGCAGGACACGGCAGATGTTGTTCTTCTTGGCTTTGTAGCTGTAAGACAACCACAAGTTTTGTTTTTTTTTTGTTGTTTTTTTGTTAGGGTCATCCATTTCTTGTTATTATATGCATATAGTTGTCTCGGCTGTGTAGTGTGTATTGAAAATGTGGCGGTTCCTTTGTTTTCATTCTGGCTAGCTCCACGAGCTCGTGACGTATCTCTGTAACCAATCAGCATTCAGCTGCCCGTGTAGCTCCACCTTTCTTGTATTTGGTACCCTTTCAAAAGTGCTGAAAAAGTGGCAAGGAACGGTTCGGTGGAACTTCCACTTTTGACAGTGGAAACGACCATAAAAGCGTACCGAACCGAACCGTACCATGCCACTCAGTGGAAACAGGCCAAAAGACACCCACATTGACTTTTTCTATGTTAAAATATTAATATTTTGTGTTTTGAAACAACATAACATCAGTGCATTGTACAATAGGCTTTTTTACGAGCATATTCAAATGTATTTGGAGGCACAAAAGCAATGTCTTGCTTAAGTGGGCTTCTTCTACATTCAGACACTTTTATATTCATTTATTCATTTTCTTTTCGCCTTAGTCCCTTTATTAATCTGGGGTCGCCACAGCAGAATGAACCACCAACTTATCCAGCATGTGTTTTACACAGCGGATGCCCTTACTGCCGCAACCCATCTCTGGGAAACATTCACACTCATACACCACGGACAATTTAGCCTACCCAATTCACCTGTACCACATGTCTTTGGACTGTGGGGGAAACCGGAGCACCTGGAGGAAACCCACGCAATTGCAGGGAGAACATGCAAACTCCACACAGAAACGCCAACTGACCCAGCCGAGGCTCGAACCTGCACTGACCTTCTTGCTGTGAGGCGACAGCACTACCTACTGCGCCACTGCGTCACTGGCACATTCATATTTTATGTTTTAAACTGTGTCACAATTAGGGATGCAACGATTATAGATTTTGGTTGTACGATTATAGTCTGAAGAATAATCATGGTTTCTTAGATATCTTGATTATTATGCATTTATTAAATTCAAATCAATACTAGTTTAGAAAATAACAAGAAAACTGCTTATTTATTGCTGCCCAGTAACCAAACACAGCACAAAATATTAAAGAGCCCCTATTATGGGTTTTTGAAAATGACCTTCATGTAGCTCTAACACAGCTCTTAGTGAAGTGAAATATCCAGCTAAAGCTTAAATCTGAATGTGGACAGTTTTTAAAACTATTGATTCATCTATAAAAGAGTCGACTCATAGTGGTTTAAATGAATCGTCTTGATAACGAGTCTTTAGCTGTTTCGACGTGACGTGGATACGAAACATAATGGTTGCGTGCGCAAATTTAAACCTGCGGCCCCGCCCACTAACACAGCAGCAAAGACAGACAGATCCTGAAGTCATGAGTCATGAAGACGCTGTGCTTACCTGGATATTATTGGGAGTGTGAGGGAAAGGAGCGGTTCAGAAATCTGCACATTTACAATGGGCGATCTATCAGTACACAGATTATGGATTAGTTTAGGGGTGCGGGCAAAATGAGGACAGTTTATTAGGTACACCGTCAAACAAAGGCAGGCTGGGCTTCGGGCTGGTGCACAGCACTGGAAAGGCTTACGAAGACCCGGGGTGAGCGCGATGGGATCCCGCAGAGATAGCTTGTCAGAGGACAGTGGAGGAGCGCTGGTGAGCGCTACAACCCCCCCGCTGGGGATGTGATCGTTGGGCAGAGAACAGGGAAGCCCTGAGCACATATAACACTTCACGCAAGAGGTGTCACAGCAATGATTGCGAATAGAAATGATCTACATGTTTTGTTACCTATAACCGCTTGTACTGTATCAGGTTAACTCTTTATATTCTCATATCGCGTCTAATGCCATGTTGAAAACGCGACGCTGCCGCTTTGTTTGTTTACAGATTTAAATGTGTTTGTGAGTTCGTTCCACTTGCTGTGGCCACCGTTAGCTGATCCTACACACGTGCAGTGGTCAAGGTTCAGAATAGTTCAGCTTGTGCTGTGTGGATTAATACTGAATGTGTGTCATTGTTAAGAATAGAGCAATATGCTGGTTTAACTGCACTGCTTTCGGCTGTGAGGTGTCTGATAACATTGTTGAGAACCGGGTACTGTTTACTGTGGTGTTAGTAAGTTTACTTTAAAGCGTGTTTCGGGCATCCGATGCGATCGGATCCTATACCAATGTTGGGACCCGGGGGCTTGATAAACTGCGCTGAGCATTTTACTGCCTCGCGCTGAACGCTGTCGACCAATCGCAACAGGCTGTCATCTGTCCAATCAGCGCAGATTAGCTTCGAGCTAAGCAGGGGTTTGGGAACAAATGAATCAATGAACGATTCATATAGGAGTCGCTAGGATAATAAGGTAAAAATAAATGCAGATTATAAGACCATGAAGTGTTTTTTGACCTTGCATACAGATCAGCCTGTTGTTGGAGAGACACATAAAACCAAAATATGAAACGTTTTAATGTATAATAGGGGCTCTTTAATAAAAAACAAACAATAGTTTATTTCTCTCTTTGGACTTTTGTAAAAAGTTTTTGATTTAAACATGAGTGATGATTTTACAATGAAAATAAATGACAGAACAATGAATAAATTAAGAAAAATAAGAATAAATAAAAATAGTATTTGTCTAATGCTAGTTTAAGCTATTTAATGAACTGCTGTTATTCTCTGCGTTCATGCATACATAATCATTTTAATAATTTGTAATAATTCGTCTAACATATCTTTTGTTTACATTGCACTAAAAGCCATGCACAACTCTCACCGCTACAGCGTGAGATCATTTCTACTGTGTGCCGTGCCTGCAGGGCGCGAGTGTGTCTGTCCGCTTGCGAGCCGTGTGCGCACTGCTCCCAATATGCACACGTCTCCATTGAAAGTAATGTACTTGCGTGCAAAAAAGACGCAATATGTCAACGGCTTGCTGCAATAGTTAATCCAATGTGCGTGCGTATTGGCATAACTTTGTTTAGTTGCAGCAGCTTTTTTCCGTGTAACAGAAATGCGGCATTGAGAAGCTTTTAATGAATAACAACGGGGTTAATAGTGAAATCGCCTAATCGCCAATTGAATAGCCCTGCCCTAGAGAGAGTATGTGAAGTTTCAGCTCAAAACACACACAAATAACTCTCTGAAGCTGCCGCTTGTAGGCTTCGATCCTAATTGTTGCGTTTTGGTGACTGTCTCTTTAAATTGAAATGAGATTGTGCTCTTTTCAGAAGAGGGCGGAGCTAGAGAGGCCTGTGTGTCAGCATAGTGGCAGATTCAAAAACAAGACTTGCGTCCTATGCTAATGAGGGAGAGATGGTCACTAGTGGGCGGGGCTTTCCTGATGACACGTACAAAGGAAGAATGTCAATCGAAGTGTTTCTGCAGACTGTTTTAATCAAGTCTGATTAGAACAAATACAATTAATACTTTTGAAGCTGGTTATATTCACACACTGTTTCCACACAACGTCTTATAAAAGTGATTTTTTTTTTAACAATAGGTCCTCTTTAAGATTTAAAGCATAAAATAAATGCTATTGACCATCTGAGTAGCTTCAGAGGTAAATCTGTTACAGGAATGAAGACGTGTCAGTATTTGTGCACATCTGGAAGCTCAGACTGCGACAGATTGTGTTTTTTATAGTGATCGGCTGAATGAAGAGTGTTCAAAGACAAGTACGCTCTCGAGTATCTGACACCTTGATTGTGTGTGTGTGAGTGAGGTGTGTTATAGTGCTTTCTGATGCATTCAGACTCTCAAGTGTCCACATCTGCTCTTTCTGCTGAGGCTGAGGGATCTAATGTTTCTACATAACAACAATGTTTGATGGACACTTAAATGTAAACAAACATTATGGGAACCAGTTCTTCTTTTCTTTGCACTGTTTTGCAATTAACTCTCATTGTCTGTGACCCCACATACAAAAAAAAATATGACAAAAGTTATGACAAGGTTTTTTATTTGTTACTTTAACTTATTTTAACTAATCAGTTTAGTATTAAGTATTAAAGGTGCAGTATGTGAGTTTGACACTCAGTGGTTGAACTAGGTATTGCACTCCTGGATCAAAATAGACGCATGCATGGGATGCCAGATTGAGTAAAGGAGCGAGTGATTTAAACTTTGTTCTAAATAAAAGCAACGACATGCGATAGAGGGAATATTCTCCATATTAAAAGGAGTTTTGGTTCTAACCAACACCTCGAATTGATATATTAGAAACGGCTTCGATTTCTCACAGCTCAACATGTGAAACCTATGACAGTGATCACCTCAGGTAAACCTTGTGTGCTTTATTCAGTGCTAAATGCTGACAATGTGAGTCTGAATAGATTATAAACCTCACGGTTTCGTGAGTGAGTGCATATTCTGTGCTTCTGAATGGCTGTATTTACATTTCTGTCAAGTTTTGTCTGGTGCAAACAGCCAAACTGCTCATTACAACATATCTCGTCACAAAGCGTGTTGTTAGGACATGCGGTTACAATGTAACCTGCTCACCTGCTGTTTACTTTCGGAATATTTATATAATTTGATAATTAATAAACTCATGTGGAACTGAATCTGTCTCATTTTGACGTCTGATACTGTCCATTTCGGTCACGGACACATGCTTTCAGAGTCTTTCTGAATGAATGAATGAAATACGCTGTTTTCCAACAAGGCAACCCGGAGTGCTGAATTATAATTGGCTAAACTGGCATTGTGCAGGTTAAATTTACCTAAATAAAGACAGCGCTCCGGCACGGAAAAAAAACATTTTCAAAGCAGAATATCTGACTTCAGCATTGTTTTTCAGTTAAACAAGTCTGTTCACTTGGGATGTTTCTTAAATATCTGCACACATATTATGGTGTTTTTATGCTTTAGAAGAGTCAAAAACTTACATACAGCACCTTTAACTGTTTTCAAAGTTTAACTTCATATTTTGGTCAGTTTAACTGATTAAAGTTGAGATGGCTAAAAAGGGTGACGCAGTGGCGCAGTAGGTAGTGCTGTCGCCTCACAGCAAGAAGGTCGCTGGTTCGAGCCGCAGCTGGGTCAGTTGGCGTTTCTGTGTGGAGTTTGCATGTTCTCCCTGTGTCCGTGTGGGTTTCCTCCATGTGCTCCGGTTTCCCATACACTCCAAAGTCATGCAGTATAGGTGACTTGGGTAAGCTAAAATTGTCCGTAGTGTATGTGTGTGAATGAGTGTGTGTGTGTGTGTGGATGTTTCCTAGATATGGGTTGCGGCTGGAAGAGCATCCGCTGTGTAAAACATATGCTGGATAAGTTGGCGGTTCATTCCACTGTGGTGACCTTGGATTAATAAAGGGACTGGGTGTGTGTGTGTGTGTCTGTCTGTGTGTCTGTGCGCACTTCTATGTATGTGTCTGTATCTGCATGCATGTGTGTTTATGTGTTTGTGTTTGTATGTGTGTGTGTGTGCACGGCCATGCGAATGTATGTGTCTGTGTTTGTGTGTGTATAATGTGTGTGTGTGTGTGTGTGTGTGTGTATTTGTTTATGGATCTATATCTGTGGGTGTGTGCGCATGTGTATGTGTGTGTATAATGTGTATATGCATGCATGCATGTACAGTATATACAGTACACATATGTGTGTGCGTTTGTGTGTAATGCATAAATTTAATGCATGTATGTGTGTGTTTGTGTGTGTGTGTGTGTGTGTGTGTGTGTGTGTGTGTGTGTGTGTGTGCGTGCGTGCGTGCGTGCGTGCGTGCGTGCGTGTGTGTTAACATTAAGCAGACAAGTTGCCTGCAGGCCGGAAAAGGCAGATCTATTCCCACGAGGGCAGAATTGCACACAATGAAGAGTTGCACTTCCGAATTGAATGATCAGATTACATGAGCTGTGAGCTTCTGCCAGTCCTACACACACACACACACACACACACACACACACACACACACACACATACATACACACATACATGCATACACATACAACCACAGACAAAGAGAAATCTCAGCACAAACACTGATAATCCCACACAGATTATTAGAAGACACGGGATCAGCTTTTACTGCTATGCAGATGATACTCAATTATATATTTCAACTAAACCTGATGAGATGTCTGAACTGTCTAAGCTAACTGAGTGTATTAAAGATGTTAAAGACTGGATGACCAACAATTTTCTTCTCTTAAACTCAGACAAAACAGAATTATTACTTATTGGGCCTAAATCCTGCACACAGCAGATCTCACAACTCGACCTGCAATTAGAGGGATACAAAGTTAGCGTTAGCTCTACTATAAAAGATCTGGGTGTCATATTAGACGGCAATTTAACTTTTGAAAATCATATATCCCATGTCACAAAAACTGCCTTCTTTCATCTGAGAAATACTGCAAAGTTATGAAGTATGCTATCCATCTCAGATGCAGAAAAGCTAGTTCATGCTTTCATGACTTCTAGGCTGGATTACTGTAATGCTCTGTTTGCTGGTTGCCCAGCATCCTCTATTAACAAACTTCAGCTAGTACAAAATGCAGCTGCCAGAGTTCTTACCAGGTCTAGAACATGATCATATCACCCCAATTTTATCCTCTTCACACTGGCTGCCTGTTAAATTTCGTATTGAATTTAAAATATTGCTTCTTACCTATAAAGCTTTAAATAATCAATCTTCTGTCTCGATACAATCCAACCCGCTCTTTAAGAACTCAAAACTCAGGGCTTCTGATAGTACCTAGAATAGCAAAGACCACTAAAGGAGGTCGAGCCTTCTCAATTATGGCCCCTAAACTCTGGAATAGCCTTCCTGATAATGTCCAAGGCTCAGACACACTCTCGCAATTCAAAATTAGATTAAAAACCTATCATTTTAGCAAAGCATACACTCAGTGCATCACTTAGCAATATGACGCATGATGTGCCCCACACAGGTTTTTTGCATCTCGTTTATATACACTATGAACAGCAGCTACGCTAATTATTCTCTATATTCTCTATTTCCACCTGGGGGTACTCATCCCGAGGCCCTCAGACTATGCAGCACCACTGATGCGATCCAAGACCAGCGACGAGATGATCCCAAGGTTTTCATCATCCTGGACAAGGCTGTATCCTGAGCAGCTGCTGTGGTGGTCATGGAAAAGTGGAGAGCATGAGACATTTACCAGCATTCTCCAGCCTCCGGCGCCTAGACTGCAGCTCTGCACAAGACGTTTGGCCATAGGAGAAATGGTCATGCCCAAAAATTGTAATTTTTTAAGAACTATTTCAAGGTCAATATTATTAGCCCCTTTAAGCTATTTTTTTTTCTCATAGTCTACAGAACAATCCATCGGTATACAATAACTTGCCTAATTCCCCTAACCTGCCTAGTTAACCTAATTAACCTAGTTTAGCCTTTAAATGTCACTTTAAGCTGTATAGAAGTGTCTTGAAGAATATCTAGTCTAATATTTTTACTGTCATCATGACAAAGATAAAATAAATGTTATTAAAGATGAGTTATTAAAACTATTATGATTAGAAATGTGTTGAAGAAATCTTTTCTCTGTTAAACAGAAATTGGGGAAACAAATGAAACATGGGCGCTAATAATTCTTCTATATATAGAAGACTTCAACTATATATAAAGTTTGGCAATAATATACAATGATATAATTAATTAATTATTTCAATTGAATGCTAATGTACAATAATGTTTTCTAAAAATTCAATTCTCTCTCTCTCTCTGTGTGTGTGTGTGTGTGTGCGTGCGTGCGTGCGTATGTGTGTCTGTGCGCGCGTGTCTGTTTCTTGTCTTTCTAATGAGCTTAAAGCGTAAGTGGTTTGGAAGAGTTTGAGCTTGCTTGGTCTCTCTGGAGGTGAGCTTTACCTCCTCTCATCTCTGCGGATGGTAATGAGTCTGGGAGACGCACAGGAGCAGCTCACGCTACAGGAATCCCCTCAACACCACAATATTGATTCCTCGCTTTTAATCAATCCTCATTTTGATGAACCTACGTGAGTCTCGACTGAAACTTGACATTTTATTGGAACTCGTGACATTTGGATTCTATTGGAACGGACTGAAACTCTATCTGACATTTCACTCCACATAACACTCTACATAACACACTACGCTAAACCTCTGTACACACTGAAACTCTACATAACACACTCTGATTAAACTCTGTAACACAATGGAACTATACGATACATTTAGGGACGGTAATCGGTTTCAAGGTATACCGAGGTTTGAAAAGTCAAGGTTTTAAAACCGCTACCATTTTCTGTTATACCCTATGTTTTTATGACTCTTTTATTAGTGAAGTTTATTTTTAAACTCATTTCGAGAGGAGCACGCGCTTATGATTGATAGCAGCTGGTCCTCATTAGCTAACGCACGATTCACCAATCAGACAATTCCTAAATCACTATAAATATCCAGAGTATCTTACCTTGAAGGAGTCTTGAAGAATCCCCCCTTCCACCCCTGCTCCTCTCTTTTCCTTGTCAGGGCAGCATGGGGGCCCAATGGTTAGCATCATTGCCTCACAGCAAAATTGTCACTGGCTCTGATTTTACCTGGTCAAGTCTGTGTGGAGTTTGCACATTCTCACCGTGTTTGCGTGGGTTTTCCCCGGGCTCTCCGGTTTCCGCCCACAGACCAAAAACATGTAACACAAGTAAACTGACTAAACTAAATCAACATCATACACAAGCGTAGAATTTAGCATACACTCTCTATAGCTATTCTTAGAGCATACTCCCACTAGGGCGTACTCACACACTTGTCCCCCCTCCCATCTCCCCCGACGGCCCGCACTCACATTACATTCAGGCCTGGGCGCTTACATTATCAATGATGCGCTGTTCAGTAAGGGCTCTCACTCAGCACAGTGGACATTTCTTTAGTTATATGGTTTAAGTGGTTTGATATGCGGTGACACAGTCTAATATTTCGCAGAACAGATCAGCCACTTTTGACGCTCATAAACAATCATAAAGTCCTCGTGCTGCAGGAATTAGGAGGTTTGCTGAAGCTGCAGCTGACGTGCAGTGAGGGATTTGCATCTTTAATAATCTACGACAGTTTGCGTTCATTGAACAATACGAATGATTAAATAATCCATATCAAACAGTCCCTTAAAAGTCACGTCTCGCTTTCACTTTCGGGCTCAGGCACGCTTGCACTCACCAGGTGAACCGCGCTCAGGCCCACCTCTTCCAACCGGGCCAGGGCCGCCCAAGTGAACCATGCATGAGCCCAATTCAGAGCGCTCACACTTCTCAAACGATCCGGGAAACGGGCCTGGGCACGGTACAGATAGCATAGTGTGAGTACGCCTTTGATCTACATTTACCATGCAGGGGAGTTCTTGAGACCTACCTGAACTCAGACTTCCCTCTCACCCTGCCCCTGGCTCGAGGATCTTACAAGTTCATGGCTCTCTCCAAATCAATCATCAGCTAAGGCCGAACTCTTGAAAGTATTTTAGTGCAACAGTATCTCCAGCAGAAAAGGAGCTAATTGCTAAAAAAACTAATAATAAACCAACATCCCAGCATGGCATAGAGCTGAACAGTGCAGTGGCTTACTTTATATACAAAGAAAAGAAAGATATTTAAAGCTGCCTTTTCAAGTTGTAAAGTTGTAATTCTGGGTTTTTAAACTAATGAGCAGAAGTCAATTATTTATTTAATTAATTAGCCTGACATGCTTACTGTCCCAAAATATTTTAAATGTTTCATAAAATAAAATATATGGTGTTTAATGGGGGAAAATATCGGTAAGAATAACTTATTTTAGAGTATTTAAAGTTATTTTAGTAATCACAATACACTGATACCGTGAAAGCGTGATATGTTTACCTAAGGTTATCATACCATCAGTATATTTTATCTTTCCATGCCTAGATACATTCTAATTCAATACATTCAGAAATATTGTTAGACTCTACATAGCACATTCTACCACAGTTCTGTTACAGATTTGACAGATTTTTCACTTCTATTAGATACATTTAACACAAACTCGGCTGCGTCCAAAATCGCATACAAAAACAGTTCCTTCATGTTGTCTCAGCACAGACCGATTAAGTTACCTTTTTTTGCTTTCACAACTTGGAAGTGGGGGCTGCACGGTGGCGCAGTGGGTAGCATGTTCGCCTCACAGCAAGAAGGTCGCTGGTTCAAGCCTCGGCTGGGTCAGTTAGCGTTTCTGTGTGGAGTTTGCATGTGGAGTTCTCCTCGTGTTCACGTGGGTTTCCTCCACAAGTCCAAAGACATGTGGTACAGATGAGTAGGGTAAGCTAAATTGTCTGTAGTGTGTTTGAATAAGTGTGTATGAATGTTTCCCAGTGATGGATTGCAGCTGGAAGGGCATCCGCCGCGTAAAACATGTGCTGGATAAGTTGGCGGTTCACTCCGCTGTGGAGACCCCTGATTAATAATGGGACTAAGCCGAAAATGAATGTAAGAATGAATGAATGAAATTTAAGTGGATTGACCATGAAATAAATATATTGTCCCAAAGAAATCTCAAGAATTGTGTTGTTTTGCCTCATTTTAAACAAGAATTTTGAACAAGCAGCAAAAATATTAATTTTGAGTGTACTTCCCTACTATATAGTACAGGGTGGGCCATTTCTATGGATACACCTTAATAAAGTACATAGACAATTGCCTTCAGATGACCCCAAAGATAAAAGTCTAAGGGGGTCAGATCAGGAGACCTTGGAGGCCATTTAACTGGCCCACAACGACCAATACACTTTTCAGGAAACTGTACTCAGGAAACCATTGCCGATTTATTAAGGTGTATCCATATAAATGGCCCACCCTGTACATTAAAAACAGCCAAGTAGTATTTCAGAATTCATAGTATTGGAAAAACAGTATTGGATGGCCTACTACGGGGAAATACTGTAATGTGCATTGTCCAATGGTTGAGGGTTAAATCTGAAAATGCACCTTGTTTAAAAATATAGATTCTTTTAATAAAAAGATTCGACTCAGAGTCGTTTAAATGATTTGTCGTTCATCAGGATCTTTTGTCTGTTTATATCGACGTCGACATGAAACAATACCAACTATGAAATGCCGGATCAGGTAAAACGTGAACAAGCCTTTCCCTTCACATACTAGCGGAGTGTGAGGGATCATGGGGTTGATCATGATGCGAAGATTGCTATCACTGAGAGATGCGGCCTACCCTGTAGTGCGGGATTCACCTGCCGTTTGTTATTAAAGAAAGGCAACTAACTGTTTGTATAGATCAGTTTCTTCCTTGAGATCCTGTCAGTGTTTTTCCTTCCTACACAATGTGAAGTGTGAATACAATGGTTAATCGTATTATGTTTGGACATAATGTGTCCAAAACCATGTTGAAAACACAACACATGCTTCTTCCTGTACCCATTTAAATGCGTTTTGTGCTTGTGATCTCCTGCTGTTTGATGCTATGGCCACGATCACGCCGCACAGTCAATTTTCAAGACAGTTCAACTTTTGCCACTGTGTGGATTAATACTGAATGTGTGTCGTTGTTATCACTTGGGGTTAGCATTAAGAGTAGAGTAATATGCTGGTGTTTAACTGCATTCCTGAATTGGGCTTTCACGTATAGTCTGTGCTACTTCATAGTCGTGGTGGGCATTTCTCTCTGTCTCCCGCTGAACCCAGTCAACCAATCACAACAGACTGGGTCATCAGACCAATCACAGCAGATTAGCCTCACGCAAAAGACGGGTTTGGGAACAAATGAATCGCTGAACAAATGATATGGCAGTGGTTAGGATAATTAAGTAAAAATTATAGGTGGGCATAGATTATTATTTTTTAAATCTAGATTAATCTCACTGTAATTTTGGAATTAACCTAGAGTAACCTAGATTAAAATGGCTCATCTGAATTCTGCCGAATTCAGGGCTCATCTCCTGTTTCCACAATGCATCACAAACTGCTTGAGGAACTGTTCTACTGTGATAATTGGTGATGAAAATAAATGATGTTCAATAAGATGTACTTGTGTTTACTCACTGTTTATTCAGGTAAACATCAATGTTGAGCTGTAGGCCTACATAAGCTCCAAACAGCCATTATTGATGACCTTAATTTGACTAAAGTCATAACTGAACTGAACAGAAATGAATGAAGACGTGGAGTATGCAGATATTAGTGGCATTATTGAAGTAAACACCGCAATCAAACTATTACCATCATGTAAGACTTTTCGCCATATTGTCAGACAAGATCCAAAATGACAGGAAACTCCTAGATGAAAGCACTTGACGTAAACCCCTTAATTATATTATTGTCTATAAGGCAAATAACTAGTGTACAGATGTCCATGTAAGTGTAGTCAGTCGTGTCTTCAAGTAAGTGAAAGATCCAGAAAGGCATCCTGCTGATTTGATTCAGAAGGGCACTTTTTTGTCAGACGGCTCACCGGTTTGACTTTCATTCACCGTCATTCGGTTTGAAAAGCAGCCGCTCCATTTTATCTGTAGATGTTTTACTGGAACACATAAACTCTACAGGTGCCTGATAGTTAGATGTGTAGCTAACACTAATCAATAGATTAGTGTCATAAGAGGTGGTCATTTCACTGTAGGAATACACACAGGTTTGATGATCGTTCTCGCCACCTACAGTGCAATTCGGTCAGGTATCCATCCGCGCTAAAATATCAAGGTGAAAGTCATCATAGCTTGCGTAGAATAGACCCAGCTCCAGACCCAACTTTGAGAATAGATTAACGCCGATATTTTTTTTAATCGCCCGATAAGAGTCTCGCGTTAACGCAGCAAGTTAACGCCGATAACGGCCCACCACTAGTAAAAATAAATGCATATAATAAGACAATGAGTGTTTTTTGACCTTGCATGCATGTCAGCCTGTTGTTGGAGACCCCCAAAATCAAACATGACCTTTTATAATGCATAATAGGAGCTCTATAACTAATGTTCACAAACAGAACATTGGATTTAATAAAACCATGCTTAATAAATGCAAGATTATTCTTATTTAAAATTAGTAAATACATTAACTAATGGACCATTATTCTAAAGAGTTACCTTAAGACCTAATGTCACACCTGCCAACATTTGTCTCTGAAAGTCCGGGAGACAAGGGGGCGGTTGGGAGGGGGGTGTCGAGGGGTGAGCAAAGCGACCGGAAGGGGTGCCTGGTCTTTCGGCGATCTGGGGGTGTTACGCTCCTTTTACAAGGGGCGTCAGCTTCAACGCTTTCTATTCACTTTGAATGGGTGACATTAGGCGTTGCCGAACTGCATTGTGGATCCATCTGCGCTGCTTTAGTGGTGTTGATCGCTGCAGAAGTTGTGACTTTCTCAACTTTTCAAGTGCTAAGCGCCAGCCAATCAGATCGCTGTATACAAATACACCAGCTAGACAGTAGCCGGTTGCTGGCTAATTTCATTGGCTGACGCTGCTATGATGATCCCGTCAGCCCCAACTTCAGACAAGCCCTCTGTCAAGTGTTGACGCTGAAGCCCCGTGTGAATGGGGTGTTACAGATTGTACCAATCACCTGAGGACTGGGGGAAGGGGTTGAAATTCTGTTAGTTTTCTGGGAGAAATGACAAACATGGAAGGTGGGTCTGAAATACGGGAGACTCCTGGGAAAATCGAGAGTGTTGGCAGGTATGCCTAATGTGTAACATTCCTAAACCTATACGTCATGCTAATCAAACTCTGTACATCTATTCTGACTCAACCAGACATCTATAACAGCTACTCTAACTCTACCAGAGCCTCTACTACAACATTACTCAAATTCCCCAGACCTAACGTGATTATACGCGTGAGGTTAGAGGTTTAGTGTGCAGAATAATGCCCATTGTTCTGCGCTAGATGGACACAGCTCCTGTTTGTTATCTGGCCGTGCTTTAATTTATTTCAGCAACAGAACCGAGAATACACACAGGAGCAATTTACAGACACGCTACGCTGTGATCCCGCTCTGTCTGACTCTTCTGTGATGAGTGTCAAGACGCTGGAAATACTCAGGAAAATGATAGGGAGGGAGTCGGGAAAAAAACCAAGAGCGAAAAGTAAAAGCAGCACAGCAGGCTTTAATAAGCCAGATCTGCATTAGTGTATCACACACAGACACACACACAGCAGGAGCTAATCCAAAGGTTGCAGGTTCAAGCTCCCTGAAGGCTTGATTCATGGGCCTGAGGATTGTGAAGGTATCCTACATCTTATCACCTTTCACTTTGCTCCTGAACGGCATGCTTAAACTCAGATTGCTCCAGGAGGGATGATTTCTATCATAATTATACTATGAGAAGTTGCTGGGTAGGCGGCGCAGTGGCTTAGTGGTTAGCACTGCCGCCTCACAGCAAGAAGGTTGCTGGTTCGAGTCCCAGCTGGGCCAGTTGGTGTTTCTGTGTGAAGTTTGCATGTTCTCCCCGTGTTGGCGTGGGTTTCCTTCAGGTGCTCCGGTTTCCCCCCACAGTCCAAACACATGCGCCATAGGGGAATTGATTAAACTATATTAAATATACTAAATTGGCAACAGTATATGAGTGTGTGTTTGGGTGTGTCCAAGTACTGGGTTGCAGCTGGAAGGGCATCCACTGTGTAAAACATATGCTGGAATAGTTGGCGGTTCATTCTGCTGTGGCGACCTTTGAAATAGAGACTAAGCCAAAGGAAAATGAATGAATGAATGAAGTTGCTGGGTAAGAAAGTAAAAGCCAAATGACTAAAACATTATGAAACAGAAGTAAACATATGTTTCCAGATAGCTTGATTTCACATTCAGAAAGTATACCAGCGCCCAATTTAAAACAGTCCACAACTCACTTAGAAATAAGAATAAAGAAGCACACTTAGCATAAAAGCACACAAGACACTTCTAAAATTAGCTTAAAAATGCAGTGCAACATTAAACAAAGGTAGATATGAAGAAAATCTGATCTGTGTTTGTGTATATGGACAGTACATTAAAAATCGAATGTTTGGAAAAGTCTCTGAGGGTGTTTTCACTCCTGCCTTGTTTAGTTCGGTTGAATCGCACTTGAGTTTGTTTTCCCTTATGGTGGTGTTCGTTTTAACAGGTGTGAATGTAGCAACCACACTCGAGTGCGCACCAAAAGTGGACCAAAAAAGTGGACCGAGACCTCCTTGAAGAGGCGGTCTTGGTGTCACAAAATACACAGGAGACCCAAATGCAAGTGAATGCAGATGATTTATTAACAGGAATAACAACTGGTATTGATCTCACCAGATATTGAAGGATAGAGTGGTGCATCTCTCAAGGAAAACGACACGCTAAACAGCGGTAATAGTTCATCAGAGCAACAGATCCAGAGTGAAGTCTCTCACTGATATCTTACCAGATACTGAGGGAAGGGGGTAGAGCAATGGTGCATCTCTCAAGGAAATTGACACGCCAAACAGCGGTAATAGTTCTTCAAGCCATGCTTGGTGCAATTTGTTGCTATTTTCAGACCAGCACGAGCCTAATTTTCACGTTTAGAAAATTTAGAAATAGTTTTGACACAAATTAAATATGTGGGCTAATGGATGTGTTCAGTGGAGTGAGTTTCCACCGTTTCCTTACTCCACCAAAGTGAAGAGGAGTAAAGAGTAAAGTAAAGAGAAAGTAAAGAGGCTGAATGGAGGAGGCTCGTTCTTTATCCTCGCGCTGCAGATGCTCTGTTTAACTGTTTTCTCGCTAGTGAAGCGTTCTGTTTTCACACTTACAAAGTCCACCATGTAAATAGCAAATGCACCATGGAGTGACGCAACTGACTCTTAAAGGGAATGAGAGATGAGACTCTCATTGGTTTAATGAATGTTATGCTCAAAACACACCCAGAACTCATCAAGAAAATAACCACAACCCTGTTAGACCATGCACTGTGGTGCAAAGCGTATTTATTCATCCTTAAAATAGCCAAAGTGGAATAAGACATGCCCTTAAGGCTTTTGTGCCATGTGCCCTATATGTTAAAGTACATTTAAATAATAAGAAAAACTTTAAACTGTACTAATATTTCACAATTTAGCAGTTTTTATTATATTTTCGTCAAATAAAACTGCACTTTAAATGAGACTTCTTTCAACAAACTGAAAACATCTTAATTATTCCACACTTGTGTATGTTTCTGTGCTGATTGTGTTAGTGTGTCTGACCTCTGGCTCATGATCTTGTAGGCGTCTGGTAAATAACAGCGCGTGTTCTCCATCTGTGCGGGATCGGCGTCACAGATTTTGTCATCAGTTCGTCCATAATTTGCACTCTCGATCATGATGACGTCTGTCCCAGGACAGCGCAGCTCGATTGGGTAACTTTCACAGGACAGCTCCCGCCGGACCACCGCCATGGGCACCGGTGCACGACTGAAAGCTGCAAAAACAGAAGAGAAATGCTCAGTAAAATAAACACTGCATGCTTATTTCAACAGCTTCACTGTAAATGTACTCAGGTAAAAATAAATGTACAAGATTTTGAAAAAACCTAGTCAGTTACAGTAATTGTCAGTAATACAGTCAGCAATACAGTCATGTCTGTCTGTAATTCTTCTACACTACTGACTATAACCAAATTTTTAATGCCTTGTTACTTTTTCACCCACTGTGTATAGTGTGGTTTGCCATGCTTGAGCAATCCATCAAATGTCTTTAGACTTTAAATCCTAATGTCGCTGTCTCTGCCAGGAGGATTTTTTTTCCCTGTGACAGTCGTCCAGAGCAAATCCACACAGAAATACTTCACTGACCACAGAAGAAAAAAAAAGCACAGTTTACTGTCGCTGACATAAACCCCAGGGCTGAGCTGAAGACACGCTGAGCTTTAGTCCGTCAGCCGGGACTAAAGACTGTGATCTGGAAAGATTTAGCACAGAGAAATGATCTTGGATCCTGTTGTTTGTGTGTGTTCTGCCACCTCGTCCAGAATTATCAGAAGAGACTCAAAGATGAACTGTTGGATTTAGACACAAGAGTCTGCATCCTAATCACTAATTATACACAATCCGGTGTAACCACG
>CAIGQZ010034999.1:14420028-14432868 GCA_903798205.1 Danio tinwini | reverse complement strand
TGTGTGTGTGTGTGTGTGTGTGTGTGTGTGTGTGTGTGTGTGTGTGTTTATATTTGTTTATTCATTTGTGTATGCATTTATTTTGTATTCATTTGTTTATGTGTGTGAGTGTGTGTGTTTGTTTCTTAATGTTTTTTTTTTTGATTTATGTTTGCCTTTGTTTATTTGTGTATTTATTTATGTGTTCGTTTGTTTATGTAATTATTTGTGTGTTCATTTATTTATTTGTTTGTTTATTTATTTATGCACATTATTTGTTTATTTATAAACTTATTTTGTGTTTATTTGTTTGTTTGTTTGTTTATTTGTGTATTCTTTGTTTATTTATGAACTTATTTTGTATTCATTTATTTGCTTATGTGTGTGTGTGTGTTTTGTTTGTTTTATTTATGTTTGCTTTAGTTTGTGTTTGTCACTTGTTTATTTATGTTTTTGTGTTCATTTATTCATATGTTTGTTTGTTTATTTATGTATTCATTTTTGTGTTCATTTATTTGCTTATGTGTGTGTGTGTGTGTGTGTGTGTGTGTGTGTTTTGTTTGTTTTATTTATGTTTTTGTTAGTTTATTTAGGTTTTCTATGTTTATTTATTTATTTATTTATTCATATACATGTTTGTTTGTTTATTTGTTTATTTTTATGTGTGTTTGCTGAAGGAAAGACGAAGGAAAATGAATGTAAATTAATAAAAAAAAATTTAATTTTTTCTTAATTTGTCTTGCATTTAACTAGCTATTTTTGGATAGATTTTTTCTGTATTTTCTTTTACTTAGTCTTTATTTTTTTAGAAGAATACTCCTAAAGCAAGAGTGTGTTCAATTGACCAAAAGTTACTTTTTTTTACATAATATTTGTTCTTACAATTATGTACTTACAAAATGTGTACTTACACTTTAGCCTACTTATGTAAGTACACTATTGTAATGACATATTAAGCACGAGTGTACTTTGTAATGTAAGTACAATGTAACAACATAAAGCTACAATGTAAGTACATTGGACCAAATGTGTAATTTGGGCTTTAGGTACATAATCAATAAGGTCACCTTATGTAAAGTGGGACCAATAATTGTATTCACAGGGGAGAGCGGGGCACAAAGTAACACTTTTTGGTTTTGATCAAATAATGAACATAGTAATCGGGTTAGACAAACCATATTTTTTACCAACAACACACAAGCCTCTCCTACAAATGAGCACTGGAATTATGATCGCTGGACAAGTGGTTTCTGTGCAGTATTGCCGAAAGTGCCAAGAGTAAAAATGTTACTATTTACCCCACCTGTGGGGCAAGTTGTAACAGACAGGGGGTTATTTGTAACACATGCTTATTAAGGCAGATTTCACACCATTAATTTACATTCAGTTTACTTTAAATAGTAACTATATTTCCTCAGTAATTGTCTCATTTCTTTTTTTATTCTACATAGCACAGTGTGTTTATTTATTTATTTGTTTATTGGATAAACTCAGGCGACCCTCGTGACGACGTCACTGGGTCGCAGGTTCGAACCTTGGCTGGGTCAGTTGACATTGTCTGTGTGGAGTTTGCATGTTCTCCCTGCGTTTGCGTGGGTTTCCTTCGGGTGCTCCGGTTTCCCCCACAGTCCAAAGACATGCGGTACAGGTGAATTAGGTAGGCTAAAATTGTCTGTAGTGTATGAGTGTGAATGAGTGTGTGGATGTTTCCCAGAGATGGGTTGCTGCTGGAAGGGCAGCCGTTGCGTAAAAATCGTGCTGGATAAGTTGGCGGTTCATTCCACTGTGGCGACCCCAGATTAATAAAGGGACTAAGCCGACAAGAAAATGAATGAATGAATGAATGGATAAACTCATTTGAATTCATTTGCATTATTATCCATTATTTTACGATGCCTTTATTTGCATTATTAGCAATAAAAAAAATTCCTATTAAAACAATATTTTCTATTTAAAAAAAAATGTTTTTTAAAAATCCTCAACATTACACTCAAAATTAAAAACATTATTGTGTTAGTTTAGTTGGTGTCCACCAGTGTGTGGCTTAAATGTAACACCCTGTTACAACTAACCCCGTTGTGTCGTGTTTTCCTCAAAGCTGGCTAGCAATCACTGTGTGTTTTATACATCTTTCAAAATGGTTTCATCTTTTAGCCTAGAAGACGGTGATCACAACAATATAAGATTTTACATACACACACCGTACACACTAAATTATTTCAATAATTGGCAGAAAGACCTTGGAAAGCAGACACGTGCAGAGGTGGGGGCTTTGGGGGTTTGAGACCCTGCCCTTTTTTCTCCTGGAGACAAAGTGCCCTTTTTTCCTGGGGATAATAATTATTTTTTAAATACTAATAATAATATAATATATGTATAAGTTAATGCGTGTTCTTTTAAGGACAGCTTTCCCTGTCAGACAATAAAAAACAGAATTATGTATATCTTGGTTTTAAAAACAAGTACCATGAAAGTCATGGTGGTCATGGTGGAGTGAGAGCACGAGACTGATTCCTGTGACGCTCCAAGGACAGACGAGTCTTCGCTGAGGTCCAGCTTCCGGCGCCTAACTGCAGCTCTGCACAAGACGTTTGGCCATAGGAGAAATGGTCGTGCCCAACTGAGTCTGGTTTCTCTCCAGGTTTTTTTTAAATTCTTCACTTTTACCAATTGGTGAAGTTTTTTCCTCGCCACTGGCTTGCATGGTTTGGGATCTGTAGAGCTGCGCATCGATGGATTACTCTTCAGTGTTTGGACTCTCAGTAGAGACTATTAACCCCCACTGACCTGAGCTAAACTGAACTGAACTTAAACTCTGAAAACTGAACTGACACTGTTTACATTTACTATAATTCTATGTGAAGCTGCTTTGACACAATCTACATTGTAAAAGCGCTATACAAATAAAGCTGAATTGAATTGAAAGTCAGTGGTTACAGGTTTCCTGCTTTCTTGTGTGTCCGACAAAAGAAAAAAAAAGTCTAATAGGTTTGGAACAAGTAAAAGTTGAGTAAATGGTGACAGATAGTGATGTGTCGTTCACGAATAAGCCGGCTCTAAGAGTCGATACTTTGTAGCGAACGAGAAGAGCTGACTCCCGTGGGGGAGAGCCGAATCTTCTGCTGTAAGTAGGAGCGGGGCTTCATTTGGGAACAACCATGCGGCTAATCACATGGGGATCGTACCATTATGTGAAAGAAGGAAAGGGGGCGCATGCTTTAAAGATAGCAAGTGTAGTGGTACAGGCCAGGTATACAGACCGACAGAGAGAGGCGGGGGAGACGGCATTAAATGAGAGTCCATTGGGAGAAAGTAAAAAAATGAGTGAAAAACAACAAAAAAACAACATTTGGCTGCATTTCAATGATGTTGGAGACTGCAAAGCTGAGTGCAGAATTTGTCAAATGAAAATATCTGTTAGAGCAGGGTCAACAACAAACATGCACCAATATGTGTAATATAAAGCTGCGTTCACACTAGAGTTTGATAATGCGAAATTCTGTCATACGGCGCTGCGAAAAGGGGCGGGATTAAACAAGATGATTAGACATTAATAAAGCCAGCGATTGCTCCATGTTTTCAATTTCTGTTCAGAGAGGTCATGTTTTGATCCTCGACTGGTCTCACTCAGTCAAGTGATGCGATTTCGCAGGTCAGAGTTCACCAAGCTTGAACTTTGCACCGCAGCAACCTGCGGAACTCAGACGCATGACCCTGCGTTTTGGGCATTCGTGTGCGTATGAATGTAAGTCTATGGGGAGAAAAGTCCAGTGGGACCGTGGCTTTACTATGGTTGTGTTCAATTGTTCAATTAAAGTTTTATTAAAATGTTAAATAATAGTAACTGTGTATTTTTTATGAAAAATCAGGAATTAAAAAATTGCTTACCAATACAAAAACCATTCACAATTGATAAACTGGGCTAAAATAGAAGGCTCTGAGTGATACTAAATAAAGAGCCATTTGGGAGCCGTAAGAGCTGGCTCTTTTAAGGGGCAGGGGCTCACGTGGAAAAAAGGGCACTTTTTATTAAATAATAATAATAATTGTACTTTAATAAATAACATATAATAAAGGAGATTTCATCCTAAATTCACCATATACTCACCCTTAAAAGGATAGTTCATTCAATACTGAAAATTCTGTCACTAGTGATGGGAAGTTCGGCTCTTTTCAAAGATTCAGCTCTTTTGACTCGGCTCCCAGTCAAACTCTGCGGACCCGGTGGCGGGTCCGGTGACGTCATCGACTTCCCCTTTAATTTTTAAAGGTCGTGGGTTGCGCAACACCCTGGAAGTGGCTCTGTTTCAGAGTGGAGAAGCTATATTTTATGCACATATGCATCACTTCGGTTTTTATTTTACTGTACAAAAGTTATTTACACTTAAATACACAGTATACTGGGTACCCGAGCTGGGTATTGAACATTGGTTTATTTTCATATCTTATAGTCATTGACTAATTTTAATATAATGTTATGATGCCTAAAATGCAAAGGAGATCAAATAAGTAATGTAAACTCATGTTCCTATAGTTATTATCATCTAAAACTAAGCAGAAGCAAATATGTACTATTTAATATGAATGATCAACAAGTTATTTTCCCAGTATTCAGATGAATTGTAATAGTTTGGTCATATCACATGATAGAGATAAAATTCTTTTTCCTAGTGTTTGCTGCCCTCTGCTGGTTTCAAGCAGAACTGTCTGGAGAAGCTAAAACCTCTAAATAGATAATCTACACCCTTTCAAAAAAGCATTTTAGAAAACAAAATTAAAAATCGCCCAATGTTGAAGTGGTTCATAATAAAACAGAAAACATATCAAATTATTATTTATTACTTTCTGCAGTTTCTTATGTAAATTTAAAAGGTTTTCTACTCAATTACACTGGAATTGTTCATTTATAGCAATGCATTTGGATATGGAAGGCTTTCAAAATTTGGTAGGCGGAAAATACATAAAAAAAATGGTAAAGTACCTCTCATCAGTTGGAATACAATAACTTTTGCATAGATTATGGTAGAGACATTTTTCTTTTTTCCTTTGATTACACACATGTGCAGAAACCACCAAAATTATTTACAGCAACATAGACCACACAGAACCTAAAAGGTACACTTTCAAATTTGAGTTTATTAAAAAAAAATACAAAAAGCGCCTCTATTTTAAATACTTTCAATAGTGTTTTATGAAAATTCAAAGGGTTTTCTTTAAAATGACACCAACTTTTTGCATTTACACCTCTGCATGTGGATTTGGGAAGCTTTTAAATTTGGGTAGGCAAAATCCAGGCGGACATCCCAAAATAGCACTAGACTTTAAAGGGTTAAAAGGTCTCTGCACATCCCTGCTCGGAAGCATGCCATGGTTAACCCGGAGCATATACCTTGAAACTCTGTGTTACATTTAACCCCGCGTTACTTTGTGCCCCGCGCTCCCCTAATTGTATTATTAAATGTTTACTTTAACCGTTTCAAGTAAATGCTGATCTTTCGGAATATTTGCATTAAATATATAAATATATTAAAGCAAGTTTGTTCGCAGTACTAATAATGGAATGTTTCTTGATTATTAAATCGACATATTAGAAATATAAAACATTTGTCAGTAATATTCAGAGAGCTCTGTTAAATTGTATGGACATTTGATTTTATTTGGATGTTTGATCAGTGCTAGTAGAAACAGAATGTCATATAAAGGCTGTGAATTGTGTGTGTTGGTATTTGCTGGCAGTCGTCAGCATAACAGGGATCTTAAATTACCTATTAGCATCCAAACGAGCGCAAACTGGCCTCTCACACACACTGACCTCCTGATTCCGGGAGTGTGTGATAACGTGTGTGTGTGTGTGTGTGTGTGTGTATGTGTGTGTAAGTCACATTCTCCTGCAGTGCTCAATGAACTTATTGTTACGTCCCTCATCCTCCGCTTCGACCCCTCGGCCCTCATGAGGGTCCAAACACACACCTGTCAACCCGCGTCTGCACGGACATCAGTCCATACACTCTGCACAACCCCTGGAGTTTATTGGAAACACACACACACTCACTCACACACGCACACGCACACGCACACGCACACGCACACGCACGCGCGCGCACACACACACACACACACACACACACACACACACACACTAAATCATTCATTCGCACTTACACATACATGCATACACATTCCTGCTTACATACACATGCATACACACTCACTCACACACACACACACACACACACACACGTTCATTTGCACAAATATATGCATACACATTCATGCTTACACACACACACACACACACACACACATTTATGCTTACGCACACACATGCACATACATGCAAACACATTCATGTTTACACACACACTCATGCACTCGCACACACACTTGTATGCATACACACATGCATGCTCACAAACACACACACACACTTAATCATTCACTTGCATATGCATACATATTCATGCTTAAACACACACACACACACACACACACACACACACACACACAGATGTGTATACATACAAACTTACACACACACTCATGCACAAGCGCACACACACACACACACACACACAAACACACCCACACACACACACACACACACACACACACTGATGTATACATACACACACACACACACACACACACAAAAAAAAACACACACACACACACACACACACACACACACACACTCAGTCATTCACTGGCACAGGCATAGACATTCATGCTTACACACAGACACACAAACACACACTGACGTACACACATGCACACACATACACAAATGTTCACAAACACACACTCATGCACATGCACACACACACTTAATCATTCGCTCGCACACACATGCATAGACATTCATGCTTACACTTATGCACACACACACACACACACACACACACACACACACACACACACACACTTAATCACACCTGACACACATATATGCATACACATTCATGCTTACACACTCACACACACACAGAAACATACATATTCACACACAAACACATACTGATTCACACACATACACAAACACACACACACACACACACACACACACACACACACAGAAACACACATATTTATTCACACACACACATACACACACATACACACAGAAACATACATATTCACACACAAACACATACTGATTCACACGCATACACACACACACACACACACACACACACACACACAGCATGGAGTTCCACATGAGGAGCAGATTGAAGGGAAGGTCAGTGGAAACACGATCAGCCAATTCCCTGCTGCTCTCTGGGGTTTCTCCACATTCCTGCTCTGTATTATTCAGTCTCTCCTGCCCATCAACGGCGGACTCTGCAGCCCAGATCTGCTTTCATCAATACACCAGCCAGAGGAAAAAAATAATGATCACACGCGGCTTCAGGAATCTCCAGATCGTCCCGTTTGGATAAAGCTCGTTGACGTGTGTTTGTGAGACGCTGGTGTTTCGGTGCATGACGGCTACAGATGTAAATCACAAATGGCTGATGGTAAACGCTGATGGAGTTTCGCTCTCGGTGGAGATCCAGCGCTACGCCAGAGACAGCGCATGTGCAATTTTACCCTCCGCTGGCTTTTTTATGGAACTGTGTGCGTGTGTGCGTGCGTGTGTGCGTGCATGTGTGCGTGTGTGAGTGTGTGTGTGCGTTTGAGTAATCATCAGTGGTGGAAAGAGTACTGAAAAAGCATACTCAAGTAAAAGTACCATTACTTGCCTAAAAATGTAGTGTAAGTAGAGTAAAAGAATCTGCTGTGAATATTATAAAGTAGCCCTTTTAAGAGTACTCAAGAGTAGTGAGTAGTGAGTATCATGCTGTTAAAGCTGATGTGTTTACATGTAATTAGTGGATGTGTGTAAACGTAACATTATGTAGTGCATTAGGTATTGCCCAGAAGGCACACAACATCATGAGACATTAATATTAGGTTGGATTTAAGTTGTGATGTCTATGTCATTCGCTCATGCAACAAGACAGATCCAAAACAACGAAGCCACCATGTTTTAATACACAGCCAAGATGTTACAGCGTAATGACATATACATATAATAACAAGCCCTGGTCGCCCCGGGCTCAAATGAACCTTGTCGTCGTCTTGATGAACAGCCACAAAGCCAAAAAGAAGAGCAGATTTTACCCTGTGTCCTGTAGATTTTTACAAGCCAGTCTGAAGCGCGAGCGGTTCCGCTTTCTTGCTTGCTCTCGCCGCGCGTCTATATTTGAAATAACAAACTTCTTGAGCTGATGATAATAACGTGCGCTTGATTATTGACGTGCTTTTGAAACCTGATCCTGTCAGAAACTGACAAACACGAGAGTGACGAGCCAAAAAACTAAAGGAGAAGCCGGAAAAAACAAAGGAGCACATTATTATTACAGCAAACGTGAACAAACTGCCCTGTTTAACTGTTATCATCACCTTTTGGACTATTATGAACTCGAAATTACTTTCTAACAAGAGGCTACACGTGCTGCTGAAGATCACAGACACATTTAATCATGAGAGGTCTGCTCTGACTGGGCTCTATTTCCTGTTGTTTTGAACCTAAATAAGGACTAAATGTCTGCTGTGTGTAGTTTTTCTGTAAGTGGTAACATATCAGAGACTGTAAGGGTCTGTATGTGTTCATATATGTTCATTTATTTATTTATTTAATATAATTGCAGACGTTACAGTAGGCTATTTCGCACTGTCATTGATCTGCAGTTATAATCAACTCATGTTCATAGTAAAGTTAGTAATAAACATTTATACAGCAGTATTTATGTGTGTAAAGCATCTGTTTTGTGAGAAGTGCTGCTCATATGATATGTGAGTGACCAGTACAGCTTTACTTTAGACATTTTCTCCAGCGAAAATGACGTCGACTGCAACTTTCTGTCGTACACCACGCCCACCAAAAGAGTACCATTAGTACCCCTTTAGCAGTGGAAACGCAAGCCTGATTAGGGTGACCCGTACCGTACCGTACTGTACCAGTTAGTGGAAACGAGCCAATAAGGAGTTTTCATGTGATTTTCTAAACTAGTTGTGTTTTGACATTAATAAATGCATAATAATCGTAATAACCGTGAAATCGTGACTATAATCGTACTAACCAACCCCCCCCCCCCCCCCCCCCCCCACACACACACACACACACACACACACACTCACACTGCCGCTGCAAACTCAGTTAAATCAGTTAAACCTGCATTTTTAAGCTGCAGTGCGGATTTCAGTGGACGTCCACTCTCAGGATAAACAACAGCAAGAGAAACAAGTCAGAAAGTCAACCCAAGCGAAGACCTCAAAAAACTCCATCTACTACGTGCCCAGCAGCATAGTGTTGGATAGGAATCTCTCTCTTTATTTCTCTCTCTGTGTGTCTGTCTGTCCACCGAGTGCTGTGTGCTTTCTCTGTTTGTGCTTCTGGATGAAACAGCAGCTGAATAACAATCATCCTGCTGTTTTTTTTCCAGGCTGAATGAGTCTCCCAGCGCTCACAGCGTCCAGGCTGTGAAATTAGGAGCGAACACGGACCTCTTTTCTCGCTTTCATCCGGCCGGCGCTAAAAGGGTCAGATCACTTTCACTGTCAGCGCGTTGGAGTATGTATAAAACGCATATTCATCAGGGACTGCATATCACTCACATAAACTGTTGGCGTAACTTTATTATTATTTACGGCCAACTATGACGACTTCTGCTACTGAGATGACGGAAATGTGAATTTTTTTGTGTCTGCGGTGGTTATGGAGGGGGGTGGGGGGTGGGTTTAAAGACAGATGGCTGTCAGCAAGAGGGATGCGGAGCGAGTGCCAGCAGAAACGGAGATCTTCTTCATCCTCCTCCTCGTCCTCACGGGGGATTGAGCAAAGGCGGACGTGTTTCCTTCACATCACGCATCGCTATGGAAACAGATCTCAGCATCTGCCGTCAATCACAGATCTGTAAGCACGGGAACACCCAGGTGTCCGCCGATCACCTGAGGAACGCGGATGGAGATACTTGAGAAATCACACAGAGACTCTTAGACTGCTGTGAAAACACACACAGGACTGAACTGCAGTTCGCTAGACAGCTGAAGTCAGAATGATTTGCCCTCCTGTGATTTTTTTTCAGATATTTCTCAAATGATGTTGTTTCAAACAACAGCAACAAAAAAGAATTTAAATGAGCATTAGATATAGCGTTACATAGACATCGGAAATTAAGACCTGTGCAAAAATATTTAAGACCTAGAACAGCGAATTTAAGACATTTTAAGGCCTTACATTTCTATTTTTAAATTATAGACTTTTTAAGACCCCGCAGAAACCCTGTCGATCCATCTTGCAGTTTAAACAAAGCAGCGACACAACACCCAGATAGTCATGCAGTGTGAAAACATCTGTGACACGACTACTTTAAAAATCCTGCAGTCTGAACTCGGCATAAGTATAACAAACAATTTTGCAGTGCATTAAAACAAGTTAGAAGTCCTATTGCATTGGGCTGTACTTGTCTAATCAGGAATGCTGCTCTCGAATGACGTCTTGTTTCTTTCTGAATAAGCGCATGGCACTAAAAGCACATTCTGCCATTATGCCTTCATAACAGTGTTACAGAAACGAGCGCTTTCCATTTAGGCTTTCAGATTTCCGACAACATGAAGATGTGAAGGTTTCACAGAAATGCACATGCCAAGCCGGATCAATGGCCTGAAAGCACTCGCGCGCAATTAAAAGTGTCTCCGAGCGGCTTTTTTCCTGTCTGGATTTCAGTCAGTGTGTCAAAGATACGAATTGTTGACGTGACGCTGCATTTTCACTGTCAAACATGACAATATTGAATATAATAAGTATTGTCGTCATTTAAAATGCAGCAATTCACTCATTGATTCATTGATTCGAGTGATCTGTTCAACGATTCGCTGATTCAAGTGATCTGTTCAAAGTGATTCTCTGGTAAATGATTCGCTGATTCAAAGGGTCTGTTCAAAGGGAGTCTCTGATAAATGATTCATTGATTCAAGTGATCTGTTCAGAGTGAGTCTCTGGTAAACGAGTAGTTGATTCAAATGATCTATTCAGAGTGAATCTCCGGTAAATGATTAATTGATTCAAGTTATCTATTTAGAGTGAGTCTCTGGTAAACGAGTCATTGATTCAAATGATCTCTTCAGAGTGAGTCTCCGGTAAATGACTCATTGATTCAAGTTATCTTTTGAGAGTGAGTCTCTGGTAAATGAATCATTGATTCAAATGATCTATTCAGAGTGAGTCTCTGGTAAATGAGTCATTGATTCAAATGATCTCTTCAGAGTGAGTCTCAGGTAAATGACTCATTGATTCAAGTTATCTTTTGAGAGTGAGTCTCTGGTAAATGAGTCATTGATTCAAATGATCTATTCAGAGTGAGTCTCCGGTAAACGAGTCATTGATTCAAATGATCTATTCAGAGTGAATCTCTGGTAAATTAATAATTAATTCAATTTATCTTTTCAGAGTAAGTCTCTGGTAAATCAGTCATTGATTCAAATGATCTTTTCAGAGTGAGTCTCCGGTAAATGATTCATTGATTCAAGTTATCTTTTCAGAGTGAGTCTCTAAGAAGTGATTCATTGATTGAAATGGTCTGTTCAGAGCGAGTCTGCGATAAATGATTCATTGATTTAAGTGATCTGTTCAGAGTGAGTCTCCGGGAAATGATCTATCGATTCAAGTGACATGTTCAGAGTGAGTCTTAGTTAATAATTCATTAACTGAAATTATCTGTTCAGAGTGAGCCTCTGGTAAATGATTCACTGATTCAAGTGATCTGTTTAGAGTGAGTCTTAATAAGTGATTCACTGATTCAAATAATCTGTTTAGAGTGAGTCGCCAATAAATTAATAATTGATTTAAATGATCTCTTCTGAGTGAGTCTTAGTAAATGATTCACTGATTCAAATTATCTGTTCAGAGTAAATCTTAGTAAGTGATTCACTGATTCAAATGATCCATTCAGAATAAGTCCCCAAAACATCCAGCTGAATGCATTGTTTAAAACTATTGATTCTCAAAATAAAACAGAGAGTTGACTCAGAGTCATTTATATGAATCAAATTGAATTCAAATCTGTAGATGTTTCTTACTGACATGGACACAAAACATTGTCATATCCATATGAGGTGGATATCCCTAGTTACTGTTATTTTTCTGAGGATTAATACAATAACCTATCCTGCAACGCGGGATTCAATGGCCACTTGTTGTTTAACATTCTCTTTCTCTCTTGCTCTCTCTCTCTCTCTGATTAGAGACGTGTGTTTGGGTTATTGACCAGCGGCTGTTTGTCCCGCTGTGAGGATCTTGTATAGCGGCGTGTGTCCGGAGCAGGACGGGAGGGTGAGCACTTACTGAAATAGACTTATATTGAGCACATTGATCTTCAAACATGACATCAACACAGCACGCTGAAGGAAATCCGCTTTCTGCTCAGAAAAAGCATTTGATTTGCAAAGAGGTCAAGCTTTTATTATTGTCTTGACTTAATTAATTCAGCAGGATACCCTTAATATGTAAACCTGGGGGTTGTCCTCTTAATAGCCAGCTTAATAAAAAATTTTAATGATTACAAAAATAATGCAGTCATTTTTCTTCAGCTTAGTCCGTTATTTATCAGGGGTCGCCACAGCGGAATGAACCACCAACTACAGTATATCAGCATATGTTTTACACAGCAGATGCCCTTCCAGCTGCAACCTACTACACACATACATATGTGAAACACCCAGGGGCGTTGCTAGACATAAAGCTCAACTGGGGCAGGCCCCCCTCAAAAAATAAAAATAAATAAATAAATAAATAAATAAATAAATAAATAAATAAATAAA
>CAIGQZ010034999.1:14405921-14416413 GCA_903798205.1 Danio tinwini | reverse complement strand
ATTAAATTAAATTAAATTAAATTAAATTAAATTAAATTAAATTAAATAAATAAATAAATAAAATAAAATAATAATCGCTAAATTTGGCGATCTATAATCCCTAATAATAACTCCTCTACAGCAGTCCCACAACATTCTGACACTCGAACACCCTGTCAGAGCAGTTTAGTGGCTGAAAATGAGCTTTTTACAGTGTCTGGGGTAATGTAAATGTTGTTTTTGTGTGTTTACATAGATGAATATGGCCCCTGTGTAAATACACAGTATAGTTACGATCTTATTGCCACATTAGATCGTTATGATAACATAATATATGCCTTCAGTGATTTCCTGAAGATAAATACCCAAAAATAACACAACTGGAATAACTACAGCAGTCGTGATCGTCTGATCTCATATGAAACAAGAGATCGCGATGACATATGATGACGTGTGCAGTGTTGGAGTGTTGTCCCAATTCTTAGGGGTAAGTTTTGAAGCCCTTCCCCTTAACCCTCGGTTGTAAGGGCCAAGGGGTAGGGATACAAAAATAGAATTGGGATTGGGCCTAAACTAACTTCCTTTTGCCTCATTATTTCTAGAAACAAGAAAATATTTTAAACATGCTTCTTGATTTAAGAACTTTTAGATATTTAGGGCGTACTCACACTATGTACAGTTGCCTTGAACCAGGCCGAAGCATGCTTGTCCCCCTTCCTGCACTCACACTACATTCGGGCTTGAGCACGCTTACGTTATCAATGCTGCGATGTTCTGTAAGAGAAGCACTCTCGCTCAGTACAGAGGAGATCAGCGTTGCCAGACGTACGATAATTATCATATTTGATCGATAATTTTGACATCTGTATGATCGATAATGAAAAAAAATCATATAATGTACGATAATTTCAGAGTTTTATGGAATTTAAACAGAATTTCATTGTAATCTTAGGGCTTCAATACTTTTTGATCTATAGCTGCATTTTTTGTCTACTGTCTGTGAGGAGAACGTGGAGTTGGGCACGTTTTCTATGCCATCTTACGTCACATTTTCTCAGCCAATCAATGTGGAGAACGGCTCTCTCTCACGAGTTAACATTCCTGCTGCTCGCAGCCGTGCTTAGGTCAGTACTTGAGTTCAGGTTGAGGTCGATCATTTAAGCAATAAAGTTAAAATAATTAGTGCTGAACAGGGAAAGTGAGAAGCACAGGAGTTTTCCCTTGATGTTCTCGTTTTCCCCCATTCAAATGCATCATGTGAACGTGTTTTTCCCAAAGTTAATCTCATTAAAACAGCCACAAAATCAGCTCATTACAGATACTGTGAATGGCCTCGTGCACACCTCAGAGTGTGTTAAAAAATGGGAAGTGTGCACTGCTTTCGAGCAAACCAGCACTATGCTGCTGTCCAATTTGTACCGTAAAATGAATCCCTCAACATCTGGCAACACGCAGGTATACAATGACAGCGACACAGAGGTGGACTTTGAACCTTCCCACTAAGGTGCGCATATTTTATCTTTTTTTTTTTTTTACGTATTGTGGTAATCTCCACGTTGTGTCAAAATGCTATTTGGCTAGATAATATCTGTATACTCTCCGTTTGACTCGTGTATGATAATTGTCCTCCAAATATGATAATTTTGAGGTTCTGGTATGATACTTTGACATTTCCAATCTGGCAACACTGGTGGAGATTTCTTTAGTTATATGGTTTAAGTGGTTTGATATGCAGTGACGCAGTCAAATATTTCGCTGAACAGATCAGCCACTTTTGACGCTCATAAACAATCATAAAGTCCTCGTGCTGCAGGAATTAGGAGGTTTGCTGAAGCTGCAGCTGACGTGCGGTGAGGGGTTTGCGTCTTTAATAAACAACGACTGTCTGTGTTCCTTGAACAGTAAGAATGATTAATAAATCCATATCAAACAGTCTCTTAAAAGGCACGTCTTGTCTTCAGTTTCTGGCTTAGTTGCACTGTGGACTCACACTACAAGCATACCGCGCCAAAGCCCAAGTGAACCGTGCTCTAGCACATCTTTTTCAACCGGGCCAGGGCCGGCCAACTGAATCGCACCTGAGCCTGAATCAGACCACTCACACTACTCAAACAATCCAGGAAAAGGGCCTGGGCACGGTTCGGATAGCATAGTGTGAGTACGCCATCAGACTACAAACAAGACACAAACTCGAAGGAAGAGAAGCATTTCTTGCAGTGTGCATTGAACACATGCGAAACATTCACCTTTTTGACTGAAAAAAGCATCCTATTTTGAGACGCTGTTTGCATTTTTTGTCAGTTTACAGTAAATACAGCAGAGCGCGGTGCTTTTTTGATACAGTATAATGTGTTCTGGTGCTAAATGATCAACATAATCCATCATATTTCAGCTGTGGGAGCAGTTCACTCAATATATATCGACGTTGCCTTGGCTTCATTCTCACAGTTACCGTCAGATATCAGGCTTTTGGTTTCTGGAGGTGGGAAACAATCCCGCCAGGCTCCATGTATTACTTTACTTGTTATGTTGTCGTATTTTATTCAGTTATAGCGGACAGATTTTTTTCATATCATGCTTTAACACACTCTCTCAGGAAGCGTTGCTTTATGTTTAGCCGAGAGCATGAAGGTCAGCTATTTTAGTTGCTTTTGTTAATTGCAATATATTTACAGTCATTAATCCGAGACACATTTTGCAGAGCTGTTGAACTCCTGCTGTAATAACAACACATTTGAACAAGGTGAGCACAGGTGTGAGGATGATTCTTCAACGCGCTGATTTTTATTAGGGCAAATAAACGAATGTCACTGTAAATCTCTTTGGAAATTTATTTAGTGTTGCTTTTGTTGTGGAGCAACACGATGGCTTTGTGGTTAGCACTGTGGCCACACAGCAAGAAGGTCGCTGGATCGAGTCCCGGCTGGTTCAGTTGGCATTTCTATGTGGAGTTTGCATGTTCTCCCCGTGTTGGTGTGGGTTTCCTCCGGGTGCTCCGGTTTCCCCCACAGTCCAAACACATGCGCTATAGGGGAATTGGGTAAACTAAATTGGCTGTAGTGTATGAGTGTGTGTGTGAATGAGTGTGTATTTGTTTTGGATTGTCTCCAGAACAAACCACTGTTATACAATGACTTGCCTTATTACTCTAACTTTACCCTAATAAACCTAGTTAAGCCTTTAAATGTCACTATAAGCTGAATACTAGTGTCTTAAAAAATATTAAATATTACATGCTGTCATCATGACAAAGATAAAAATAAATCAGTTATTAGAGATGAGTTATTAAAACTATTATGATTAGAAATGTGTTGAAGATATCTTCAGTCTATTAAACAGATAATAATTCAGGAGGGCTAATAATTCTGACTTCAACTGTATGTGTGTCATTTGGGAAGCAACTTCTGTGTCTCTGGTCACTTTGGGTCTCTTCTAGATAAAAGCCGCATGGCAGAAAAGAGAAACGGTGTCATTTCCTTTGATCTTATTAACGTTTGCTCATTGTTGTAAGAAAGCGCGGCTCCATAAAGCATCACCTGACTCCACACTCGCTGCTTCTGAAGGGCCCTCATGCTCCTAATGAAGCCGGGATGGGATCCGATTCATTCCCGCTCGCTTTTTAATTTGGAGAAGCGCGCGGAGAAGGGGGGTAAAGAGAGCTGTTTCTCTCTTTTGTAGAGGGATTTACTCTGAGGTGCAACAGGGTTTCTCTCAGATCGGCCACTAACACAAAACAACAATTAAAGAAATCCTTTAGAAAATGAGCAACGTGCTGCAAGATCTGAGAACATTGAAATCAGCCAATCAGATTTAAGGCATAAGTTTACAGTTTATATTAAAGGGATAAAAGTCAATAAAATGTGCAATTGGGACCATCGAAATAAAGCTATACACACACTTTAGGCATATGTTAAATTCAATTTCTGTAGTAATTAAAGTTAGGGTAACACTTTAATTTAAGGTGATGTAGTTACACATGTTCCATGCATATAGTAATTACAATGAATTATGCATTGGGTGCATGCAACTAACCCACATACAGAGTTTAATCACATGCAAAATAAAAGCCTGCATTTGCATTACATACAATGTATACAATATATATACAACCATTCTGTCTGGTTCTCTAATCTGATTGGATGATAGCAGTGAGATATTAAAGTAATATGAGCACTAGTACAGCCTTTTCACCCTTATGCATTACTTCGCTCACACAAGTGGCAAGCAGAGGACTACAGTTTGATAAATACTGCAGCTGTTGGGCAACATCATGTACTTCTGAGGCTTTTTTAGGCAATAATGTAGTTGTTTACATTGCACGGTTATTTATAAGGATAGTGACTGTTTGAAATATTCATAATTTCAGAGATTTAGTACGTCAGCGGCCATTAGCCTGTCATACTGAGCAGAGCAAAGACAGTTGATGTTCAGCCTCCAGATGGTGACAGAGATTGCATAATAAGCCCTTAGAGGATGAAAAACAGCATTTCTCAGTGTACGTTTCAAACTACAGCTGATCAAATCATTACAGAGCAGGTAAGTGACACTCTAAGTCTTTTGTATGTTGTAGTTCTGTATTTACACCATAGTAATCTGCTAGTGTTTGCATTGCGTTGGCTTTTTCAGGGTTAATTATTGTGACATCTACAGTAGATAGCAGCAGAAAAATACTGGGAAATCTCTGTAGACTGATGGCATTTCATGCCGCTCAGCCTTATAATCCTAAAATGTGAGGAAAATGCCCTGTCTTATCATCACTTTAGACATTACGCTAGAGAATCATTCAAACACTAGCTCTAAAGTGATGCTGGTGAATGAGTAATGCTTTCTGCTGTTCTGACATCAGCTGCAGATGTGAATGAATGGTGAAAGTAAGTAGTTCCTCATACAAAAGGTTTTTTAAGACGCTCCATGTCGGATTTTCGTTTTTATATACACGATTATGCTGTCGAACTGTTGAATAAACGCAATTTCACACTCGTAGCAGTGCTATATGGCTGATTATTGTCACTAGTGGGACACTAAGGCACTCAACCTGCGGCCTCAAGCCAACGTACACCTCACACCAATGTTTTTTCATATATAAACAATATTAATACACAGCAAGTATATACACACACATTGCAAGTAAATACAAACTTTTATTTTGGATGCGGTTAATTGCAATTAATCATTTGACAGCACTAGTAATGTGAAGGTTCGGCTTGAGAGGAATAAAGTTCAATCGAGTCGTTTATTTAATATAACAAAGAACAGAGGCAGCTGTCGTTCGCCAACCACCCGTAGGGGAACGCAGACTGGATGAAGGCAACAGAAAATCCGCTTCGACTCCCTCAGAGCGGAGCGAGTGCTAGAGCTGGTGAGCGCAGGCAGGTGAGCTGGATTCAACAGCAAGGTGACTGTGCAGATCACATGCGAGCAAAATAAAGTTAAAAGTAAATTAATATACTGGACTAGACAATTAGGAATGCAAAAGTATCTTCAGGATTTGTTGTGCAAGAGAGTGTCCGTAAGGTTTAATAAACACAATAATCTGGCAAAGAGTAACAAGACAGGGCAAGTATTAATAGAGAGGTGAATTAGATCAATTGGCAACAGGTGAGTTAAGCTGCGGTCACACTGGACTTTTCTCCCCATACTTCCATTTAAACACATGCTAATGCGTCAGACCGGAAACGCAGGGTCATGCGTCAAGTTTCGTATTTCGCTGCGGTGCAAAGTTCAAGCTTGGTGAACTCTGACCTGCAAAATCACATCACTTGACTGCGTGAGACCAATCCAGGATCAAAACATGACCTCTCTGAACAGAAATTTAAAACATGGAGCAATCGCTGGCTTTTTTAATGTCTAATCATCTTGTTTAATCCCGTCCCTTTTCGCAGCGCCGTATGACAGAATTTCGCATTATCAAAGTCTAGTGTGAACGCAGCTTTATGCATGCGCACCAGTGATTGATTGTAAGGAGAAACAGCTGAAGCCTTCAACAGATTGAGGCAGAGTCCTGATCAAACCTGACCCATGACAAGTAATTAATTCATAATACTCAGTGATTAAATGAATAGTTACACTTTAACTGTCACCCTAAAATAATTATATATTTATTTATATATAAACAATATTTATACACAATATTTTATATTAGTATTATCTCCAAAATAAAGAAAGAAACAAGAAAGCAAGAAACCCAACCACTTGCGGCATCAATGGAGCTGTAAAGCGAGCGCTCTTTCGCCCGGTCTCTCACACACATATACATTTAAACGTGCACGTTTTTTGCATAAACCCCTTTTAAATGTTACAAAACCTCGACAACTGAAAGCTACTGGCTGCTGTGTTTTAAATGTGGTGTAAAGATTATGCATAATTGAAACATCAAGGAGGACGCAGCAAAGAAATATCACTTATTAAATGAAAACTACTTTATTATTTCATGCAGCACCTTTTAAAAGGGAAACATAAGGGCGATCATAAGCAAAAAAGACTCCTAGGCTATAAGCCCTTTTATGTGATATCTTAAACTGAACAAGTTTTTTTCTTCCCTTAGACTATATTTATTTGTTTCAGAAAACTAGAGTAATGGCGGCACACCATCTTTACCAGAGTTTACCAGACTCTGCCTTGCTTTCACTCCACCCCGAAGCCCCAGCTGGCTCACTTTAGCCCAAGGTATTCAGCAGGCTGAAAAAGGCTGGCCACTGGACTCGAGGAAGCCCTGCTTTGGCCGATCAGGCCCTGGAAGTGACTGTGGAAACGCGACTGGCCCTGGCTTGCACTGGCTCGCTCGCTTTAGGTGCGACTAGTGAGTACACACACACATTAAGTAAATATGAACTTTTATTTTGTATGTGATTGATTACTATTAATCGAATAATAAATATTATGAATTATGAAAATGATTAGTTACACTTTAACTACATCACCTTAAAATAATTATATTTTTTATTTATCTATATTTTTATATAAACAATATTAATACACAGTGAGTTCAGACGCACATTAAGTAAATATAAACTTTTATTTTAGATGCGATTAATTACGATTGACTATTTGACAGGAATAGTACTTGATTTTACTCAGTAGTTATTAAGTCACACTTTAGGTACGTCAGCTCCAAATAAAGTGTAACCAAAGTTAGCAATTAAGAAGAAGCAAGCAGGCGCTCATCCTCATGCGGAGGAAAAAAAGAGAGAATAAAGAAAGGAGAGAGTTGTGTGGCTCTTTTGTTGAGGGATTTATTCGGAGCTTCTCTCAGGTCTCCTCCCTCTGCGGGGTTTGTGGCTCCATTGATTTCCGTCCGATCGATTTGCTGGAAGCTGGAATTAAGGACGGAAGTGCGAGTCACGTCCCGCCGGGTCTCCAAGGAGGCTTGAGGTATCAGAATAAAAACCCTCGCAGCCAAAACCGAGGTGCATTTGAATATCATCCATCAGCGAATTGATGCGGCCAATGATCTCCGCCAGTGATCTCCCGCTCAAAATCCCTCCGGTCACCTTTCGGCCAATAAGGGCTGTGCCCGTCATGCAACCAATGAGATGCAGATTGATGCATGCAATAGCAAAATTTAGCCAATAAAAAAGTGTCAAGATTAAAAGCCGCCCATATTAAATAAGTAGAGTTGTGCAAATATGACAATATATGATTAATAGAGAGTGTAATTTTAATTGGTGACAGCACATAATATTTTACTAATTATTTTGCAAGATAGTATTCAGCTTAAAGTGACATTTTAAAGCTTAACTAGGTTAATCAGGTTAACTAGATCATAAAATGGTACACTTAAAATTTATATTTATAAATAAATACTTTGGAAGTAATAAAGCTGCAATCCTTTTAATGTTGTGTGCATCAAAGCAATGACATCAGCAGAATATTTAACCAATCAATCAGAAATGACCAACAAAATGCAACATGAAGGGTCACTTTAGGAGAAAAAGAACCGGCCAATGAGAGCTGGAAATTGATCCTGTGCCCGTCACGCAGCCAATGAGGCGCAGATTTTAGGGTCGGTGGAGTGCAGTAAAGGATGACACGCATCTCTCTCACCTTGAACCTAATTGAGTGTCTCGGAGCAGGAGTTTGAGAAATGCTGACGGCGAGAATCGGCCTGTCAGAGAGCAAAGACTGGATGCTGTTAGAGACGCAGATCAACACACAACACGCACGTTTACAGCTAAGGTCACGCAGGCGCAGAACACAAGGACAGGCCTGCTTCACTGCCATTCATCAGTAGTACAGCTGATACATGCTTTAAGACAACATTTCTTATGTAATCAAACAAATAAAAATTTAATAAATTAGGTCAAATTATTAAAATCTAGGGGCGATGCAGTAGGTAGAGCTGTTTTAAAGTGATTTTTTCTTATTTTAGGTAAACATTAATACAGTATTTATACACTAATAGACTTAACCAAAGTGTTAATGTTTAATAATGTTCAAATGTTCAATATCATATTGATTATAATCATATATATTATAGGTGGGCATAGATTTTTTTTTTTTTATCTAGATTAATCTCACTGTAATCTTGGAATTAATCTAGATTAAAATGGCTCATTTGAATTCTGCCGAAGGCGTTCAGAATATGTGTGCTGCCCAAATAATGACTAAAAGTAAGTCTTTAAGAACGGGTTTCTCAAGCCAGGTGGTGCATTAGACCAGGGGCTCATCTCCTGTTTCCACAATGCATCACAAACTGCTTGAGGAACTGTTCTACTATGATTATTGGTGATGAAAATAAATGATGTTCAATAAGATGTACTTGTGTTTACTCACTGTTTATTCAGTTAAACATCAATGTTGATCAGCCTACATAAGCTCCAACAGCCATTATTGATGACCTTAATCTGACTATTATATAGTCATAACTGAACTAAACAGAAATCAATTAAGACGTGGAGTATGCAGATATTAGTGGCATTATTGAAGTAAACACTAACACTATCAAACTATTAGCCTCATGTAGGACTTTAACATATTGTCCCACAAGATCCACACACGCAGCTGTCAGTAAAGAACCGCACACACAACACACACACACACACACACACACACACACACATGCAGAAGTTTTTTTCTTTCCATTCGGCGTGCATTATTAAACTCCAGAACACTCTCTCCAGTCTTTACTTCTTATTTGCATCTAATATCCCAGTTTGTCACAGGGGCATGAATGAAATGTTCATGAGTTTTACATTTTTTAAACACCATTTTGGTCAATATTATTAGCCCTTTAAGCTTTATATTTTTTTCAATAGTCTACAGAACAAACCATCATTATACAATAACTTGTCTAATTACCCTAACCTGCCTAGTTAACCTATTTAACCTAGTTAAGCCTTTAAATGTCACTTTAAGCTGTATAGAAGTGTCTTAAAAATATCAAATACAATATTATTTACTGTCATCATGGCAAAGATCAATAATTAAAGATGGGTTTTTAAAACTATTATGTTTAGAAATGTGCTGAAAAAATCTTCTCTCCGTTAAACAGAAATTGAGAAAAAACATAAAGGGGGGGGGGCTAATAATTCAGCTGTACATTTACTCAACTCAACACAGAAATGCCAACTGACCCAGCCGGAGCTCAAACCAGCGACCTTCTTGCTGTGAGGCGAACGTGCTGCCCACTGTGCCACCGTGCAGCCCTGTGTGTATTTACTTTTTGTGGTTTTAGTTTGAGTTAACTACTGTAACCCTGTCCTGATCCTCTCCGCTCCATCAGCCGGCTGAACTCTGAGAACAGGTCTCTACTGTCCTGAGCTCCATTTGTCATCGGGAGTTTAGTTGTCAAAGATTTAACGCTCATAAATTCCCAGCGTTCCCCAATGTGTTCGATGAGAGACACGAAATAAAGCCATCAGTCACTGCGGCCGAGCTGAAATCATGCCGGCACAGGAGCTGTCATAACCAGCCGGAGCCCCAACATCACTGGAGCTGTCAGGTTACCGGCGGCGGGTCACTCTCTACCGGCCTCACCAGGAGCCGCCGCTAACAGAAAGTCATCCGTCATGATGTCAGTACTGAACCCCCGACTCAGTCAGCCTAATAATGAGCAGGCAGATCCATGAACAGCCCCGCCAAATAAAGCAGCGCTGTGGGCAGATCTGCCAAGCGTGGCCCGTTTACCGACACGAAGCAAAAAACCGAGACGCTGCAGAAAATGCAGCATTTCCACTGATGCAGGACAAAGAAAGAGCTCTGATGGGTTTATTATTATTATTATTATTATTATTATTATTATTATAGTCTGCTGTTCCACCTTGAGCTGTTTGACTAAATGGGTTTAATCCAGCATTAAATGCTGAAGTGTTTTTGAATCATACTGTTGAAAAGTATTTTACTAATTAATCTGTTGTGGTGATTCTACAGTTGCCATAGTAACGCAACAACTATAGTAACTGATCTGTTGCCATGATTCTACAGTTCCCATGGTAACGCAACAACTATAGTAATTGATCTGTCGCAGGGATTCTACAGTTCCCATGGTAACACAACAACTATAGTAATTGATCTG
>CAIGQZ010034999.1:14374439-14389734 GCA_903798205.1 Danio tinwini | reverse complement strand
GCAAGAGAACCGACTTCAGCAAATATACTAATGCATTTAAGTTTTTAAATAGCAACAACATGTTAAATAGTCACAGATGAAAGCAACAAGCAAAAATCGATCATCGATTCATCGAAGATTTAACAAATTTCTGAACCGAAACATCAAAGAAGTCACCATGAAATCAAGCGGCATTTGTATGAAATACTGCAGTGTTTATTATTAATTAATGTACTCTTGTAATCTTTGATCAAAATAATGTCCTTTCTCTTCTTTTCTGATAAATAGACTCAGTTGAAAGCAAGAAACACAGACAAACTTTTATTTTGAAATCGTGATTTATTTTTGCCCAGCACTAGTTTTTAGGTTTGTTTCTTTTGTTATACAGAACTGTAGGTAAATGCATAATAAAATAAGCAAGCCTGAAATAGAAAGTGTGGCAAATTACCGCCCAATGAGAGTGCTTCATATGGAAACAGTCAATTCTGCTTTAACGAATAGCAGGCCTCGGTGTTGCCCAGGCTGTGAACTAACCGCCCGGTTATAAATTTCCTTCATTAAGGGCACAAAACACACAGCGGCCAATGAGAGGGCCAACTCCTTATGGACCCGAAGGAGACGCACAAATTCATTTCAGATGCTAAGAGAAAAATCACAACACACACACACACAGGGAGAAAAAGCGAGATGTTTTCAGGGCAGCAGTTCAGCTGACAGGAAGACAAAACGAGAAAAGCAATATCTCACCTGCTCTTCAGAGAAGTAAATAGCAGATCGCTCTTACAAAGGAAACCCTCAGCTCCCATTGCATCTGAAGTGACAATCTAACAGAGCTATTGGATCACTATAATAAACCGTTTTCAACATCTCAACCCGCACCTGCACAGGCACAAACACACACACACACACACATACACATAAAGCACAGCGCACAATAAACTGAAGACTGCCTCGTGTCTGGGATCCCTCTCAAAATAGCCGGGGTTTTCTTCACATCCAACATGATGCTGCTTTTATATTGATACTATGATAAAAATGATGGATTGAATTTAATATGGGCGGCACAGTGGCTTATTGGGTAGCACTGTCGACTCTTAGCAAGAAGTTCGCTGGTTCGAGCGCCGGCTAGTTGTCATTTCTGTGTGGAGTGTGCATGTTCTCCCCATGTTGGCGTGAGTTCCCTCTGGGTGCTTCGGTTTCCCACGCAGTCCAAACACATGCGCTATAGGAGAATTGATAAACTAAATTGGCCGTAGTGTATGAGAGTGAATGAGCATGTATGGATGTTTCCCAGTGATGAAATAAATCGTTTCCCAAATAATGAAATAAAATAGTAAATAACAGGGTGAGAATACGGTAAAATCCAAAAACGTGGTAAAAATCAGACGAGGGCTTTTCTTTTTCTGGACAACTTTTGTAAACCATTGGTTGGGTTCAGGGAAGTAAGTGGGTGGGTGGGTCAATCGATAAAATTGGTTGCGTTTAGGGAAGGAGGAGGGTGGGTCAGCCAGTCGATTGGCCGGCCGGCCATTCAGTCAGACAGACAATCAGTCGACAGCAGCCTCTGGTGGGTTTACGCGAGAACGAGAGAAATTTGAGATGTGAAAAAACGCACACAGCGGCATTCGCAAAAACAAAAACTGCAAAAAATACGTACCTCCCAGGATGTATTTCGCGAACTCCAGAACGTCCATGGGACTACGTTTTCAGAATGAGCCTGGGTTGTATAAATTTCAGGTGTTATTTAGGACAAAAGCTCCTTTTAATATGGGAAATATTCCTTCTATCACGTGCCATTGCTTTTATTTAAAACACGACTTAAATCAGCCTTAAACCAGCCTTTAGGCTTGATAGGCTAGCTTGATCCTGTTAATGTTGTCAATCTGGAAACCTGCGCTGTTGCGTTTTGAACCAGGAGTGCAATACCTAATTCAACCACTGGGTGTCAAACTTACATACTGCACCTTTAACAACCCATGCATCAAAGCTTATTTAAAGGCGCTATTTTTTTTAGAATTTCCAATAATTGACACTTATGACTGGTTTTGTGGTCCAGGGTCACATTCACAATTTTACACAACCTTGCACCTTTAATGCACATAACTCATCGCCATTGTCCTACAATTCAGTGACCAGCTATAAATGTATCAATCAAACATCGAAATCTATTCATAAAGTTAGCAACTGCAAATCTACATCGCCAGCAAAAACGTATCATGAATATTTGATGTATGGCCCAGCTGTAGGTCACTGTAATGGCAGATCACACGTTGCAATTCAACCCCGTGACCCAATAGTTATTGATTAATGTGTTTGGTTGATTTAATTTGAGAGCGCTCGGGGTCAAAGAATCGCCTGTAATCAATCAAGCCTCTGAGGAGCTGCCGAGGATGCAGGAAAAATGAAGTGATGCGGGGGTTCATCAGAGAGGTGAGCGGGACATGAGCGGGGTGACTGGACTAATCTTATTTAGAGCCAGCCAATCATTTCTCCAAAGCCCGTATCGGGTGAATCCAGTCATTATGAGCCCGTGCTCCCCTTTCTCAGATTTAATGAGGAAACTGTGTTTCCAGCTTAGTGTAGTACACATAAAGAAAGGACGTTAACTGTTTGTTTAAACTACACTGTAGAAAATGCACACAATTCCTTCATGTTGTGCCAACACAAATCGATTAAGTTAACTTAATTGTTTTTACAAATTTACTTGAATTGATCATAAAATAATTAAGTTGTCTGCAAAACAAACTCCAGAATTGTGTTGGTTCAGCTAATTTTAATTAGTAATAAATAAGTTTAAACAAGCAGCAAAACTGAATTAATCCATGTTGTCCTAACAATTAAGTCAACATAACAAAATTAAGTGGATTGAACATAAGACAACTACGTTTCATTCATTCATTTATTCATTCATTTTCTTTTCAGCTTAGTCCCTTTATTAATCTGGGGTCGCCACAGCGGAATGAACCACCAACTTATACAGCATATAACCCATCACTGAGAAACACACACTCTTTCATTCACACACATACACTATGGACAATTTAGCCTACCCAATTTCATTATACAGTAGACTCAAAAAAATGTTTTTTGCTGCTTGTTCAAACTACTCATTTATATTAAGCTGAATCAACCCAATTCTTGAGGGTTTTTTTGGTTTTATGTTTAATCAACTTAAATTTGTAAAAACAATTAAGTTAACTTAATCAATTTGTGTTGAGAGGAAATTATTTATATGTGTGGAACTCTGCATTTTTTACAGTGTAGCGCATGTGTTTGGACTGTGGGGGAAACTGGAGCATCCGGAGCAAACCTACGCCAACACGGGGAGAAAATGCAAACTCCACACAGAAATGACAACTAGCTGAGACTCAGACCAGCGACACCTCTTGTTGTGAGGTGATTGTGTTACCCACTGCGCCAACGTGACGCCCCACAGTTACATTTCCCAAAATGATTTTGTGAGTGCATAAAAAAAGGTGCCCTATTCATAAAGTTAGCTACTGTAAATCTACATCTCCAGCAAAAATGATATTTGACATACTTTATGATTACAGGAGCATATAATTGATTGCTTGAGATCTTGTTCATGAAGATATACATAGAAATAAAATATTCAACGATGATTTCTTGGATTTACAAAATGTTTAAATTTAGTTAAGTGGTTGTAAACAATTTATTTAGGTTGAATTTAAACAAACAAATTAGGTTGAACATTACTAAGTTTAGTGTGCTTGTTTAAATTCAACCTATAAAAAGTGTTTGCAATAATTTTGCTGAAAGCATGTTTTTAGTGTATTGTCAATTTAATTCTGTAATTAATTTTGGAATACGTCTGTAATGAAAGTATGCATTGCTAAGAACCTAATCTGAACCACTTTAAAAGGCGATTTTCTCAATATTTCAAGTTTTTCGACACCCTCAGATTCTATATTTTCATTTAATTTGATCTCAGCCAAATCTAGTCTTATCTTAAAGGACATTTTGAACATAAAACAATTAGGTTGCCCCCAACCCACCCTCAAAAAACTCAAGATTTGTGACATTTCAGCTCATTTTAAATCTGTTTTCATTCAGTGTATCACAAATGCACTGGAGTTGCTCAGCTACTGATGAATAGTCAATCTATCATTATGACGATGTGTTATTTGCATAAAACTTGCATACAATTGCAACATATTTTAAACGGTTCAAATTAGTGAAGATTTTGGTAATGTAAATACATCCTTGAAAATTCATTCATTCATTTTCTTTTCGGCTTAGTCCCTTTATTAATCAGGGGTCGCCACAGCGGAATGAACCACCAACTTATCCAGCATATGTTTTATGCAGCGGATGCCCTTCCAGCTGCAACCCATCACTGGGAAGCACACACTCTCTCATTCACACACATACACTACAGATAGTTTAGCTTACCCAATTCCCCTTTATGTGTTTGGACTGTAGGAGGAAACTGAAGCACCCGGAGGAACACCCACGCCAACACCGGGAGAACATGCAAACTCCACACAGAAATGTCATCTGACCCAGCTGAGGCTCAAACCAGTGACCTCCTTGCTGTAAGGTGACAGTGCTAACCACTGCACCACCCATCTTTGAAAATATGTTAGAACATGACCAGAAACAACCCTGGCGAATGAATGTGAATATTGATTGTATTATGAATGTGAATATTAATAAATGTGAGCGCATTAATTCTGTTCATTGTAGTGTGATTATAACCAACACTACTACGGTGGATGTGATGTATAGAAACATTATGAACAGTTGACTTGTCGAACTTTATCAGCTGTAATGACCTTCAAATGAAGCTTCTCTCTTTTTGATTTGACTCGTCTCTGACTCAGACTGCGGTTTTTAATCACATTGCTGCTTAATTTGACAAATTAATGAGAGGAAAAAAGGGCAGATAAAAATGCTTTGCAATGTCACACTTCATTTCAGCCGGTGTAGGAATAACATCCAATCAATTTTACAACTTTATGAGCAGCGCGTTTTCCTAAAAAAATCACAAAACTTGAAATTAGTTCGGCTCGTGTTTAATGAACGTGTGAATTGTTTTGTTTCTGCTGTTTCTTTCTGAGTTGAATGTTCTTTGCAACAGCTGGTTAAAATGATCGTCTCTCTAAAGAAGATGAGGAGGAAAGGAAAATCAAGGAGAGGGGTCTGGCTGCAGACTTGGTGCAGTGCAATCTGGGCTGCATCCAATGCTTTTTAATGCGCTCACCTAACCCCACCTCTACCCCTACCCGTCACAGTGACTTCACTCACTCCATTGAGTGCATTGTGTCTGACATTGCATAGCAGAGTGATGCAATCTCGGCTTGCATCATAAAGGCTGCATCCAGATACTATTGAAATCAAGCAGCCTTTGGTGTAATGGGTTACAGAACAACTAACAAATACAAAACACTGCACAGTAGTGGACAATAGTGACATTGCATTGTTAAAGAATATCCAGGAATTAATAGTTTGTGAGGTGGCACGGTGGCTCAGTGGTTAGAACTGTGGCCTCACAGCAAGAAGGTCGCTGGTTCGAGTTCTAATTGGGCCAGTTGGCATTTCTGGGGAATTAGGAAACAAAATCAGCCGTAGTGTATGAGTGTGCGTGTGTGTGTGTGTGTGTGTGTGTGTGTGTGTGTGTGTGTGTGTGTGTGTGTGTGTGTGTGTGTGTGTGTGTGTGTGTGTGTGTGTGTGTGTGAATGAGAGTGTATGGGTGTTTGCCAGTACTGGGTTGCAGCTGGAAGGACATCCGCTGTGTAAAACATATGCTTGAATAGTTGGCGGTTCATTCCGCTGTGGCAACCCCTGATAAATAAATGTGTTAAGCTGAAGGAAAATAAATGAATGGACATTTTGTGATTTATTCATGTATGCTTTTAATCATATACCTTCAAGGGCATAGGATTGGCATGGATGGAGGGGACGTGTCCCTACCAATATCCACCAATTACAGAAATGTCCCGACTAGGGTTGGGCGATGTGGACCAATTTGGCATCGTATGATGTCTAATGTGAAACATCGTGATGGACGATGGCATCATCGTCGTAGGCGGTGGTGAATTAATTATTTATGAATAATTAATTAATTGATTATGAATTAATTATTTGTAGCCTGCCGTTTCAACTACATGAGTCATAATGTATAGTGAGTCAAAATGAAGTGAGTTTTTCCTTAAACCAAGCACAATAATCTGCCAATGGTTTAAGCAAAATAATCATATGTCAAAATCAGAACAAGATTATTTTGCTTACTCCACTGGCAGATTATTGTGCATGTTTTAAGGCCATGAAAATGATCAACTTTGCCTCCATGTGTTGAACTGTTTTGCTGCTTAACTATAATCCAGACTCAACACTGAACATCCTGTGATGCAAATATTGCAGATGCTCACATTACAATATCAATGCGATGTATGTTGTGCAGCAGCGTGAAGGTTGTAAACAGCGGATTTGAGAGCGGACATGTACAGATACACTGCAAAAAAATGCTTTTCTTTCTTAGGGTTTTGGTCTAGTTCAAATATCTACAATTCCTAAATCAAGAAGCATTTTCTGCACTAGCAAAACACAGTCTTGATTTCAGAAATGAGTCAAAATGAAGTGAGTTTTTCCTTAAAACAAGCAAAATAACCTGCCAATGGGGTAAAACTAATTATATTTTTTTGCTTGTCTACAAAATACTAGTTGATTTAAGAATTTTTGTACTAGAAACGAGACATATAAAAGTATAGAAAAGCATTTTTTGCAGCATTTATATATTTACTTATATAAATAATACAATAAAATAAATCATTATTAAAGTTCCAAACAGTACATATATTATACCTGAATGTTTTAAACTCTCTTGAAAAGCTCACAGGCCTTAAAAACACATTAAAATGATCAGCTTTCACTTCATGTGTTGAAATGTTTTGCTGATTAACTATAATCCAGACTCAACATTGAACATCCTGTGATGTGACTATCAGTGTTGGAGAGTAACTAGTTAAATGTGACGCTGTCACGTAATTCAATTACAAAATAAATGAAACAGTAATTAAATTACAGTTACTTATGAAAATGTTGAAGATTACAAACTGAGTTACATCTAAAATTATTCTTTACAAATCTGGGATATGTTGGATAATATTAATCTGTTGCTTTGCCTGTTTTTGATATGCATGCTTAAATTACATTTTTCAGTAGCGTGTCTGTAGAGTCGCTACTTCATAAATCAAATAGCTTTTCATTAGCGAAGCTGTTTTTTTAGTCAAGTAGCGCAGTAGCGTCCACACTAGCTACATTTACCGATTGCGGATCAATAAGTGACAGCACCGGCATTCACGGAGCTGTGAGGCCGGTGTCTAGCCGATGAAAATAAAGCCATATGACGACGAGAATGGCGATTTCTTCAACCTGTTTTTCGGTGGTCGACAACAAACTTTTTGGTGCGTTACTGCCACTTCTCACTCTGGTTGATAATGTCGCTAACAGGGCCAGATTAACCAATGGGCATTAGGGACACAAGCCCAGGGGCCTGTGCGCACTTTGGACCCCTGCGAGGGGGGTAAAATGCCGATTTTGGAGTGACTATTTAGGCGAAGAGCAAATAGCGCACCACATTGGAATAAACTACACTCTCAGAAAGGTACAGGAGCTGTCTCTGGGGCAGTACCTTTTCAAAAGGTACATATTTGTACCTGAAGGGTCCATAATGGTACCTCAAAGGTACTTTTTATGTACATTTGGGTACTAATATGCACCTTAGAGGTACTATTGTCTCCTGTACCTTTATTTCTGAGAGTGTAGTTGAGTGATTCGCGCACATCACCGTTTGATTGACAAAGACAACATAAGTAATGAGCGCAGCAGCTATCAGCGTGAGTGGCGTAGCTCGTAAATCGCATGGTAACATGTTTTGAGCCGATTGATCATGTACCCAGTTAGAATCCAGCGTCTGATGAACACGTTCTTCCTTTTTTCCCCACTACATATCAGATATTGCCCACTCTTCATCACGAGGAAGACATTAGGAATCATTAATAAGTGTGTGTATTATGGAGGACTCAGATTCATAGAACTGTATTGGAGAGGTGTTATATCCAAATCATATTATAACTTTGTAGAAGTTATCCATTAAAAATACCATTAAATATAAATTTTAGCATTGCTTCAGTGAACTCGAACAAGTATATTAAAATCCATTAATTTTCACTAGTTGTATTAGTATTTTTTTATCATAGTGGGCTTTAAATGCTTTTAAAATAAGTTAAATCTTTGTAGACTATTAATATGTATATCATTTATTTAAAAAATGTGAACAATACATAATAGATTCATTTTATTTTTAAAAAATATTATATTAATCAAAATTTTTTATTCAACTATAGGGGTGCGGCCAGGTAGTGGGCCTACAAAACATTGTGCCCAGGGGCCTCTGAATCCTTAATCCGGGCCTGGTCGCCAACCAAGGCTAACACGAGAAATTTCCTTGATGGGAAGATGACTGAGGAAGAGGACGTCTATATATATATATATTATACTATTACTATTATAGTAATAGTATATATACATATACTATTAGTTCATGATAGTTACTAATGATACTACATTATGTAGTGTAATTTATTAATGAAGAATTGTAAATATATATACACAATATAATGCTCATTCCTAAATATTTCCCTTTACTATAAATTACTATAGTATTTTCAATGTGTAACACCTGCTTTTATTGGATGTTTAGTGTTTGCTGTACTATATACTATAGTTTGTTTCTGTTTAGTACAGCATATTATTTGCAGTAAATAATTGAACTGAACAGTTATGCCTCATATGTTTCATTGGCAGTTTTATTGATCACTAAAGATATGATAGATTTGGATTTAAGTTGCTTTGATTTAAAAATGAAAATTGCAAAAACAGCTTAGATGTATTATTATTATTATTATTATTTATTTTTTGCAAATGCCACAAAAATCCCCCCGCACAACCAACTCAAATGTAGGTTTTGTAACAACAGTATGTTGTTGTTATAAGGTCTGTTTGTGTGGTGGCTGTACTTTAAAATGGAATTAATATAATCTTAACTAATGTAATTCTTAATTCAATATACTGTAATCTTAATTCAAGTGATGAAGGATTTAGAAACTCTAACAGTAAACAGAGCTGCTGTAAACTCACACCTGCTTGGTATAAATGCTTGAAAATGATTTAGTTGAAAATATCCATTAGAAACTTAAAAGTAATCCAAAAGTAATCAGACTTTACTTTTATAAAGTAATCGAAAAGGTACACTACTTATTACATTTTAAATAGGGTCATTTGTAATCTGTAATCTATTACATTTCCAAAGTAACCGCCCCAACACTGGTGACTACTGCAGATGCTCACGTTACAATATCAATGCGATATATGTTGTGCAGCAGCGTGGTGGTTGTCAACGGCAGATACAGTACGTGAGCAGACATGTTTTCAGAAATAAGGAGTCAAGATGAAGTGAGTTTCTCTCTTAAAACAAGCACAATAGTCTGCCAATGGGGTAAGACGAATTATAGTATTTCAAAATCAAAACAAGGTTATCTTGCTCACCCCATTGGCAGATTATTGTGCTTGTTTAAATAAAAAATTACTTCTCATTTACGAAAACAAGACACTTTCGCTTGTAAATGCTTCTTAATTTAAGAAATTTTATACTTTTGGACTACATATTTTAGATATTTGGTTGTAGAAATAAACACTAAAATGTATCCTTATTAAAGTTGTAAAGGTACAATTTCTTATACACATTGAAAAAAAAAGATTTGTTGGATTTATTACTTTAAGATAAGTGGTTGCAAACAATATATATGAGCTGAATTTAAACAAACAAATGAAGTTATACACTATTAAATCTAATGTGTTTGTTTAAATTTAGGCCATATAAATTGTTTGCAAAATATTTACCTTAAAATAATATAGTAAATCCAATCGTAATCATTTTTAAGTGTACCTGAATGTCTTAAAGCTCACGGGCCTTTATAAAAATGATCAACTTTTACTCCTTTATAAATTTAAACTCTGCAGCGACTGATTACCTATAATCCAGACTCAACACTTATGTTATATTACACAGCTGTGTAGATGCTCACATTACAATATCAATGCCATATGTATTGTACAACAGCATGTAGATTGTAAACAGCGGAAACGAGAGCAGGCATGTACAGATATGAGGTCAACGGCTCCTCGAACAGGCAGGCTTTACAAACGACAAAGCGAAAAATCCACCAAGACAGGTTCTGTTGTGAGCAAAGCTCAGGTTGACAAGCTGCATTACATGTCTCCGCTCTTCGGGGATGACATCAGCGTTCAGGAGGCCACACACACATAGACACAGACGTCACAGACTTGTAAATGATAATCATATTATCATCCACGCAAGCAAACAATGTCGTTCTGTTTATTTTAATGGCACTGCAGTTATAGTGTCTGCCGCTTTAAATGCTTGAGCTTAAAAAGGTGGATTCTGATTGGCTGTCAGTGACTTTATTCATCAGATGGAAACATTCCTAGCTTAACATAACTTTATAGTTGTTCTCAAGATTACCTGCATCAAAAACTATATTAGTGCAAAGACACTGCAAAAAATACTTTTCTTATGCAGAATTATTCTTTGGAGGGATTTTGAAGTCAAAAAGAAAAACTAAATTATTTTGCTTACCACATTGGTAGATTATTTAGCTTGTTTAAAGGTCGCTAAAGTATGACATATCAGTTCTTAAAAGAAAACAATGTGTTTTGCTTGTCTATAAAATGGCTCTTGATTTTAAAAATTGTAGATATTTGGACTAGAAACGAGAAAAAAACTTGAAGAAAAGCATTTTTGCAGTGCATTATATTAAAAATGCTTATCGTAATTTGTTTGCCATAACATTGTTTGCATTTTTAGCAACAATAAACATTATAAACCATTTCCTATGACTTTAGAATATACACCGGTCGACTACCCTGCCTTGCAACTCTGTTTCTAAAGCAAATAAAGCATGCAGACTGCCAAAAAAAGCTTACAATGTCTTGTCTCTAGTCCAAATATCTAAAAATTCTTAAATCAAGAAGCATTTTCTAGACAAGCAAAACATTTTCTCATGTTTTAAGAACAGATATGTCAAAATTAAGTGAGTTTTATCATAAACAAGCAATAAAAAAACGACCAATAGGGTAGGCTAAATAATCTAGCTTTTCCTTTTGACATAGTATTATTCTGTTTACCCCATTTCCAAAATAATTGTGCTCATTCAATTTAACTCATTATATCTTAAAACAACACAATATGTCTTGCTAGTCCAGAAAATGCTTCTTGATTTAAGAATATGAAGATATTTGGGCTAGAAACGAGATCAAAACTTTAAGAACAGCATGTTTTGCAGTGTGCCAACTCTAAGGCAAATTAGGCCAGTAGTTGATACCCAAATATTGCATTGTTTTAACCATCTGAGGGCCCATGACAAACCGTTTTAGCCATCAATTTAAAGACCCAGTTTATAGGTTTGTTAACTAATTTTATGACTTCAGAATATGAATTGGTCAACTTTCCTGCCTGACAACTCTGTTTCTAAGGCAAATAAACCAAGTAGACTGCAAAATTGCTTTTCTTACTTGGTTTTTGTCTTGTTTCTAGTCCAAATATCTAAAAAATCTTAAATCAAGAAGCATTTTTTAGACAAGCAAACAATATTGTTTTGTTTTAAGAACAAATATGTCACAATCAAGTGAGTCTTATCATAAATCAAGCAGAATAATCTGCCAACAGGGTAAGCAAAATAATCTAGCTTTTTCTTTTGACATAGTATTATTCTGCTTACCCCATTTCAATATAAAATATTGAATTTTAATATAAAACTTGCCTAATTTTGACGCATTATTTCTTAAAACAACAGAATATGTTTTGCTAGTCCAGAAAATGCTATCTGATTTAAGAATATTTAGATATTTGGGCTAGAAACAAGGCAAAAACTCTCAGTAAGAAAAGCTTTTTTTGCAGAGTGCCAACTCTAAGGCAAATGAAGCCAGTAGTTCATACCCAAATATTGCATAGTTTTAACCATCTGAGGGACAAACCCCAAACCATGACAAACCATTTTAACCACCAATTTAAAGACAGTTTAAAGGTTTGTTCACTATTTTTGTGCCTTTAGAGTATAACCTGGTCAACTTCCCAGCCTTGCAACTCTGTTTCGAAGGCAAATTAAACCAGTGCACTGCAAAAATGCCTTTCTTACTTCGAGTTTTGGTCTTGTTTCTAGTCCAAATATCTAAAAATTCCTAAATCAAGAAGCATTTTCCAGATAAGCAAAACGTATTGTCTTATTTTAAGAAATAATGAGTCAAAACTAAGTGAGTTTTATCTTAAAACAAGCAAAGTAACCTGCCAATGGGGTAAGCAAAATAATTTAGCTTTTACCTTTTGACATAAGATTACTTTGCTTAGCCCATTTCCAGATTATTTGGCTTGTTTTAAGAGAAAAACTCACTCAATTTCAACTCATTATTTCTTAAAACAACACTATATGTTTTGCTAGTCCAGAAAATGCTTCTTGGTTTAAGAATATTTAGATATTTGTGCTAGAAACGAGACCAAAACTCTAAGTAAGAAAAGCTTTGTTTGCAGTGTGCCAACTCTAAGGCAAATAAAGCCAGTAAAATATTGCAACCACCAATTTAAAGACACAGTTTAAAGGTTTGTTCACAATTTTTATGACTTGCAACTCTATTTCTAAGGTAAATTAAAGCAGCTCACTGCCAAAATGCTTTTCTTACTGAGAGTTTTGGTCTTGTTTCTAGTCCAAATATCTAAAAATTCTTAAATTAAGAATCATTTTCTAGACTAGCAAAACATGTTGTGTTGTTTTAAGAGGTAATGTCAAAACTAAGTGAGTTTTTCCTTAAAACAAGCCAAATAATCTGCCAGTGGAGCAAGCAGAATAATCTAGCTTTTTCCTTTTGACATAGTATTATTCTCCTTACCCAATTTCCAGATTATTTTGCTTGTTTTAAGGAAAACCTCACGTCATTTTGACTCATTCTTTCCTAAAACAACACAATATGTTTTACTAGTCCAGAAAATGCTTCTTGACTTGAGAATTTTTAGATATTATTTGGACTAGAAACGAGGCAAAATCTCTATGTAAGAAAAGCTGTTTCTAAGGCAAATGAAGCCAGTAGCTAATACTCAAATATTGTATTGTTTTAACCATCTGAGGGCCAAACCACAATCCATGTTAACCATCAATGTAAAGACCCAGTATAAAGGTTTGTTCTCTTTACAGCGAAAAATGTTCCGCTGAGAGCAGTCACCACACGAGCGCTCCAGGCATCAATGCAGAACACATTCGCCCATTCAATCTGCCTGTTCTTCCTCCAGAATGTCAAGCAGCAGCTCTCCAAGGAAAGCAGGCATTCAGGTGAGACTAACAGAGGGCTCCTAATGTCCCTACAGAGGCTACTGCAAAAAAGGCCAACTCCACATTACGCATTTTACGCAGTTTTCTTCCAACAACACGCAATCTCCAGGAACTATTAGAGCGCAATTGGTTGCAAATGACATTCTCTCCGCCGACTGCGTCAATTTGCACGCCTTGCGTAATTCATTTAGGCAATCCATTTTAATCCGATAACTTCTGGAGGAAGTTGATGTGAGCTTTAATTACGTAATGCATGTATGAAAACAATAACCCAGCGGATAATTTAGTAAAGGTGCGCGCGGCACATATAATGAAGCACTGCGGTGCTTAAATCACTCCATCAATAACGCAAACTGATATGTCGGATAACCAACATTTTTATATATGCGTGTGTGTGTGTGTGTGTGAATGAGTGTGTGTGCGTGTAAATAAATACACACCACCACACACACGCACGAATCACTCATGATCATTATAGCACGACACTATAGGACTTAATAAACAAGAACACGCACAGAGGTGAATCATATTAATAACCAGCAGCCGCGCGCGCGCACCATCCAAACAACCTTCATATTAAACAACACCACAGCAGCAGTTGCGTGTTCGTTAAATTGAACAGCTTTTTAATTAAATCTAAAAGATTTCTACTGATCAACTTACCCGCGTGTCCGCGAAGCTGCTGGTGATGAAGGGTCTTTTTTTGCGCACCGACTCCGCACACGCGTCTCCGGACACAATCAGTCTCTTTTATGCGATGAAAAATCGTCCTTGCGCGCTGGAATAAATGACAACACTGTACGTCTCCAAAGCAGGAATCCTTCTCTATCCTCTAAGGTTAACTCCAAAACAGACGCTCTCTGGGTCACCAATGTCCTGATATCCGAGTGTTTTACAGGAGCTACTAAGCTGGAATAAAAAGGCTCCTTGTTTGGATCCCCATCATCAGTCTGAGTGCCACCTCGGCACGCCGTGTCCCCATATCGCGTTCTTATCACTCCTAAAGAAATCAAATGTCGTAAATGAGTGCGTAGATCCAAAAGTTGTCCAGGTGTTTGTCGAAGCGGTGTGCTGGTGAAGTCCAGGTATAATGCGCCGATCTGCGCGCGGTGACAGTCCGAGCTCAGCGCACACACCGGGAGAAATGCGGGTTGGATGAGGGTTGCCAGATACTCGTGCGAAATGACACGCGAGAGAAAACGGCGGAGCAAGTAGCTGATGTCTTTTTAAAAGGGGGATTGCAAATGCCGATATAACCAATGTTACATAAGATAAATGGATATTTTAGTGTATTGTCAAGAATGGGTCTGGATTTGGAAACAATCTGTTTACATGTAACAAAAGATGCTTCTAGAATATGACAAATGAAATATGTTGGGTTTTTTATTGTTTTTGAAAGGTGGAATACAAATGCCAACATAACCAGAGCTAAAAAATGTTACAGGATAAATTCATATTTCATTATATTGTCAAGAATGGGTCTGAATTTGGATCCAATCTGTTAAAAAGCAACAAAAGATGCTTCATTAATACAATATTAATGGATTTTTGTTGGATTTGTTATGAAAGGTGAATTCTAAACACCTAAAATAGATTAAATTAGATAAAATATTAGGTTAATAAGGTTAAATATTTTAATATATTGTCAAGAATGAGTCTAAATTTGGATCAGATCTATTAAAATGCAACAAATATGCTTCATTAATACGAAATATGCCTCTATAACATTAAATATATTTTATTTTTGTTGTATTTTTTTGAAAGGGGAATCCTAAATACCTAAAAACCTAAACAATGTTACATCTGTTAAATTAATATTTCATTATATTGTCAAAAATGCGTCTGAATTTTGGACCCCACAGCAAAATATGCCTCTAGAATACGACAAATTAAAT